>OAMR01000176.1:1504808-1547643 GCA_900205405.1 Echinochloa crus-galli
CTTTATCATCACCGAAAGTGTGCCCAACAATATATAATGACAAAAAACTACTTAACATATAGTAGCACTCCAGATACTACTACCAGTAGACAACATATGGAAGAAAGGCTGACAAAAGTATACTCTATGTTCAATTTAAGAACAGAACTCAGATATCATTTGATATATGCTTGCATTGGTGTATTTATGTGCTAATTTCCAGAGTGATGCACATCCCCAGTTGGGGCAGACAGCACAAAGGAGCTGATCAGCTAGAGCATGCTAAGAAGTGAGATACATAACACTACTTTAGACGAATTTGGTTAGGATCAGTAATAGTGTGCGTCCTATGGTACATATATAACAGTACGTTGGACGAATTTGGTTACGGTCATCAGTCAAAAATGCATTTAGAATCAACTGCAATACTACTTTTACATTAAAAATGTTATCTAATTGTCAAATTCTCACACAGTATTGGTTTATTGTTTGTGTAGAGAGATGGAATTGGTATAATGGATTTGATTGATATATTGCATTGAGGCCTCGGCCGGTATATATGAGAGTACAAGGGACGTCCGTGAGTACATATAGCAATACGGGATTATCCTAACTATCTATACTCTAACAGCCGGGAACTAGTCGTTCGCTTGCCGAAGCTGGACACTGGGAAGCAGTCATACGGGTTGACGAAGACGGCCGCCGGGAAGTAGTCGTACGCGTGGGGAAGCGAGCAGTCCCGTACTCGTACGCTTCCCAAAAATCTTATCGCCTGCCTATCCCAAGCAAGATCGCTAGGTAGGAAGGTTCGGAGGCTTCTGCTCGCGCAAAGCTTGCGTCGGGAATACAAGAACGCAGCAGAACAAATGAGGGAGAAAGGGAGAGGTCTTCTAAAAAGGAGTACAAGAGATGGTCTAAGAGAAGCGTGCTACTACCTGGGAGGAGAGGCCTCCTTTTATAGGCGCGCAGTAACGGCTAGGACTCAATAGCCGTCATCAATGACAAAATGCTCACCTCACCACGGCGCAGCCACGGTGACGGCCCGACGAGCGTGAGCGCATGCGCGTAAGGTACGTCCTTCTCCTCCTATCAACTTACAAGCGGTTCACAACTGATCCATAATTTAAGTTGGTTAGAATTCTCTTTCACTATCCATTCGGGATTTAAGTCCAATAACTCACTAGCATTTACTAATAAATTTTTTAATTTTTTTAAGTCCAATAACTCCTAGTATTTACTAATAATTTTTTATTTTTTTGATTAATTGACATAAATATGGGCTAAGACTCCACATGATATATATACAATCTTTTCCAAAGCGGTGGTTGGCTAGTATTTTAAAGTACTGCAAGCAGCAGGTCAGGGGCGTCAGCTATCAAAAACTAGGTGATTCCCGCGCGTTGCTGCGGTATTTAAGAAAACATTCAGAACATTGATCAAGAAGAAATAGAAAATGATCACAATAAAGCATATTTCTTGTCATACTACAATTTATTTTTGGCATACAGATAATGCAAAAAAAGGCAATAGAAGTGTGTAGTGCAAACAATGTGTAGTGTATGACTTGCTTAACTTTTTTTCAGTTCTTCACTATTTGCTCCCCGTAGCAATATCTGCAGACAGAAGGAATAATTGTTTCTGTCAAGAGAGGAGAAGAGTTATCACCCCACTTGCAGATGGTCAATTGATCATTGTCTAAGAATGCACTACAGATCATTGGCAATATCAATGTACAGACAGTAGTTGAACATGAACAAAAGTGGTACCTTCCTATCTGCGCACCAAATTTAAACTTGATGTTGTCTGCCCATTGCCCAAAGAAGGGAAGAAAACATATAGGCATCATCCTTTTCATATTGGAGGCGTGTTAATGGCAATGTAGCATGGAGGTTCATCACTTAATCAATTTATTAGGAGATACAGAAAGTTATCATGAATCAGAGTGCACCGTGTGGAGGCAATGAAAATGAGCTGTAACACTTACCTTGCATCCCAATGGCTTGTGAAAGCCTTCCAGGTACATTAAGTTTTTAGATGGCCTCTTTCCAGCTTCAACTGTATGGTTGTGCAGGGGCGCGGCCTCCCAAGCCGCGGTGCGAGCGAAGCGGTCTCCCGGACGGAGGGGCCGCGGCCGCGTGGGCGCCCTTCGGGCGGAGCTCCTGGGAGGAGGGGCCACGGCCGCGCGGGAGCGGCGGCTCCCGTGGAGGCCGGCGGCAGGAAGCGGCCGCGGACGTCCTCACCTTCCCCGGCCACCTCCGCGCGAACTCCGCCGTGCCACGACGCACGGCCCCGCCCGACGCGCGGGCGACCTCCGCCAGCCGCCGTCCGTGCGCCCTGCAATGAAGAGGAGCTCGGTACTGGGCGTCGCGGCGGCGTGCCGATTTATGGAGGAAGGCAAGGTAGGCGAGGGGGTGGCGCGGTGGGGGAGGCGACAGGTGGCCGGGGAGGTGAGGGGGTGCCGTGGTGGGAAGGCCAGCGGGTGGAGAAGGCGAGGGGGTCGGGCGGGAGGCCGAGGGAGCGGTGGCCGGCGTGGAGGCGAGGGGGCGGCGTCAGTGCTGGGGGATTGAATTGATGATGCGATGACGTGGCATGGCTGGGAGTCCAGAAAAGTTCTTTAGTGGGTACAAAAATATAGGTTGTATAGATGCGCAACTGGTTGCGAGGCGCACGCGAGCACGGTATGCACAAACCGGATTCGGACAACCATCTAGAATAAGAATCGATCTTATTATTATATGCTTTGAGCAAATGCAACGTATGTAACACCTACTTGGCTACTTGTCATAAACTAACCCGCGCATCTATCATGTAAAGAAAGAGCAACCATGGCATGTAGTGCTCGGAAAACCGAATGAGCACGTAATCCCAATACAATCAATTGGTGGTACTCCCTTCGATCGGTGAGCAAACTACTTCCTTTTTTTATATCTGTATAAACTTTATTAATTTTAACTAATAATTTCAACAATAAATTTTAACTTTTATAGTGTAAATTTGAAATTATTAAATTTGTTATAGTGTAAATTAAAAATTGTTAGATTTGTAATAAAATAAATTTATAATCATAAATAAGATAATATAAGATAAATAAATGATTAAAGTGTAATTGAGATGATCGTACCAAATAAAGTCATGCCTTATAAAATTAAAAACCGTTCTTGATTTTTTTTATGTAACAAGAGCGGCTGCCCTACTAGTTATATATTAATAGAATAAAAATGTTACAGACCAAAATTTAAAGAGCAAAAACAAAAATTACAAAAGAGACTCTTGATTAAGTCAGCTACACGTGTATGCGCCTGTCCCAACCAAACTGTCTCATGTCCTTCAAGCTAATTTATTAGCAACGACGTGCACGACAATTTTGCAGGAAGCCCCCTAGCAACCCGTGACTACGGCCGACCCGGCGTCTCGTTCGTCGACGGCACGCGCGCGTGCTCCGAAGCAAAACGACGACTCTGACTCGCGTTGTACCAGCTGATGCAGCTCGTCGACGGCAACACGGATCCCGTGCGCGGGGGCGCACGTGCGCGTGGAGATTTCGCGGCAACACAGCGCGCACAATCCTCCCCAAATCCCCTGCTCGTGCGCAATCCTCCCCCTCCCCAAAAAAAATCTCCATCTCCATCTCGTCGTCGATGATGCGGAAATCGGCGGCGGACGCCAAGATGCGGAAGGCGAAGGGGAAAGCTGCGGCGGAGCAGAGGAGCTTAGGAAGCACAACAGCTGTGTCGGAGTGCCGCCGCCGCTCCCGTCTCCCGCAGCCGCCGCCTCACACGCGCCTCCCGTCGCGGGCCTCCGAAGCAGCGCCGCAATGGCGACAGCGCTGTAGAGGAGCACCAGCACGCAGAGGTGCCACCGCGTCGGAGCTGGGCTGTTGTCGATGAGGTGGAGCTCGCTGACCAGCAGCAATGGCGGCCGCGAGATCTTCAATCCCCGGCAAATGGCGGCATGGCTCACAACCGGGATTGGCTGGAAAGGGACCTGGGGAGTCCAAGGAGGTTTGGATGTGGTGGCGCACAGGTGGAGGATTTGGCGGCAGAGAAGCTCTGCTCGGCTCTGTTCGTGCGACTGGAAGAGGAAGAGCGGGGCGAGGCCGGCTGTGTGGAGTGGATAAGGCCGGGGCGTAGTTGGTGAGGCAGGCGGTCGCCGAGAGGCTCTCATGGGTGTGACGCCAACAAGATGACTACAAAGATCAATTGTGCGCTAAATTACTATGAGTTTGTGTCACATGATGAATTAATTACCATGCAGACAACATACAGTCCACTGTACAAGCTGTTTGTTTGTGTCAAAAGGGCAGCAGCCGTCTCCACCGTTGTACTTGCCCTTACCTGGACTATTTTCCAGTCCCATAGAAGTTGTGCCTGCTCTTTGCTTCTGCCAGTATGAAGGCGACCTCCGATCTATCTTCCATTCTTTGCATTACTTTGACAACATGATGTTCCTTACCAGAGGGTAATTTGAATTTGAACCGCGGCATGGTGTGTTTTCTTGTTGGCCTGGAGCAAGAAGTGCACAATTCCTCTCACGTCCACTGAAGAGAAATTTTACACTTCGCTTCTCATTAAGATTCTGATTCGTCTGAAGTTGATGTTGATTGGTTTTCTGATCAATTATTTGGAGAAGCTAGAGCCACAAGACTGTTGTGTTGCCCTTGTCATCATAGTATGGTCAGAGATGCCCGATTAACTGGTCGGCGTTGACGGAATTTGTGGATGCCATTTCCTTTCTCTTTCAAGTTATGTTCAGGAGCTATTGCCGATAAAAACATGATGGCCTTAGATGAATCAAATTCCTGGTATTTATGTGTTATTTCTGTATTGCTTTGCGTTTTAACTAGTTTATTGGCCATTAAAATGGAGTTCAAGTATCAATTGTACACTTTCTTTTATTTTGCAACCAAGTCTATGCGTCCATTGTCAGGGGAGCATTATATTAGATGATTTGGAACCAGCTCCAAATCTTCAGTTAAATACATGCAATGCAACAATCAAATTAGATGATTGGTAAGTACAAGGTCCCTTATGAGACATATACAAAATCTCTAACAATAATATTTTTATTTCATCGTGTGAGTCAAATTCAGACCAGTACCGCTCTTCAAAATTCTAAAGCCACTTCTTCCTTCAAATGGTGTCTCTACTCCCTACCTGAGGTCCACCCCAGTGACCTACCATGTGCCTGTCTCCCTACCATCGGTCTGCAGTTGCCATATCCAATATGGTTTCCTCCTCCTTTCCCATGCCTGCTGGACTTGAAAAAGGATGATTTGGAGCTACCACTTCTACAGACAAAAGCAAATTGAGATGGACTGGTAAAGGTACATACCGGAAAACAAAGACAAATTAAGAGGGGCGATACAATGTGCCCATTTGAAAATATCTATATTTAGTTTAAGCGTAACGATGAAACTAAAATAGTGCAAAGCACTACAGCTACAGTTCAGCGCCATCTTATCGGTGGTCAAGAACTCACGACTTCACGAGTCATCACGACCTGTAGGCAGATCTTCCCAATTCGCAAAGCACTACAGCTACAGTTCAGCTAGCGCCATCTTATTATCGGGTGGTCACGAACTCACGAGTCATCACGACCTGTAGGCAGGGTGCTCGTCCTCATCGTCGCACGCTGCAAGAGCTTGGGCAACGTCATCCATCGTCGGCCGGCTGCTCCTCTCCTCCATACACGACAAAGAAATCCTTACCATTTGCAGAGCCTGCCGGGGATTGAAGTTCCCCTGTAACCTCCCATCCATCAATGGCACGATGTCCCCGGAATTCACCACCTGCCTCAGCAACTGAGCGATCTGTGACATCTCCAGCCGCTCCCCGGCCGCCGTCTTCTGGTCCGAGACCCTGCTCCCGATCACCATCTCCAGTAGCACGATGCCGAAGCTGTATACATCGACCTTGGCGTTGATGGGCACGTTGAGCGCCCACTCCGGCGCCATGTACCCCGTCGTCCCTCTCATGTGGGAGAGCTGCAAGCTGTCGCCGGCGGCGTCGTCCCTCTTGGACAGCTTGGCCAGCCCGAAATCGGCGATCTTAGCTTCGAACTCCCGCGTCAGCAGAATGTTCTCCGGCTTCACGTCACAGTGGATGACCCACTCGAGACACTCGTGGTGGAGGTAGGCGAGGCCCCTGGCCGTGCCCAGCGCGATCCGGTAGCGCTCGCGCCATGGCAGGGTGCCACTCCTGTCCGTGTCGAATAGGTGCTTGTCCAGCGACTCGTTCTCCACGTACTCGTACACCAGCAGCTTGTGCTTGCCCTGGGAGCAGAACCCCCAAATCCTGACAAGGTTGATGTGGTTGATCCGCCCAATCACCGTCATCTCCGCCCAGAACTCCTCGTCGCCTCGCGCCACGTTGGTCAGCTTCTTCACGGCCACCACTTTCCCTTTGTCGAGCACGCCGCGGTACACGACGCCGGAGCCGCCCCGGCCGAGCTCTTCCTTGAAGTTCCCCGTCGCTTCCTTGAGCTCCCGGTACGTGAACCTCCTGAACTGGCCCGTGACCATCCTGTAGCCTGCCTCCATCGAGCTGGGTATGACCTGCTTGCTGGAGAGAAACCACCAGCTTGTTGCGATGAAGATGATATCAAGAACCCCCAGCACCGCGGCAAACGCATACAGGTACGACCATTTCGTGTTGTTTCCGGGTCTCCGGAACGTGACCGGAGATCCTTGAATGATCTCGGGACCGTTAGGATTGCAGGCAAGGCCTTCCGAGCTAAGAGCGGCGGCCGCCTGCGCCGAGGTGTTGAAATCGGCAGGTAGCTTGATGTAGATGCTTCCGGGGAAATTTGGAGATGTGTAACCGTTGAAGAGGATGCCTTTTGGGTAGCAGACGCCTTTGCCTGTGAGCCGGTAGGAGAAGCCGGCGCACGAGCACATCTTCAAGCATAGCTTCTTGCAGTCCTCGAACGTGACGGATTGGTTGTACGCCACGTCGTAGCCGTAGAAGTCGGTGAACGGTACCCGGACGAACTTGAACCTATCTTCCGGCGCCGCCTGGCTGCAGTTGGTGACGCCGCCGCTGAACATCGGTTTGCAGCCTTTCCGCCAGTCCTTCCGGTCCACCATCTCGTACCCCGGTACACACTTGCACCTGAGGCTCGGCTGGTACACGCAGATGGCGTTCTGGCCGCACAGGCCGTGCACGGAGCCCGGCTGCGCCATCCCCGCCCATGTCACCGCCCAGCCCCCGGTCGACGCGTTCAGGCTGTAGATTCTCACGATGCCGTCCGGATCGATGGTCAGACGCCTCTTGATTCCGAGGCCCAGGTCGGAGGTCTGGACCACCAGGTTGTCGCTGGACACGAACACGCCGGCGTCGTCGAGGACGGCGATCCTCGAGCTGTTGTAGGTTGTCCGGCTGTTCCCGAACACGCCGGCGTCCGGCAAAGGCCAGTAGATGCTGGAGATGTTGGGGCCGTCGTAGAGGAGGCGCAGCACGTTGTCGTTGTCGAAGTAGAGGCTAAAGTAGCCCCCGATCAGCCTGGTGTCCTTGGTGAACCGCTGCGACGGGAGCAGCGTGTCCGTCGGCCAGTCAAAGCTCTGCCACGCGACGGCGCGGCCGCTCGAGATGACGAGGTTGCCGGAGTCGAGGAGGGATACGGTCAGGGCGCCACCGCCGCCGCTGCTCGTCTTGCTCTCCCACACCGTGGTCCCGTTGGCGTCGTCGAGGGCAAGGACCCCGTCGCGGCGGAACGAGATCCTGGACGCTCTGCTGTGCACTGGGGCGCCGGGGTTCGCCGTCCAGACGGCGGTCTTGTTCGCGGCGTGGGTGTACCAGACGGAGAAGGAGAAGGCGTTGTCGCCGGCATCGAGGAAGCCGCAGGAGAAGGTGGCGTTGGGGGACACCAGGAAGGGCCGGGCGTGGTCTTCCACGGGCAGGGAGGAGCCGGCACGCAGCGTGTCCTGCGCCGTTGCCGGCGCCGACGAGCACAGCAGAAGAGAGAGAAGAGGAAACAGGACGGCTACACAGGTGGATTTCCGCAACATTGTACAGTGTTTTGCTGGCATGGAAACAAGGAAAGATAACATGTTTATTAGCAAGGACAAGGAGGTGAATGGCCATGCAGCCCGCCGGCTGGCCAAGGGTGTTTTATTGACAAGTTGAGCGAAGCTCGCTGCCAATGATGCGCTTCCTTGTGACCTTCGAGAACTACTACTTTGTACTTTGTGTGCCTAACTAAATCCAAATCCCGCATCCTCACATGCTGATACGATGCTTCGCTGTCTGATGCGAGTCAATTGCGGCGATTTAGCTAACGGCCATTAATAGCGACATTTTTTTTATCTTCATAGCAGCCACATTAATAATTTTTCTATGGGCGTAGGCTTCACCATGCCTTCTACTACTTCTCACAGCCTCACCTACCAGATACAAGATAAACCTTATCTCATATAGAATTCTAGCATGTTAAATTGTTCTAGACTTCTAGCATTTAGTGGTCTCGTCAATTTGATGAAAAAAAAGCAAAAAATGCTGAGTTGGCTAGTTTAGTTTGATATGAGTTTTACTTAAATGTCGCTGTTGTGTACTCCCGTTGTGTACCTCTTTACGTCTAAATATCTTAATACTGTTAGACACGAGTTGTGGAGTGTGGACCGCGCGCGTGGTTGTGTTGTATGTAGAAAAACCGCACTCTCCTAACTTAACTCCTATATATAATCTCTACTTGCTACTCCTATACTACCTCCGTCCCATAAAGAGTGTTTTTTTGTCTTATTCTAAGTCAAACTATCTTATGTTTGATTGAGTTTATATAAAAATATATTAATATTTTTGATGTCTAACAAAGTTTCATTAGATTCTTTATGAAATATATTTTCATAGCATACATATATTTGGTGTGATAACTATTGATGTTTTTAATTATAAAATTGGTCAAACTTCAAACAGTTTAACTGAGAAGAAGTCAAAATGGACACTTTGCGGGACGGAGGGAGCATGTGACTAGAAGGTGACTTTGTACGGATGCGCGGGTGTGCAAGAGAGTTTGGTGAGGTCATGTATGTTCATGGTCAATAAAGTTAGACTCTCTCGGTCGTCCAGTCAAGTCAAGCATTCTTGTATGGACGCATGCGGCTTATTGCCAAAGACGAGTGGCATAGTACGCTAGATCGACGACCTAGCAGTAGCAGCTTGGCCAGTTGGCCTACACAGGGCAGACTCGCGAGAGCAGTCTATCTTGAGCAAAGCAAAGCGTGTGCATACGCATCTCCCATTCTACACGACCTGAGCCAAAAGGCGAGCTATAAGCTTGACGTACTCGAGGTGGAAACTAGGAATCAGCTCGCCGCTGAAAGAACAAAGAAGCTTGAAGTATATTCGATTAGGCCGGCTAGCAGTTAGGCACGTTATGGAATTGAACCGTGCATAGCAGAAGTAAAACGATAAAAAAACCACGGAACTCTCGCACGCAGATCACGATACAATCTTTTCCAGACCCCGGCGGTTTAATTTACTGCAGAAAGAAGCCGTAGTGTGTTCGCTTTTAGTAGTATGCATATGTACATGACCACTACCTAACTAATGTCGTAATCAAATCCGCAACTTGCAGCGAGGCGAATGCGTACACGAGATCCGGACGAGAGCAACCCCAGATATATTAACGAAACTCGAGCTGCTTTGAGCAAAATGCAATGAATGTGTAACACCTACAGTACTTGTCATAAAAGTATGATAAAGCAACCTGCGGATCGATCATGTCCGCAAAGATCAGTTGTGGCATGTTTTAGTGCACGGAAAGCCTTATGATGGGTACGCAATTCCTATCCAATTGATTGGTAGTACTGTCTTCCGTCCGGAATTCATGACGTTCCTGGCCAAAGGATTGAACCGTGGCTTGTTGTTTTCTTGGTGGCCGGGAGGAAGAAGATGCGCACGGTTGTTCGTTCCACACGTACAGCCGTTAAACCTTTAGTTTAAACTCAGGTTCTTGTTACGTTATCGATCTGATGTTCCCTTGTTAAAGTTGGTTTGGTTCCGACATAAATTATTTGGAGAGAGGCTGGAGCCAATTGCAAAAGCCTGTTGTCCTTATCGTACTGTCAGAGTATGGTCAGAGATGAAATAGGGCCTTGTTTAGTTCCAAAATTTCACCCCAAATTTACTACGTAAAAAGAAGATATATTCTCCGTCACATTAAAATATCATAACATGCATGGAGTACTAAATGTAGATAAAATCAAAAACTAATTGTACAGTTTTGTTGTACTCTGCGAGACAAACATTTTGAGCCTAATTAATCATTTTTGGACAATTTTTCGTACATACAAACGAAATGCTACAGTAACGCAATGATTACTAAGAGACATCGTAGGCCTACCAAATTTGGGATCTAAAGTCCTGGATTTGTTCGTGAAGCTCTTGATCGAGTGCTTGCCCTCTTTTTTTGATATAAGGTGCTACTTCATTGAGAAGCTGCCACCATGGGTCAAGAAGGAAATCGACGACGCAATTTTGCAGGCGATCTGTGACCAGGGAAGGACGGATTGGCCGGTGAGGGGCAAATGCATGCTGGTTATTTGGCCTACAATCTTTCATCCATACAAGCTAGTCGATCGGGTGGGGAATTGCCGATCTATAAAGCTCACGGGGTTCGCTCTGCAGGCGCTCGGACGAAACACACAGCTGTTGTACGCCAAGTCGTATGCGTAGAAGAGTAGAAATCGGTGTACACGCATGCAGCCGGTAATGCTAGCTGAAGCTGAACGTTGCCTGCTTGCAACCTTTCTCCAGTACCGCGGGTCGACCATCTCGTATCCTAGCAAGCACGAGCATTTCCGGCATGATTGCTGCAGTGCCGCCTATGAGACCGTCCAGCCTCTACCTGACGTGTTCAGGCTGTAGATTTTCATGTTGCCATCTTGTGATCAATGGTCAGCCGTCGCTTGGTACCACGTTGCCGGTTGCATGATGACAAGGTTGTCGCTGGACAAGACAGGAACACGCTGCTGGTATCATCGAGTATAGATGGCTAAATGGGGGCACTAGACTATCAGGTACTACGGCACGATTGTACCATCCCGGGCTGCCGGCCCAGGCACTATAAGAAAAAAAAGAGTAACCAAATCAAGATGAAAAAGGGAGTAACCAAATCAAGATGAAAAGGTCTAGAGAATCCAGAAAAGTCACCAGACGATTCACAATAGTTCTTGAATCCACACAAAAATATACACACTTATAAAATCCAGCACATGGAATGCGCAACACATGAACTCTGGGCTGGCGGCGTAGATCCCGGCCATGTCACCCCGGCGGCGGTGGCGCAGATCTGGCTGTGGCCCCCTCTGGGCGGCGGTGGCATGGATCCAGGCCGGGGGCACTCCCAGCCACGGCGGCCACCGTCGCAAATCAAGGATGAGCCCCCGGCGGCGACGTCGGCCAGCCGGCGTGCGCGGCTCACGGCCACGGGAGCGGTAGCGGCCAGCCGTGCGAAGGAGAGCGAGGGGCGGCTGCGCGGGGGGAGGGAGGGGGCGAACGGGGCAGTGACCTAGGGTTTTGTCTATTTATATAGTTTTTATGGACTGGTTGGGACTGAGTGGGGATGTTTGGCCAGGCTGCCGTAGTGCTGGCCCAATTTTTGTACCGGGCCTGGGCCTTATGGGCCGAAATGGCGGCCCAAGCACGGCCCGTTGTATAGTGTCGGACCGATCCGAGCACTATACATTACGGACCGGGCCGTGCTAGTGCCAGGCCTCGGGTCTCCCATTTAACACGGTACATTTGACCATTTATATCATTGAGGACACCGATCCCGCCATTCCTGAACAAACCAAACCAAAATCAAGAGACACGGACACCACCTCTGCGGCACAAAACTTATAAGCCAAATAACAAAAAAAAAAGACTTCCAAAAAAGCTATATAAATATATAGGATCCCTGTTTTTTCTATCTAATATTATATAGGCTGGACAGGAGAAATTACCTGTGTTTGTTGTCTAATATTATATGGTCTGGGCAGGAGAAATTACAGTCTCTCATCACATAGAGAATCAAAATGATAACATTTTCATATCTCTTCAGACAACTACAAATTATTATATGGATCGGAACTAGCGGTTTTGCATGGAGCTATATGATGATAACATGCATTAGATTTACTGCGCGGAGGTCTCTTCTCATCTTATTATTTGCAGCAGTTGCAGATGAGAGCAACGCACTTGCCGTGAACGTAGCCGTTTTCCTGGCAGCACTTGTTGCACAAGCCCGGCTCGAGGCAAGTGCTCACGCACGGCCGATATGGGACAATGAAGCCGGTGCAATCTTCAGCTCCCACTATCATATTGTGGTCTGCCATCAGCCATCAAAAATTAACCATGCAAAGAATTGGTTAACTAGTATTAGTGGCATGCATAGTACTGTAGATCCCAGCAAAATAAGGACAATATAATTAACCACAACGATCGTAGAAGATGGATCGATCGAGTAACTTACGCGAAGCGACGAGGATGATAGCGATAAGGTAAAAGGGATACGGAGATTATTATTCTTTCTCGTGTGCTCGCTCATTATTGCCAGCTCCCCATTGTATCAGAGGATGAATCACCAAAAACAGTTTAGGGCAGAAAGATCAACAAATTCGCTGCGGTGCTAGGTATGTGAGACTATATATATACGCTAGCAGTCCCGTATGCTATAGATCAGATGGGAATATTTTTTGGGGAAATTTAAAGGGCTCGATTGATTTCTAGTTATTTCTTTCGATCCCGAACTAATTCCGCATGCATGCATGCACTTTTCGATGCCTTCCTACTTTCACTAGGCTTGTCATTTCATTCCAGTTGTTGGCTCAGTATCCATAATGTCGCAAAAAAATTGTAACGTGCTTTGCTGGAATGTGAGAGGCCTCAACGCTCCGGCGAAAAGGGCGAGCGTCCGCCAAACGGTGAGTGCTTCCGGGGCGACCATCATCTGTCTCCAGGAGACCAAAATAGAACATTGGACTGCCAGGCTCGTCATGGATACGTTAGGCAAAAGCTTTGCCAACAATTTCGTGTCGTTACCGGCACAAGGCACGCGAGGGGGGATCCTTTTAGCAGCATCAGAAAACTTTTTTTGCCTAACCAACATGCACCAGACTACGAACACAGTCTCAGCTAACTTAGTCATGAAAGCAGATAACACAGCCTGGACGCTAACTGGTGTCTATGGGCCACAAGAAGATAACGCTAAGCTGGCTTTCCTCGCCGAATTAAAAGACCTGAAACCAGTTGTTCTACCGAGTTGGCTTATTGTAGGGGACTTTAACCTAATCTACAAGGTGGAAGACAAGAGCAATGGTAGATTAAATAGGCTTATGATGACCAACTTCAAACAGGCTATTGATGACCTTCAAATTATTGAACTTGACCTCCGGGGAAGAAGATTCACATGGAGCAATGAGCAAACTAGTCCAACGTTCACTAGAATTGATAGATTCTTTGGCTCGCCAGAATGGCATATGCTCTTCCCTAACCTAGACCTCCAGGCCCTCTCCACAAAAGGCTCTGATCACTGTCCCCTTTTCCTAACCGGAGACGTCACAAGACACAATTACAAAGGCTTCCGCTTTGAATCCTTTTGGATGGATATGCCAGGTTTTACCGACTTAATTCACGATACATGGAGCAAACCAGTTAACACTCAGGATGCCCTACTCCGGTTGCATGTCAAGCTTCTTCGAACCGCAAAGGCCCTCAAACTTTGGCGACGACAGAAACTGGGTAACTTAGACCTACGCCTTGCCATCGCCAATGAAGCTCTCCTCCTCCTAGACACAGCACAAGAGCATCGGCAACTCACAGCAGCTGAGCTGGAATTTCGAAAATATCTAAAAGATAGAACGGTGGGGCTAGCGGTCATCAAGAGAACCCGTGCACGACAGCACTCAAGGCTGACATGGATACGTAAAGGCGACGCGTGCACGAAATTGTTTATGCTGCACGCTAACATTAGGAAACGCAAGCTCTTCATCCCATCACTAAACACAGCTAGGGGGTTAATTACTAACCACCAAGAAAAGGAGGAGGCGATCTATGAGCATTTCGTTCAGCTGCTCGGCACAACACAGTCCCGCACCTCCCACTTAAACTGGCAAAATCTGGGATATCACCCACATGATCTGGCCGACCTTGAGGAACCCTTTGATGAAAACGAAATCAAATCCGTGGTGAGGCAACTACCAGCCGAGAAATCGCCAGGCCCAGACGGTTTCATCGGGCTCTTCAATAAAAAATGTTGGCACATCGTGGGCAGTGATCTAATGGAGGCGTTGAGTGCTTTTCACCACCTGCGTACCAGGAGATTGGATTTGATAAATGAAGCGAACATCATCTTAATACCAAAGAAGGAAGGAGCTGAATCGATTGCGGATTTTAGACCCCTCAGTTTAATGAATAGTCTGGCCAAGATAATCACCAAGGTGCTGGCCGAAAGGTTGGCCCCAAAACTAAATGACTTAGTCTCTAGTTGCCAGAATGCCTTCATCAAAAATAGATGCATCCATGATAATTTTATTTATGCTCAGTGTGTTATCCAAGCTTTACACAAGAGCAAGAGGCCAGCATTATTCATCAAGCTCGATATTTCGAAGGCGTTTGATTCCTTAAGCTGGGTTTTCCTTCTCGAAGTGCTGAAAGCCTTGGGTTTTGGACAAAAATGGAGAGATTGGATATCAACTCTATTGGCCACTTCGTCATCACGCGTACTTCTTAATGGTATTCCGGGGAAAAAGTTCAAACATGTAAGAGGCCTACGGCAAGGTGACCCCCTATCGCCGATGTTATTCATCCTAGCGATTGATCCGCTACACAAACTTATCGAGCTTGCAGCACAACACAACATTATCAAGCCGATCCTCCCAAAGGCAGCCAACCTCCGCTGCTCATTGTACGCCGACGACGCGGCGGTATTCGCCAACCCAGATAGGACGGAACTCCAACATCTAGCTCGTCTGTTACAATTCTTTGGCAATTGCTCCGGCCTAAAGGTTAATCTGAACAAGACGGAGATTTTCCCGATTAGATGCACACCGGACACTCTAACTGATACACTTGCAGATTTTCCGGGTAGGACTTGTACCTTTCCAGGGAAGTATCTCGGTCTCCCCCTACACGTCCGTAAGTTACGACGATTGGATGTGATGCCCCTCATTGAGAAGATTGGGGCACGACTGCCAGGTTGGAAGGGACGCTTACTCTCAACGGCAGGAAGAGAAACGCTGGTTAAGTCTGTCCTTTCCTCACTGCCAACCTACCACCTCACCGTGTTCCCAACGCAGAAATGGCTACTCAAGCAAATCGACAAACTACGACGGGGCTTTCTATGGAAAGGAGACGAACCAGAGAAAGTGAATGGAGGCCACTGTTTAGTGAGGTGGCCTACTGTTTGTTCCCCCAAGGATTTAGGAGGACTGGGTGTCCTTGATCTCGAGAAGTTTGCAAGGGCCCTTCGTCTACGATGGCTCTGGTTCCGGTGGCAACATGAGGATCGACCCTGGATAGGAATGGACATCCCCTGTGACAAAACTGACAAGGATCTCTTCCACGCTTCTACAATTGTTACGGTGGGTAAAGGCGATAAAACTAAATTCTGGTTTGACAGTTGGATAAATGGTCAAGCTCCAAAAAACTTGGCACCACATGTTTTTATCAAGTCCCGGTGGAAGAATTTTACGGTCCAGCGAGCATTACGCGATCACTTTTGGATCCGACAGTTGAACAGCTTAAACACCGCGGAGGAAATCACAGAGTATACCGAGCTGTGGGAACAAATTCACCTCCTCGAGAGGGTATCGGGGGCGGCAGATGAGATCAAATGGCGATGGACTCAGGATGGGAAATATTCAACCACAAGTGCCTACCGTATTCAGTTTACAGGACACATTCCCAGACCTAGTTTCGCGCCAATCTGGAAAGCCCGAACGGAGCCCAAATGCCGTTTTTTCGCTTGGTTACTACTGCACAGGAAAATCTTGACGGACAACAACCTTGAGACGAGGGAGTGGCCCCATGGCACTCAGTGTAGGCTTTGCAACTTGGACCAGGAAACTCCTACCCACCTCTGCAAGAACTGCCCCTTCACCGGCGCAGTGTGGGATAGGATAACGAGCTGGTTGGATTTGAGGAATCTACGGGACCATCTTCAGCGGTATCACTCAATGTTTGGTGGAAGAAAGCCAGGAGAAAAGTGGCCAAAGACAATAGAAGAGATTTCGATGGATTCATGATCTATTTTTGGTGGAATGTATGGAAAGAAAGAAACCGCCGCACTTTTAACCAAGAGGTGAAGACAGTGGACGATGTGGCGTTCCTGATCAAAGAAGAATTGCTTCAATATAGAAGAGCCTCGTTCACGGATGGGGCAGCCTAGTTGTTTTGATCCTGAGCTGTGTGTTGAGCTGTTGTATAGTTGAGCTGTTTTCTCCTCCTTTTCTTTCGGTTCTTTTTGGATCTGTTTGTTTTGGTTTTTCTTTCGTCTAATAAAAATTACGGCATTTCTTGTGCCGTTCCGTTCAAAAAAAATGCATGCACTTTCAAATTCTTGTTATTTCTTTGGATCCTGATTTAATTGGGATGCATGCAGGTATGCACGCTCATTACAATCTCTCTATGGATAGTGCACGAAAAAGCTAAGTCGCTTACCATGCCTCTTAGGGACCGCGCTTCGCTAAAGTCACCTCTGGACATTTGACTGTTGCAGTTTTCTCAAAATTAAAAAGATAATGGTGCCCACGTATCGCTTCCTCAGGTTCCACAAACAAGGCCAATCGGTGGGATCATGAAGGTGCAATCAACCGTAGGTCCCTTTTTTTTTTAGCGACCGTGCCTTAGCACGTTTTTCATTAAGAGGAAAGCAAGTTTACAAAGTCACAACCCAGACCATACAGAGGATGGCCTGGCAGAAACTAGGAACCAGATTACATATTCAAACTATTCGCAACCTGTCCTCTACCCGCCCACTGTAGCACATCCAACAATGGTTTGTAACCTGCTACAACCCATGCCCACCCTTCTTCAATGATGAGCCACATCAGCTCCATGTTAGGCCTGTCAAGCTGCTCAAACACCCGACGATTTCTTTCCTTCCAAAGCATCCACGAGATGAGGATTACAAGAGAATCGAAGGATCTACGCAGGGTCTTGGAGAGTCGTTTCCTGGCAGTCACCCACCAGTCAGCAAAAAGAATCCCCTGGCCATTAGGAGAAAGGTTACCCCATCCCAACTTCTGTAGAAACAGAAACCAAGTAACCTTGCTGTATGGACAGCCAACAAGCAGGTGGGAAATTGTTTCAGGTTCCTGTAGACAGAAAGCACAAATGTCAGACTGTTGTAGGCCGCGTTTCTTTCTTCTCCAAGCCGTCCAACATCTGTCCTGTAGGACCTCCCAAATAAAGTGTTTGCACTTAGGTGGTGCTCTGGTCTTACACAACTCCTTTGCTCCTGCAATTGCGTGCTGCCCAATGAAAAAAGCTTGATATGCTGAGGATGTTGTGAACTGTTTGTCAACGGACCATTTCCATATGAATGTATCCTCTATTTCTTCTTCTATATGGATCTCCTGCAGCATCGACCATAGGGATATATATTCTGTGATGACTTGAACTGTTAGTGCTCCAGAGATGTCTTTGATCCAGCGACGGTTGGTCAGGCCATCATAAACCGATCTCGTTTTCTGCGTCCGAGTTCCCACAGTCTGAATTAGACATGGTGCTAGGTCTTTGATCGATCTTCCATCGAGCCACCTGTCAGTCCAAAATTTGCATTTTTTCCCATTCCCAATCTGGACAAACACAGACGCTTCGAACATGGCCAAGAGCTTGGGTTCAGCCCGGTCAGGCAAATCTACCCATGGTCGAGTATCATCAGTTCTCTCTGAAGCCAGAGCCAGCGTAGCCTCAATGCAGCACCAAAGGTGTTAAAGTCAATGAGTCCTAGACCCCCTAAAGCAGGCGGACGGCAGACCTTGGGCAGGCAAGAAGACATTGGCCACCTGACACACTTTCAGTTCCACGCCAAAGGAAGGCACGGCGTCGCTTATCAATGCACTTAATCGCCCACGGCGAAAAGGCCACCGCAATTGCTGTGTGGATGGGGATGGCAGAAAGTTTCACCTTTGTTATCACCAGACGACCAGCCTTGCTGAGCAGATGGGTTTTCCATGTTGGGAGGCCTGCACAGACTTTATCAATGAGGGGTTGCAGTTCTGCCTTTTAGAGCTGATGAGTAGATAGAGGAATGCCAAGGTAGGTCAAATGAGACGAAACCCAGTCGGAGATCCCCTCGCATCGGGTTGCATGAGGCGAACCAGCCAAAGGTCCGTGCTCACCGGATTGCTTGGATGAGTGAAGCAAAACTAGCCGAAGGCCCCCATCAATGCAAGTGTGGATCACGTGGCAAGAAGCAAAAGTCAACTTGGCCACGGCAAGCCGCAGGAGACTAAAATGTCCTCGGAGACATCAATTCAGTACAGCATGTTCGAAGAATATAATAGGTATAGAGTGGAGCATTTTGGTCCGAGAAAATATATCATTGTACTTCTATAACAGAGGCCGTGTTCGACCGTGTAAAAGAGTGATCTTTTGAAGAAAGAACTTTTTCATACATTGTGTATTGAGTTCCTGAACTTTGTGTGTTTGAGTTCGATTGTTCATCTTGTACTGCCTGGCTTAAGACGACCTTTGATCAGTAGCAGCGAACAAAGCCATACAAGGCTAGGAGAAGTAGAAGACGCATGTTTGGCAAAGAGGTGCGCTGCCGAATTAGCCGTTCTCCGAGCAAGAACCATGTTAAAAGATGGGAGTGAAGCCACAATATGTCCTCTATGTATTGCGGCATGGCGACGATTTCCAACAGCTG
This sequence comes from Echinochloa crus-galli, assembly GCA_900205405.1. Classification (NCBI taxonomy): domain Eukaryota; kingdom Viridiplantae; phylum Streptophyta; class Magnoliopsida; order Poales; family Poaceae; genus Echinochloa; species Echinochloa crus-galli. The sequence continues at coordinate 1,523,640 of OAMR01000176.1, forward strand.
AAGCCTCCGATTCTTCCACAGCTGGAGTGAATTCGTCTCCAGTATCGCTTGTGTGCTGCCCAAATTGTTCACCGTAAGCAGGAGACCATCTCTGCATGCTTCCGCTTGCATGGATGCACGTTCAAATAATTCTTTCCAGAATAAATTACAATTTCCTAAACATCAATCAGTAATGTGTATGTTTTCACCTAAGTTTTTATGGTCAGGATGCATTACAAGATTCATGCATGTATCGCAAAAAGAAAAAGATTCATACATGTATACGTGCGCTCATGGGCCATTTTGCTCTTCTAGTGTCATGAGTGTTGCAATTTTGGCGCAGCCTGTTTTTTTAGCAAGCACATTGGTGTCATTAAATACGTGGTCTTAAGCAGTGATATGTAATTTTAAAACAACTTATTAGCCAACAATATGTTGTTATTTTGGTTATCTTATAGTAATACAATATCTCTTAATTTATAGAAAAAATATTATTAGTTGTATGGCAACAAAACTCATGGAATAGTCGGGGAGTCGTCTCATAGTCCTAAAATTTAGCTCGTGAAACATTTGTTTCGCGAAACAATGATCTCCTTCTCTCACCTCGCTCTCTCTCCCCCCACATCAGCCAAAATCCGACGTAGCACTGCATAAGATGACCTATCGGACAAATAACATGTAGCAATGTGCATGCCCTTACAAACGGAAGAAATTGAAGGTCCGGCCAGCCCTTAACCCACAGAAAGAAAATAATAATAATAATAATAATAATAATAATAATAATAATAATAATAATAATAATAATAATAATAATAATAATAATAATAATAATAATAATAATAATAATAATAATAATAATAATAATAATAATAATAATAATAATAATAATAATAATAATAATAATAATAATAATAATAATAATAATAATAATAATAATAATAATAATAATAATAATAATAATAATAATAATAATAATAATAATAATAATAATAATAATAATAATAATAATAATAATAATAATAATAATAATAATAATAATAATAATAATAATAATAATAATAATAATAATAATAATAATAATAATAATAATAATAATAATAATAATAATAATAATAATAATAATAATAATAATAATAATAATAATAATAATAATAATAATAATAATAATAATAATAATAATAATAATAATAATAATAATAATAATAATAATAATAATAATAATAATAATAATAATAATAATAATAATAATAATAATAATAATAATAATAATAATAATAATAATAATAATAATAATAATAATAATAATAATAATAATAATAATAATAATAATAATAATAATAATAATAATAATAATAATAATAATAATAATAATAATAATAATAATAATAATAATAATAATAATAATAATAATAATAATAATAATAATAATAATAATAATAATAATAATAATAATAATAATAATAATAATAATAATAATAATAATAATAATAATAATAATAATAATAATAATAATAATAATAATAATAATAATAATAATAATAATAATAATAATAATAATAATAATAATAATAATAATAATAATAATAATAATAATAATAATAATAATAATAATAATAATAATAATAATAATAATAATAATAATAATAATAATAATAATAATAATAATAATAATAATAATAATAATAATAATAATAATAATAATAATAATAATAATAATAATAATAATAATAATAATAATAATAATAATAATAATAATAATAATAATAATAATAATAATAATAATAATAATAATAATAATAATAATAATAATAATAATAATAATAATAATAATAATAATAATAATAATAATAATAATAATAATAATAATAATAATAATAATAATAATAATAATAATAATAATAATAATAATAATAATAATAATAATAATAATAATAATAATAATAATAATAATAATAATAATAATAATAATAATAATAATAATAATAATAATAATAATAATAATAATAATAATAATAATAATAATAATAATAATAATAATAATAATAATAATAATAATAATAATAATAATAATAATAATAATAATAATAATAATAATAATAATAATAATAATAATAATAATAATAATAATAATAATAATAATAATAATAATAATAATAATAATAATAATAATAATAATAATAATAATAATAATAATAATAATAATAATAATAATAATAATAATAATAATAATAATAATAATAATAATAATAATAATAATAATAATAATAATAATAATAATAATAATAATAATAATAATAATAATAATAATAATAATAATAATAATAATAATAATAATAATAATAATAATAATAATAATAATAATAATAATAATAATAATAATAATAATAATAATAATAATAATAATAATAATAATAATAATAATAATAATAATAATAATAATAATAATAATAATAATAATAATAATAATAATAATAATAATAATAATAATAATAATAATAATAATAATAATAATAATAATAATAATAATAATAATAATAATAATAATAATAATAATAATAATAATAATAATAATAATAATAATAATAATAATAATAATAATAATAATAATAATAATAATAATAATAATAATAATAATAATAATAATAATAATAATAATAATAATAATAATAATAATAATAATAATAATAATAATAATAATAATAATAATAATAATAATAATAATAATAATAATAATAATAATAATAATAATAATAATAATAATAATAATAATAATAATAATAATAATAATAATAATAATAATAATAATAATAATAATAATAATAATAATAATAATAATAATAATAATAATAATAATAATAATAATAATAATAATAATAATAATAATAATAATAATAATAATAATAATAATAATAATAATAATAATAATAATAATAATAATAATAATAATAATAATAATAATAATAATAATAATAATAATAATAATAATAATAATAATAATAATAATAATAATAATAATAATAATAATAATAATAATAATAATAATAATAATAATAATAATAATAATAATAATAATAATAATAATAATAATAATAATAATAATAATAATAATAATAATAATAATAATAATAATAATAATAATAATAATAATAATAATAATAATAATAATAATAATAATAATAATAATAATAATAATAATAATAATAATAATAATAATAATAATAATAATAATAATAATAATAATAATAATAATAATAATAATAATAATAATAATAATAATAATAATAATAATAATAATAATAATAATAATAATAATAATAATAATAATAATAATAATAATAATAATAATAATAATAATAATAATAATAATAATAATAATAATAATAATAATAATAATAATAATAATAATAATAATAATAATAATAATAATAATAATAATAATAATAATAATAATAATAATAATAATAATAATAATAATAATAATAATAATAATAATAATAATAATAATAATAATAATAATAATAATAATAATAATAATAATAATAATAATAATAATAATAATAATAATAATAATAATAATAATAATAATAATAATAATAATAATAATAATAATAATAATAATAATAATAATAATAATAATAATAATAATAATAATAATAATAATAATAATAATAATAATAATAATAATAATAATAATAATAATAATAATAATAATAATAATAATAATAATAATAATAATAATAATAATAATAATAATAATAATAATAATAATAATAATAATAATAATAATAATAATAATAATAATAATAATAATAATAATAATAATAATAATAATAATAATAATAATAATAATAATAATAATAATAATAATAATAATAATAATAATAATAATAATAATAATAATAATAATAATAATAATAATAATAATAATAATAATAATAATAATAATAATAATAATAATAATAATAATAATAATAATAATAATAATAATAATAATAATAATAATAATAATAATAATAATAATAATAATAATAATAATAATAATAATAATAATAATAATAATAATAATAATAATAATAATAATAATAATAATAATAATAATAATAATAATAATAATAATAATAATAATAATAATAATAATAATAATAATAATAATAATAATAATAATAATAATAATAATAATAATAATAATAATAATAATAATAATAATAATAATAATAATAATAATAATAATAATAATAATAATAATAATAATAATAATAATAATAATAATAATAATAATAATAATAATAATAATAATAATAATAATAATAATAATAATAATAATAATAATAATAATAATAATAATAATAATAATAATAATAATAATAATAATAATAATAATAATAATAATAATAATAATAATAATAATAATAATAATAATAATAATAATAATAATAATAATAATAATAATAATAATAATAATAATAATAATAATAATAATAATAATAATAATAATAATAATAATAATAATAATAATAATAATAATAATAATAATAATAATAATAATAATAATAATAATAATAATAATAATAATAATAATAATAATAATAATAATAATAATAATAATAATAATAATAATAATAATAATAATAATAATAATAATAATAATAATAATAATAATAATAATAATAATAATAATAATAATAATAATAATAATAATAATAATAATAATAATAATAATAATAATAATAATAATAATAATAATAATAATAATAATAATAATAATAATAATAATAATAATAATAATAATAATAATAATAATAATAATAATAATAATAATAATAATAATAATAATAATAATAATAATAATAATAATAATAATAATAATAATAATAATAATAATAATAATAATAATAATAATAATAATAATAATAATAATAATAATAATAATAATAATAATAATAATAATAATAATAATAATAATAATAATAATAATAATAATAATAATAATAATAATAATAATAATAATAATAATAATAATAATAATAATAATAATAATAATAATAATAATAATAATAATAATAATAATAATAATAATAATAATAATAATAATAATAATAATAATAATAATAATAATAATAATAATAATAATAATAATAATAATAATAATAATAATAATAATAATAATAATAATAATAATAATAATAATAATAATAATAATAATAATAATAATAATAATAATAATAATAATAATAATAATAATAATAATAATAATAATAATAATAATAATAATAATAATAATAATAATAATAATAATAATAATAATAATAATAATAATAATAATAATAATAATAATAATAATAATAATAATAATAATAATAATAATAATAATAATAATAATAATAATAATAATAATAATAATAATAATAATAATAATAATAATAATAATAATAATAATAATAATAATAATAATAATAATAATAATAATAATAATAATAATAATAATAATAATAATAATAATAATAATAATAATAATAATAATAATAATAATAATAATAATAATAATAATAATAATAATAATAATAATAATAATAATAATAATAATAATAATAATAATAATAATAATAATAATAATAATAATAATAATAATAATAATAATAATAATAATAATAATAATAATAATAATAATAATAATAATAATAATAATAATAATAATAATAATAATAATAATAATAATAATAATAATAATAATAATAATAATAATAATAATAATAATAATAATAATAATAATAATAATAATAATAATAATAATAATAATAATAATAATAATAATAATAATAATAATAACCTTAACCCACAGAAAGAAAATAATAATAATAATAATAATAATAATAATAATAATAATAATAATAATAATAATAATAACGATGATGATAATAATAATAATAATAATAATAATAAAATGAAAAAATTGTAACATAAATAATCATTTTTTGCAATATTGAAAATAAACAAGGATGAAATATCTCCAAAGAACATATGCAGAATGTAGAACTGGTTGGTAGGAGTACTGCATAGAAGGTATCACTATGCCATGCCAAAATCCAAATTATGCCTGTGGAATTCATAATCACATTGTTATTGTCTTTCTCTTACACATGTCATACATGCACCTTTTACTATTTGTACTAATGTTGTCTGTAAAGAGATAAACAGTTAACCATGAAGACTAGTGGCTAAAGTAAAACAGGTGTGCTAGCTTCGGCAATTTAATTAACTAGTCTATCAACCCGTGCAATCCTCACGGGCTAGCAATCTTAAAATATAAGTGAATACTACCTTATTCAACAAATATAATAGATTCATGATTATTATCCATAAATATAAGACACAATGCACTAACAAAATTGTACTAATTGCCTATGTATCCCTAAGGTTCTACCTTAATTATATTTACAGCATTAGACTTTCAACGGATCGATTTCTACACTCACATATTCGTCCCAAAAAATCTATGTTATTCTAGAATTTTGAATTTTATCCCTCAAAACTTCTCATTTAAGTTTGTGGATGGCACCATGTTATGTTGTCTATATTAATTCCATATCTCTCCTACTTATGGGCTCCTTCATCCACGAATGTTGATAATCCGTGCAGCATGCATGGGTGGTTAACGAAATATTTCCCTTAATTACCTCAGCAAACGAAACAGAATCACAACGACACTGATTAGTGGTAGTTTGTTAAATTTCATCTAACGCTAATATGTATTAAAATTTTTGAAGTGGCATGTTTTAGAGACAGAGGGAGTTAATAATATGCCCTGTAGACCAATATACACAATGAGGCAATGAGCGCCTTATTAAACCACCTCGATGTAAATGCTTATTTCTTTATGTTGTTTCGTTATTTTCCCAAGTGTGAGAAATTATATACTTCTGCTGCCACATTAATATGGAGTATCACTGTTCCCATGATATTTGTAAGTTTTTTTTTAAAAAATGAATAGAATGGAGCTAGATCGAATGAGTAGACAGTACTAAAGAGAGGCAGTGTGATCTTTCATTTGCATCGGGCCAGCTCATATCTCTTCTGGTTGCCACCATTTTGCATACTCCATTTTGTGATCTCAATGCTGGCAGCTACCTGTTGCCACCATCCTATGCCCAACCCAGCAGCCCCGTCACCGTCGAATCATCGTAGAGTATAAATATTGTTATCTTGGTGCATCCAAAGTAGTTTTATCTGGTGGCTCGTTCATTTGTGCAAGTGAGAGCGGAAGGAACATTGGACAGAATTGAAAATCTGCGTTGGCAAAATCCTCGATTGTGTACTATTCTCCGAAAATCGTGAATTCTGTGACACCGTAGTCAGCATGTGTGCTTCCTTCTAGTCTCCAACAATTGGCTGCTGGCTTCTTCTGCATCATTTTCCATTGCTGCATTCTTAAAGGACAAAGCTTCCTGTTATTATATCATTTACATTGACTGTATATGCGAGATAAAAGGTCGGATTTCACGTAAAGATCATGAAGAGATCTTTATATTTTTAATATATAATAGTAGCGATGAATAATTTTAGAGAGTTAATTTATATGCGAGATGGCAGAGGTGGGTAATTTATATATCAATCCAGGGGGTTATTTTAGACCATTTGCATAATGGCAAAAGTGGGTAATTTCTTAGAAAATATAATAGATCTAAAGGCCACGATGATTTGAGTGCACCAAATTAATGGCTAGATATTTCTGATTATTGTGAGAATTTCTAGGATTTATCTTTTTTCTAGCGCGTCTCGTGAGGATTAACGTGGAGGCTTCAAAAGGAGCCTCTAATTAGTAATAGACATGTGCCGCACGGTCATGACTTGTAAGCAGGGTGCTCGTCCTCGTCGATCTCTGTCAGAGCCTTGGCAATATCATCCATTGTCGGCCTGTTCTTCTTCTCCTCCATGATGCACAACAAGGAAATTCTCAACATCTCCAGGGCCTGCCGACAATTAAACTGCCCCTGCATTCTACAGTCCACCAGGGGCACGACATCCCCACTAGCCACCACCTGCCTCAGCACCTCCGCAACCTGCCCAGGCTCCAAGAGCTCCCCACCCGCCGTCCTCTGTTCAGATACCCTCCTTCCTGTCACGATCTCCAGCAGCACGATGCCGTAGCTGAACACGTCAGCCTTGGCGTTGATAGGAAGGTTCAGCACCCACTCCGGCGCCATGTACCCCATCGTCCCCCTCATGTGAGAAAACTGCACGCCGGAGCCGTCCCTCTTGGACAGCTTGGCCAGCCCGAAGTCGGCGATCTTGGCGTCGAACTCCCTCGTCAGCAGGATGTTCTCCGGCTTCACGTCGCAGTGGATGACCCACTCGAGGCACTCGTGGTGGAGGTAGGCGAGGCCCCTGGCCGTGCCCAGCGCGATCCGGTAGCGCTCGTTCCAGGGCAGCGGCCTCGCCCTGTCCGTGCCGAACAGGTGCCTGTCCAGCGACTCGTTCTCCACGTACTCGTACACCAGCATCTTGTGCTTGCCTTCGGAGCAGAACCCCCAGGTCCTGACAAGGTTGATGTGGTTGATCCGCCCGATCACCGTCATCTCCGCCCAGAATTCCTCGTCGCCCTGCTCCACGTTTGTGAGTTTCTTCACGGCCACCACCTTGCCTTGGTCGAGCACTCCACGGTACACGACGCCGGAGCTGCCCCGGCCGAGCTCTTCCTTGAAGTTCCCCGTCGCTGCCTTGAGCTCCAGATATGTGAACCTCCTGAACTGGCCCCTGAGCATCGCGTAGCCTGCCTCTACTGAGCTGGTGGATGTGCTTTGTTTGGCTGAAAGGAACCACCAACCTATTGCAATAAAGAGAAGATCGAGAACTCCAAGTACTCCGGCGAACCCAAACAAGTACGGCCATTTAGTATCCTGAGATGCTGGGAGCGCCACGGGGTTGGGATTGTTAGGATTGCAAGCAAGGCCTGTGGTGGTGCTCCGTGCATAAATCGAGCTCGCGGACATGTCGAAATTTAAAGGTACTTTGAGGTATGTGCTCCCGGGGAAGTTCGGAGATCTGTAGCCGTTGAGCAGCATACCTTTTGGGTAGCAGTAGCCTGCGCCTGTAAGCCGGTAGGAGAAGGCGACGCACAAGCACATCTCGGAGCATAGCTTCTTGCAGTGCTCGAACGTGACAGACGTGTTAAACCCCAGGTCGTAGCCATAGAAGTCGGTGTACGGCAACTCGACGAACTCAAACTGGTCCGGCGCTGCTTCATGGATGCAGCTGGTAGTGCTGATGCTGAACGTTGGCGTGCATCCTTTTCTCCAGTCCTGCCAGTCGACCATCTCGTATCCTGGAACGCACGAGCATCTGAGGCTTGGTTGGTATTCGCAGATCGCGTTCCTGCCGCACAGCCCATGCACAGAGCACGGTTGCTGTAGGGCCGCCCATGAAACCGTCCAGCCTCTAGTTGATAGGTTCAGGCTGTACATTTTCAAGTTACCATCTTGATCGATCGTCAGCCGTCGCTTGATGCCAGAGCCCAGGTCGGAAGCTTCGATAGCAAGGTTGTCGCTGGACAGAAACACGCCGGTGTCATCGAGGACACCGATCCTTGAGCTGTTGAAGGTTGCTCGGCTGTTCCCGGACACGCCGACATCCGGAGACGGCCAGTAGATGCTTGATACTTCCGGGCCGTCGTATAAGAGCCGCAGCACGTTATCGTTGTCGTAGTACAGGTTGAAGTACCCCGCCACAAGCTTCATGTTCTTGGTCAGTGGCTGTGACGGGACCAGCGTGTCCGTCGGCCAATCGAAGCTCTGCCACACGGTGCTGCTGCTGCCGTTGCCAGACGGGTCCGAGATGACAAGATTTCCCGATTCGAGGAGGGAGATGACGAGACCCCCGCCGCTCGTCTTGCTCTCCCACACCGCGGTCCCGTTGGCGTCGGTGAGACCCAGGCCCCCGTCGCGGCGGAACGAGATCCTGGACCTCCTGCTGTGCACTGGCGCGCCGGGATTCGCCGTCCAGACGGCAGTCTTGTCCGCTGCGTCGGTGTACCAGACGGAGAAGGAGAAGGCGTTGTCGCCGGCCTCCAGGAAGCCGCAGGAGAAGGTGGCGTCGGGGGACACCAGGAAGGGCCGCGCGTGGTCTTCCACCGCCAGAGACGAGCCGGTGCCCAGCGTGTGCTGCGCCGTCGTCGCCGTTGCCGACGGGCATAGCAGAAGAGACAGCAGAGGAATCAGGACGGCAGCGGCTACCGGAAGTATACACAGGTGAATGGCCATTATTGGTTTGGCCATGCAGGCTGCCGGGGGTCTTTGATCGACAGGTTCAGGCAAACGCTACAAGGATTGAACTTGAACTTCCTAGTAGTGACCGTGGAACTAGATTTTTTTTTCCTCCTAGCTGAACTCCAAATAATCTCTACTACTACTTACAAGTGACTTTTATACTCATGTCCGCGCGTGTGTGAGACATACATTTAAATTAGACGAGGTCATATGGTCAATGTACGTTAAGCTAGCCTCCTCCCAAAGTCCCAGTCCTCTAGGTGTAGCTTTCGATCGTCCGGTCAAACCGTTACACATGATTTGGATCGATTAGACCCAATTGCGGCTGGCAACTAGATACTGGTATAAACAGTGACACGATTGGACCTACAGCAACCAGAAAACCGTGGAACACGCACACAGATTTAAAGAAAAAAAAAATCTCTTCTAGAACGGTGGATGGCCATAAAAATTACTGCAAGTTGCAGGCGTGGGGCGTTAGCTTTTATTGATACGTCCAATTGTCCATCAAATCCTCAAGACCGCAAGGTTAGCTTTGAGCAAATGCAATGTACTCCCTCCGTCCCAAAAAGACCATCGTTTTCGTTTCCCGAAAAACATCTTGACTTTAATTTGTAGGAAATATATGTAACATTTTAATCTTCAAATAAATTTATTAAAAAACTAGATTCAAATATCTATCTAATGATATATATTATGTACCATAAATATTAATATATATTTTTATATATTCGGTTAAAGATGTTTCTCGAGAAACGAAAACGACGGTCTTTCTAGGACGGAGGGAGTATGTATCACACAGCGTCATTTTCAGAATTTCGAACACAAGGAATCTCCAAATTTTAGAATTCTGGAGTTAATCAAAGAGGAGGCGTTTCATGAGGTTTTCACCGGAGTTTCTTTTCCTTTCTCCTTTTATGCTGCTGGTCTTTTCTCTGCTCCTAATAATCTTGTGTTGGGGAACGGGACCGTGTGACCTGTGTGTCTGCCATCTAATCCCCACCTGCGATCTCTCATGCGTCTATTATAATTTTGACGGTAGGATCTGCAGCGCCCTCCCCCGACGTCCTCGGTTCACGCCCACCTAACCCCGCTTACGCCCGCTCCCCGACGCCCACGCCCGCGCCGTCCCCAAACCCCCATCCGCCTAAACCCTACACACCCGACGCCCACAGCCGCAACACCCGTCCGCCCAAACCCTTCAGCCGCCGCTGCCCGACGTCCGCGGCCCCCACATCGACGGCGAGCGCGCGGATCGACGGCCCTCCACTCCTCCGCTCCCAAACCCTAGCCGGCGCCCGCGGCCCAGATCCCGCCCGCTCCCCCAGCGCCTCCCTCTGCCCGCGCTCTGCACCGGCTTCCGGATGGACCCCGCGGTCGCGGATCCCGTCGGATGAGGCGCGCCGCCACCCCAGCTGTGTGGGCCCGCGCCTTGAGCTCTTCGTCCTTGCTCCGGGGCTCGCCGGCGGTGCGCTGACGCCGTCTCGGTGCGTGATCGTGAAGGAATTCGACGGAAGGGATGGGAGGGGAGCGACCGGCGGCGGGGCTGCGGAGGGGAGCGCGTCGTGGCCGGTGGTGGCTGGATTTGGAGGTGAGTTTCTGGCGTTTCTTGATCTCTCGCTCTCGTCCTGGTCCGTGCGCGACCCATGCTTTGAACGGGGATGAACTGGAAAAGAACGTCCCATGTCTTTCTTGGCTTGCCGTTGAATGCGATGGCGAAGCGCATGTCGGGGGAGAAGTGCGCCCTGGTGGCGGAGCTGGTGCGGGTGCTGGAGATGGTGAGGCATCTCGAGGCGCACATGACGGCTGCCCAGCAGCAGCTTCATCAGGGCGGCAGTGCGGCGGCTGGAGGCCGGGGACCAGCATTGTCGGGCGCTCGTCTGCACCATGCGTGACTCCATCAACAGGGCCGTGCACATGTCCATGTCCTGCTGCGCCCTATTTATTCCTTCAAATATACCACGTTGATCTGGTAGCTGATTTCAATATTCAACTTCTTTTTGTTGTGATCTCTTATTTGCTACTGATCCATAATTTTTTAGTATAATTTGAATGTATTCTTGATTACTCTGTTTTGGTAACAGATTTGCTACAAGTGAAAGACAGTGGATTGAAGCACAAGTTGAGAATGCTAAACAGCAGGCAATACTTTCAATATTAAAATCACAAGTCTCATCAGATGAGGCTCATATACATAGGGATATCCATTCTCTTAGGTATATGTTATTTGTGATTATTTATCATGGTTCGATGAGTTTTGCAGGCTTTGTACTATATACATAAGTGTATATCTATATACACAACTACAAGTAAATGCCTGGAGCCGAAAGAAGCATTTATCTCATATCAATTATCTCTCATTTCTTTGTCATTTGTCTTCAGGAGAAAAGGTTCTGAGCTTGCTGGAGAACGCTCGACACTTTCTCAAAAGGTGCAGGCTTTCGTATCTTATGTATGTGGAAGCTCAATCTTATATGGAGAAATATATTTGGTCCCCTAGGTTATTAGATTAGTTGCTCATGGGTCAGGTTTAATTTGCTGAAATAAAGCTTGCTTTTGGAACCTGAAAAATTGTATGATGGGGCTATTTTTTTGAGGAATACGCAGGAGAACTGTGCATCATTGCATTAGAGAGAGAAACGGTCCGCATTACATCGCCGCCACCTCATACAGGACCCAATATGAGGGGCAGAGGCTGGAGGCGAATTTCAAATACTAATAACCCTTAAAAAACAACAAATCGACCTGGCCACTCAAGGGCTAATTAGCATGCTGGGGCTATCTTGATGATGTGACTAATTCTTTTGGAAACACCATCCACCATTTACAAGATTCTTTTTGGTTTCAGAGGTTAAGATGGCAACAGTAGTTCTTACCAAAGTGCACCAGACCTTATTTGATTCTTTGTTTTATGGTACAATCTCACTTCTTCCATCTATTTACTTGTTCTCCCCTCCAGACAATACCATGCCTCTGTTCAGAACTTGCTCAACTTCAAGGCACATATATCTTGCAAGGTTTGTACAGAACATTTCATTTTTCAGTGTTCAACAGATTTTGTTGTATTGTTTTCATAGCATTTCATTTTTCAGTGTTCAGCAGATTTCCATAGCTGGCTGTCGTGTATTGGACCATTTTCCGGGGTTCATATCCTTCAGCAGCGTGCTCGCAATATAAGAAGAGTCCTCTGTGGCTACTAATGAATTTCTGTTCTGTTTAGATGAATATCACATGATGAACTGCTTCGAGCGAAAGATAGATGCTGGCAGGAGGCATACATACAGGTTTGTGGTACTGAATATCAGTAATTGATTTATCGAGAATTAACAATAGCACTAATCATATTCTGGTTTCTTGAAGTGTTATTTTGTTTTATGTGGTACTGAATATTACTGTAATACTGTCTGCTTAAAGGAGCTATTGTCTGAGATACACCACTAGAATAATTTAGACCACTACCAACAATTAATTTTATTTAAGATCTGGTTACTGATCCTTCATATTTGTTTGGTCCAGAATAAAAATATGTAGGATTGGGTGGATGGAATGGATTATGATATGATCACTGGTGAGTAATATTGTATTGCTGGTATAGTGACAGTGCTTAGTATAAAGATTACTCAGAGAGGAGGTCATTTCACCAAAGCTCGATTTGGAAGGCTGCTGTCACCAAGTTTGTCCTCTTTGCAGGTGTCGTTTGTCTGCTGTGATCGCCGAGTTGCGCATCCGTATGAGGATTCCATCTGGTATTTCACTCTTTGATGGACAAGCCTAAAAAGAGAGATTGTTGTAGCAGCATATTGGCTTTTCTATTCTGTGCAGCTCGGCTCGATTTCTATGATGTGGCTACATGATATTTGGTTGCTTGCTTCTTTGTTTCTCAAGCGCTGCTAATCTTATCTCGATTGGTCATCAGCAGCATTTAATTTTCATATTAGTAGCTAAAGTGCATGAACGCGCTCGTCCGGGTGCAGGAGCGCGATCCCAAGGCAGCAGGCGCTCAAAGTGGGAATGGCATATGAAATCTAAGCGGCAGTTGCGGCGCCAAGGGAGGTGTGTTTGCTTGGTGCTCCTAGGTGTCATGGCATCAGGATGGTTGTGGGGGCATTGGGAGTTTCCAAGGAGCAACTGAGGGACGCCCTCTTGGAAGGTAAACATATAGATTGCCTTTTCCTCCATCAGGCAAACCTTGAGTTTTCTCTGAACAATGCTGCCAAAGTTGTAGTCTTTTATGGATGAATGCACTCTGTTGATAACTTGTGGGGGCCTTCAAATTGGTGGTACCAATGGCCATGTTTGCAGAATCACATGGTGATTTGTTGATTATGAGTTACATGAATGATTGTCTTTAATAAACGTTGGGGCCCTTACCAATGGCTACATGGCATGCCCCTTGTACAATCATACATTTCGAAAACAGAGTTATATAGTCTGGTTTCATTTTAGGTGCATCGTGTATTTCCTAGAAATAGATCTCATTTAGGGCATCAATGTAGCATTTGTTGGCCATTAAATTTGTTCATGGGCAGTTCCATATTTGCTTCTCAGACAGAGTTGTCTGTCTAAGATACACCACTCTTTGTTTTGTGTCATTGAAAATTTGTGGTTCCTGAAGTCAAACAATTACAGCTCTCTTCAATCTTCTATGCTATTTCTTTTAAACAATTTATATAGACAGTAATCCAGTATATTTCTTCTGTTGGGCACATGTTTATTTAGTAACCTGTAATTCAGTATGTCTCCTCTGCTGGGTACAGGTAGCGCACATGGTTTGGTAGTCGAAGCACTGTAGATGCTCACTCAGATGGTCCTCAACAATGAAGAAGAGCTTAAGCTGAAATATATATTTCAAGGATGATTCGCAGACCAGACTTTGCCCGGTTGAGGCTTTTGTGAAGGCAATGTTGGATGTGCCGTTTGCATTCAAAAGAGTGGATGCCATGCTTTACATTGCCAGTTTCTATCTGGAGGTCAATCAGCTGCGGCTGTCATATGCTACTCTTAAGGTAATGCATGTTCATGTTCTTTAGGAAATACAACATGATAGTGCTTTTAAAATTCTTTTGAATGGGTTATGGGTAGACACACCGCATGAGTGTTTGAGAGGTTATATTGTGCGCAAATGATAGTATTGATGTTTCCTTCTTTCAACTATCATGTATGAATGTCATATTCGTTGTATTCATCCAGGGGGCTTGCCAGGAGATGAGAAGCAGCAGGCTGTTCCACAAAGTACTTGAGGCTGTTATGAATTTTGGCAACTTCATGAGCATCAATGCAAGGTCTCCAAGTTCACATGGCCTGGAGCCAAACACTGTTCTGAAGATTGTTGATGTGAAAGGTGCTGATGGAAAGGCTGCAATTGTGCAGTTTGTTGTCCAGGAAATTTTGAAACCTGAAGGATACGATATGATGCAGCATGGGTCAGCGACATCCAAAATGAACACAAGCACTTTGCAGTGCAATGCTGAATGCAGGAAGCACGGCCTTGATGTCGTCTCCAAACTTGTAGCTGAGTTGAGCAACACAAAGAAAGCCGCATCATTGCAGAAGCTAAGGGGAAAGGGAACTGATATCTCTGAAAAGGCTGCAGAAATCAAAGTATGAAGTGCTTGAGAGTAATAATAAACAGAGCTCTTTTACAGTGCTCTATACTAATACTTAGTGGTATATATTACTATTCAACCTAAAAATACATTAATCAAAGGGCGCTCCTGATAATTCTGTGCTTTACATTCAGGATTTTACAGAAAAGCTTCAGTACCTACCAAAGTCGAACTTAGTCCTATTTAGTTCCATAATGCATACTTTAGGCATATTGATGTTGACTTGTATGTACCCTCTGATTTCAATGCCTCGTTGCTCATTTTGGCACCATCCGCATTTCTGATGTACAAAGGCTGAACTGCTTCTACCTGCTACTTTGGGGTTCTAAACCTCTGTTTTGGAGCCATGCAGGATGGTGATAACTCGTCATGTACTTTTGTGCTAGATCAACAGCAATGAGTTGACAATTTTAGATGGGATAAGTGATGCAAGCTTCTTTCTTGTTTGTTGTTTCAAAAAGCATGCCTTGCTTGCCTTGCTGGTTTCTTTTTTGTAAATAACATATACATTTGAGATTTGTCAAATTGCTTCTTTGTCCACAAAATTTGTAAGCGACTATATTACTACTCTTCTGGTGAATCGTTGACTTGTTTAACCGCAATCATTTGATAGCAGGACAGACCTTCAGAGAGCATGATGCATGAGCATGATGACTTGTTTAATAGCTTACACTATGTATAAATTAATAGAATCATAGCATAGAGAGTAGAATCAACAATGGTTTTGTAGCTCACCCATCCATGTCTTTTGTGAAAAATAAAAATACTAACTTTTATGAACTTTGGTGCGATCCTACAGCCGTTAAAATTGAATTTAGGTCCAACCCTACGGCCGTCAAAATTAAATTTTTCATATGGTCTATTTATCTTTACTCTATGTATCATACCCGTAGCAACGCACGGGTACTTACCTAGTAGTTGTATATGGTTGTACAGGAGTCACATTGTCCTTGCCGGGTGACAGACCCAGCTTTTTATCATCAAGACTAGGGCCAAATTTTAGCGGCTAAAAGTAACTCGTATATGTTTCATATATAGTAATATCAATGGTATAGTAAATGATCCAAATTAAGATAGATGTTTAAAATCATATGTTTAATAGTGCGGTACAATAGTTATAAGAATAATATGAACACAAAAAGATAAATGGCCTACTGCCCTAGTGAAGATTTGGTGTATTCACGGTCACATCTTTCACAAGCTAAGATTTTTTTAATTTTTATTGTGCACAGATAATTTAATTTTACATGCCACATATACTAGTGTTAGATAGTTTAGGTTGGAGACTTCAGTTCAATTTTATGGCAGGATTGCATGAACGCTAGGGCAATAAGATGCCCAAGCGCTACTAATTTTCATTTTACAGTACTAATTGCAAGTCTAGGACTTTAGATCTTAAATTACAGTACCAAAATTTTCATTAATGTATTGAATAGAAGAAATAAGAAAAATGAGAAATTAGGGAGGAGAAATATTTCAGAGCAGTGGTTAGTGGTGCTCAATAGGAGACTCCTTCAGGTGGCTGGTGGCTAGTATGGATTTGTGCGGAAAAAAAATACTACTGTATAGCTGATGACAGGTGGGTGATGCTGATTCGTTGTGAGAGAAAAATCTGGTGACGAAGTTGACGCTTGCCTCCTTCAGTCCTTCTAGTTAGCGCACGTGGGCAGGAAGAGAGGAGGCGTGGAGCATATCAGATCGGAGCGCTTGTGCAGCAGCCGAGGATTGATGCGCGAGGGCCGAGGGCTATGGTCTCCCCGCTCTCCGGACCTCCAGCAACCGGTGGCGGCGCCAGTTGCGACGCGCAACTCACGAATAGAGGCGAGAACCAGAGCCTGCAGTGTGCGGGATGGGCCTTGCAGCTTTGCGCTAGTTAGTGGAACTGGGCCTCTTATTTTTGGGCCAACATTGAGGTGGGATAGTGGAGTTTTTCGGGCTACGACTAAGGCTATTCGCACTCGTCGTACTTCAAACATCTACTTTAAAGAGAATATTTCATCCTACTCATTAAAATTTTACAGTACAGTTTCAATTTCTCCGCACTCGTCATACCCTATATCACATACTTCATACCAACTACCAAACAATCGGACCCACATGTCATTCTCTCTGTGTTTATTTATTACCCCCCCCCTCTCTCTCCACTGCTCCCCTCCCTCCTCCCTACGCCGGCGCCCCTCCTCTCCCTCTCCTCCGCATCCCCCTCCTCCGGCCGGCACCCCTCCTCTCCCTCTCCGAGGCGGGCAGCGACGCAAGAGGCCACCGGCGGCCGGCGCGGGCGACGGTGGGGACGGCCGGCCGCTGGCGACGACGGCGGCCGCGGGCGCCGGTGCCTGCTCCCCTCCGGCGGCCGCGGGCACCACTAACCTTGGACGGGCACGTGCGGCCTTGGACGGGCGGCCGCGGGCGGCGCACAGCTCCTCCTCTGCTCTGCCCTCTCCGCTAGCCAGCGACGGCCGGCCTACGTGGGCCCGGGGCAGCGGCGGCGGTGGACGGGTGCGGCGGACGCCATGGGGGTCGAGTTCGTGGCGGCGGCGAGGATGGAGCTCGTGGAGGCGGAGGAGCCGGCCGCCATGGATGGAGCTCGTGGCGGCGGCCGGGCGGTGCGGCACCCCTCCCTCTCCCTCTTCCTCTCCTCCGGCGCCGGCAACCTCCTCCTCCTCCTCCTCTTCCTCCCTGCTTCCAGGCAGTTGGACGGCGCGCCGGACCGTGGGCCCCACGCCACGGTGGCTGGTAGCGCACGCGCGCTACCACGCCAGGAATGGCGTACGCCGGCTGGAACTTGATCTTTGCGTCGCCTTACCCGTCCCCCGCTTCAGCTCATTTTGGCCTTGCGGACGCGGTATCCACTGTAGTGTTCCCCTTTTCAGGACGCCGCTGCGGATAGCCTAAGGGCACGGCCTGTGTGGCCTTAGGCTCAGGTCCGGCGGTTTACAGTGCTGGTCCGCTGGACACTTCCCTGTTTTAATTTCCCTAAAAAAACTTCCCTGTCTGGGTCCAAGCAGCAGCTACTCCAAACAGGCCTGTAATGCGTACAAACTAGAAAGACGTATGAGTACTTTTGTTTAGATAATGGATATAATTCGGCCTCTATATCCACGAATGGATATACACAGCCAAAAAAACAACAGTCTATCGTATCCACGTAGTGGATATTTATGGCTAAAAAGTTAGACCTTACTCCCTCCGTTCTAAATTATTGGTCGTTTGGCTTTTTCAGCTCAAGTTTGACCGGCTCGTCTTATTCAAAATTTTGTGCAAATTATCATATTTTTTGTGGTAGATTGCTTTATTAATAAACATTCTTCAAAAATGACTTAAATTTGACTATATTTACACAAATTTTTTGAATAAGACGATCCGGTCAAACTTGAGCTGAAAAAAGTCAAACGACCAATAATTTGGAACGGAGGGAGTACAAGAGTTCTTAGACTCTAATTCTCCTAAGAGAAACTTAAAAACACAAGAAAAAGCTTCTAAGACATGAAAAGAAAAACTAAAGAACTAAGCTTCAATCTTCTTCTCGTCCTAGCTTCAATCTTGCAATATATTTATGCAACAATCACATCTCTTGTCTTCTTAGAAACTTGATGTTGTTGCTCACCAAACCTCACACGACTAGATTTTGTCTATACAGTGGATGACTGACCAGAGGAACTCCACAACAACACCTCCAAAAAGGATATGACATCATAGATGCCACTATCGCCCATTCCGGACGCTGGAATTAGGTTTTCACCCAGAGAACCACTGACCGCTATGCAGAGCACCAGAAACAACGCCTCCACTGAGGAAAATACGCCTACCTCACGCCGTTGTTGCTGACACCGACACGCTAGTCGGGTAGAGCTTTCGCTCGATGCTCCTGAACAACATCGCCAGCATAGAAAGAATCCATCGACCACCACGGCACTGGAATCAAAAGACCAGACTCCTTATAGCCAACCCTGTCCAGCAGCCCTGCGTAGCAGAGTCGATGCCACAGGAGCCATCGGAGCCACCGACCACGAGCCTCAGGAATCAGCTCAAACGGCGAGCGAGGATCTGCCCGTGGGCGGCTTCGGCCACCGCCAGCCACCCGTCTTTGCGCCCGTGCCCTATCATCAGCCTCACCGACGATAGAACAGGCGACCGCCCTCCATACCATGACCGTGGAGAAAGGGAGAAGAAAGGGGGAACGAAAGGACACCCCCATGAGGACCAAGAGGCCGAGCGGCCGGAGCACCCTCACGCCACCGTGGGGAGGGCAGAGTCACAGAGCGCCCTGGGCCCTGGACGCCTCGGGTACGCCGGCCGTCGTTCGCCTAGGCGTCGACGCCGTCCGCCGACGGCCCGGCGCGGGCTGCCACGCACCCGAGCGCCGGCATTCTCGTGTCGCCGTCCCCACGCACGGCCACCGCCGGCCGCGTTTTGGCCCCGCCACCACCCTCATAGTGGCCACACGGACTTCCGGTGGCCAGCTCCGGTGGCGGCGAGGCAGGGAGAGGATGGGCTGGCGGCGCTCACAGGGGGTGGGGAGGAGACCCACGTATGAGTTCTGTTTTTTTAGGACAATTCCTAGTTCATTTGTGAAGGGACTGCTGAAGGATGGTTTTAGTCCCAAGTTGAACATAGCACAATCTTCAACTTGGACTTGTATACAACGCCGGGAAGGGAACTGCTCCCGTGCTCCTCAAATAAATTGTTGCACGAATCTTAAAGCAGACTAATAATTTATGAACTATTATTTTTCTATATTGGGTTTCGTCCGGGTCCGGTCCTTACTCAAGCCCAGCCCACGTTGGGTTCCATTCCACGCTTGAAATCACCGCCGATCTGATCGAGGCAGGTCGCCGGCCGGCGGCTCCACGTCGACAGCATCCAACACCGGTGGCGACGAAACACGACGATTATCTATTGCCATTTTCGGATTCGCATCTCCTACCCTCATTTTCTCATCCCCATTCTGTTCCGCCCTGTCCCACCGATGTGCTCGTCGCCGCGGTTCTAGAGCCAACCTGCGGTGTAGTACAGGATCGGAGCAGCAGGACCCCCTGGTAACGGTGTCAGATCTTGATCATCAGCATGGCAGATCTTGAACCACGTTATTTTATCAGTGTAATATTTGTTGTCTAATGTCTACTCTTCTCAGGGACTGCTACCGCCCATAATAGACAATTATCGTGATGCTGAAAATGAGGAAAAATCAAATCCTTCTCATTGTATCTGTTACACGAAGTGTTTAATTGAACTAATTAAGGATCTGTTCATGCGAGCGTTGCAACTAGCAAAAGCAGATGGCAGAAAATGACTTGCCACCCTGGAGCGCCGCCGGCCGCCGCCGCCGAGACGTGAGCGCTGCCGAACAAAGGGATTTGGCCGGCTAGACGCGGGCTTGGTTTGGAAGGGCTGGCCCCGTTATATTCATGACCCAGATGAAAACAATTAAAAATAATTAATTAATTGATGGGTTTGCTTTAAGATGTGTGCAATTTTCTAAAACAGGAGTACCGGAGCAATACAATAATGCCGATTGCTGCTGTTCACCGCCGTGTACATCAGCGCCGATGCAATTTCTCACAAAGGGTAGTTCAAAGCGGATGCAAATCTGATTCCGTCCAATTGTTGTTTCAAAGGGGGGAAATGCTGGCTCAAGCTGAAGAAAATATAAACAACTTTTTACTATATTTAGTGCAACTACTAGGTATGTAGGTATGTGCTTGATGTAATCACTAACAGAGAAGCTCACCGCCCCACTCAAATGCCTCGGCACATTTTAGATCCGCTAAAAGATGCATTAGCACCGGATCCATTGGTTAGGAGCGGGGCGTCTCGCAGGCATGGTCGTAACCAATGGATCCCGGTGCTAATGCCTAAACCTCATTAGCACCGGGTCGTAGCAAGACCCGGTGCTATAGGCCTCCAATTGCACCGGTAGCAGCTACCAACCGGTACAAATGTACCTAAGCACATTTAGCATCGGTGACAACCACTCCTCCCTCCTCTCCTTTTTTATCTCCCTTCTCTCTTCTTTAACCTTATCTTCTTTTCTCTCTTCCTCCTCTCACTCTCTCTTCCTCTTCTCGCAGGCTGGTGCACGCGAGCGAGGCAGGGGCCGAGGCCGGCGTGAGGCCGGGACGGCGCTGGCGGGCACGGGCGGCGCGCGAGGCCGGTGCGAGGCGCGCGAGGCCGGCCCTTCCCATCCGATTCCGTCGCCGCTGGTCTGGTGCCCTAATGCTAGTACATGTCTTTGTTGAGTGGTCAGAAAGGTGCCGTGGGGGAGCAGCTTATCGCAGCCAATCCCATCGCTAAAAGATCCAACTCATATCTTAATGAACTGTGATGCTATCGTGCTCCAGTTACATTCAGAGTTGGTGGTTTTGCTCATTGCATTGTGTATTTCTTCTTCGTACATCGTTAAATCCTTAAATACTGATCAGAGTTGGTGGTTTTGCTCCTTAGCTTAGTACTTTATGTAATACTTGAATGTAATCTTTGTAATCTCTGTAAATTTCTCTGTTGAATCTTTAATGTTAGATCTTGAGCTATTTCTACTCTTAATCTCAAATGCAAGGTATTCAAATGTAAGGTGATTTTTACTCTTAATCTCTTTCTTTCTCCTCTCTTCTTTCTCCGTTCTTCTTGTTCGTGAAAAACATGGAGAGAGCAGGCTAGAAAAGAGAGGAGATGGAAAGAGACGAGAAGTAAAAGAAATGTTTAATTATTTTTATACGCAAAAATCTTTAACACCGGATCGTGTTTTCAATCGGTGCTAAAGGACTTTAGCACCGAGTGCTAAAGATTAAGCTCATTAGCACCGAAAGTTTAGCACCGGTTGAGAATCCGGTACTAAAGGCTGTTCCCAATTGGTGTGGACGTGAGCTTCTCTGTTAGTGTTAGTGAATGGTTGTATGCTCTTTTTTATGCGAAGCAGTACATGCTCATTGCTGATAATTATGTTTAGATTTGATATTTTTATGAAATGCCTAACATATGGTGTGCCTATACAATGAATAAGGAGTTTGGTATGGTTTTATTTCGTGTGCATCTTCTTAATTTCATGGAATCAGCCATACATGATTTGAACGATTTCTGCAGATTGTTTTTGGATCCATTTCAAATTTTGTTTCTTAGAATTAATACAACAAAATAAAATTCAATGTAAATATTTTTTAACTTTTTCTTGGGAAGTTAAAATATTATTCTCATAAAACTGGAACAGTTTTCTCGCTTGAACAATTTTCTTATGAAGCTTAAACAATTATGAACCTCTTTTGGACCTTCAATATTATTCAACTAAATAAAAAATACTCTAACTTTTCGAAAAATGTTCTTCCAAAAAAATTCTCCAAACATACTTACATGTGGTACTATTTTGAATATTTTGTTAGAAAACAAATGGTGTAATAAAAAATCAGTTTGAATGCTCGGTTCGAAAACCATACTTTTTAGTTCTTTAAATTTAGCGCGCAAAGCATCACACGTTGAAAGAAAGAGGCATGGCATTGTCAATGTGACAGAGAAAAGTTACACAAACTAGGGGCAACCAAATATCTTTCGCTCGGTATTTGGACATACCATATACATCATCAGTTTCGGCCCCCGCGTCGCTCCCGTCGGGCGACACGGGCGGCGGTAAACCCTAGCCGCCGCCGTCTTCCGCCCCTCCACCCTACCTCGCCGCCACCGGAGGGCGCCGCCAGAAGCCCGGCCGCCCCGGGGATGGTGGCGGCGGGGAGCCTTTCGCAAGTTTTGGACGGCAGTCCGCGGATCTGGGCGGGCGACGGCGTCCGGGGCGCGGGGGCACTGCCCTGCGCCGGAGAGGAGCCACCCTACGCCGGGGAGGAGCCGCCATGCGCCGGGGAACAGGCGGCGCTTGGGTGTCGTCCGCGAGGCGGCGGCCGGCAGGCGGCGCTTGGGTGTCGTCCGCGAGGCGGCGGCCGGCAGGCGGCGCTTGGGTGTCGTCCGCGAGGCGGCGGCCGGCAGGCGGCGCTTGGGTGTCGTCCGCGAGGCGGCGGCCGGCAGGCGGCGCTTGGGTGTCGTCCGCGAGGCGGCGGCCGGCAGGCGGCGCTTGGGTGTCGTCCGCGAGGCGGCGGCCGGCAGGCGGCGCTTGGGTGTCGTCCGCGAGGCGGCGGCTGGCAGGCCGCGCGCGGCGGCAGTGTCCGGGCGTGCCGGTGGCCG
>OAMR01000176.1:1550689-1575502 GCA_900205405.1 Echinochloa crus-galli
AACAAAATAATTACCAATAGGCTGTCTCTTATACACATCTAGATGTGTATAAGAGACCCAGCGACCGTGGTGCGGTGTATAAGAGACAGGTGTGGAGGCGGCACGTGCAGCGACCGCATGTGGGGGTGACCGCGGCGAAGGCGTGGCCCGTGTGGCGGCTGTGCGTGCGTCGGTAGCAGCGGCGCGCATGGAGACCGCGCGGATTGGCCCGTGTGGCGGTGGATCTGGGTGGCCCGTTCTGCTTGATGTGGGAGTTGGTCCAACGCTGGATCTACTAGCGTGAGCCATACAGCGGTGGTTGCCGGCGGCGGCTGGGGGGCAGGAGTTCTTCCAGTTGTTTGTGCTGGCCTCTCTCTATGCAGTTTATGCTCGAAATGGATCAAAGCTTTGCAGGGACATCAGGCGAAAGCCATGCCCGGGATGCCGGTGTCGACAACGACGGCGTCACGCGACGTCGTTCTCCCTCCTTGGGGCGTTGTTGAGATGCTCCTTGCTAGTGGATGAATTCCAGGTGAAAACCTAATATTGGATCGCCGGTGGGGCGGTGGCGGCGTCCTCGACGTCGTTTTCTTCTTGGAGGAACCGTCTGAAAGATCCATTTCGTACCGATTTTGCCGTTCTTCTTTTGGGCGTTGCTAGGCATCGTCGTGAGGGATGGCAATTTGTCGGAGTGAATGCGTAGAGGTTGCTTTGTGTTTGTGGTCGAGTTTGATCTAGTCCATCATCAAGTTTCTAAGTAGACGAAGAATGAGATGGATTGGTGATGCAATACAAGGTAGAAGCATGGAAGAAGAAGAAGATTGAGATGGATC
Source organism: Echinochloa crus-galli (assembly GCA_900205405.1). Lineage (NCBI taxonomy): Eukaryota > Viridiplantae > Streptophyta > Magnoliopsida > Poales > Poaceae > Echinochloa > Echinochloa crus-galli. The sequence continues at coordinate 1,551,502 of OAMR01000176.1, forward strand.
GTGAGGGATGGCAATTTGTCGGAGTGAATGCGAAGATTGAGGCTTTCTTCTTGTGTTTGTGAGCTCCTCGTTGTTGAGGGTTAGAGTCTAAGAACTCTTTATAACCGTTGGCTATATATGTCCACATGTGAATAGAGAGCCCGGATTTTATCTTTTATCTAAAAAATATCTCTCGCTCCTTAGGCCAATATATATATGAAAACTCCGAGCCACCGCGTTGCCCAGCCCATGGGCCTGCACCAGCACTAGCAAGCCCATACTAGTACTTTCTTTTTTTTCTTTGCACCGCCGCGTCGTTTAATCCGACTCAAAATTCCTTCTGCTACTGCCTAGTACGGGAACCGCCTGCCTCCTGCGCTTGAGACGTATCTCTATCAATCTATAGTCCGATTTCCCCCTATCAATCACGACGCAGCGCTCCGGCATCGAGCCCCCGCGTTCACGTCCCTGCAGGTAAACTCTCTTTGCCTCGTCTCTGCGTCTTTTATGCTGCTGCGGTCACTTATTCCTGTGCGGAATTCCGGCGAACAGCGAGTGTGCATTCCGCAAACTTTTGAGGGCACTTCCGCAAACTGAATAGTTTCTTTCCGGCAATGGCGTTGGAAGTCCCATTACTTCCCATACCGACGGGAACGGCAGCCGCGCGGTGGCGTAGGATAGTTGCAAAGCCACAATGCTATGAGCCATTGACTTGGCGACATTTTGTTTTCTTGAACATAAATGGCAGGAGCTCTGCCTTTCAATTAAGAGGGAAATAGAGTTTTAAGTACAGATCGAGTGGGGACTACGACTATGGTTTTCCGAAAAAACCCAGGGACAGGGTGATCAAGCCTGGCAGGCTGCAGGCATATGCAAACAGCTCAAGCACAAATCAGCACACAAGACAAAAGGTACACCGTTTACTCCTGGTTTGTTCCGACTTCCGAGAGCTCGATAGTTCCCTGTGTAGCAGCGTCAGTCTAGTTTTTGATGCAATCGGAGCTGACGGGGGATTTACTAACTATACCAGGAAATTATTGGATTAAAGTTCTTCACATTCCGATTATGAAATTTGGAATTGCAGAATTCTTGCAGACATGAATACTTAATATAGAAAGATTGTGCTTTGTGTGTGGTGGAATGACGTCTTCACCCCCTCTAAACTGTTAGGCTGCTGTTGCTGTAACAGGAACAGCGAGAAGGGATTCTGGGAGAATGATGTAGCTTAATTCTTTAGGTTCTTAACCATTGGAAAAGTCACTGGACAATGTAAGAAAACTTGTAGTTGATTCGATTCCTTCTTAAAAGAAAAAAAAACAACTGATTCTGATGTAGTATACCACTATAACAGGAGTACAGAATAACATTATCTGCTAAATTGCCAAGTGCATTCATAGGTCATAGCAGGAGCAAACTTACTAGTTTACTTAAAACAAACCTGCCAGTTCACCCTGTCCCTTATTTCCTTGATGCTACAAGCAATGAGTACTACTACCTCTGTCCTTGCTCTTCCTGACGGTTTGATGGAGTCGTGCACAGACAATCTAGTCTGTCATCTCCATCGCATGCCATGAGCGTTGTAACAATTGCATCCATTGTTGGCCTCTTGCTCCGTTCTTCCATGCATGACAAGGATATTTTCACCATTTCCACCATTTCTTGAGAGTTGAATTGACCTTGTAGCTTAGGGTCCACTATATGCGAAGGATCTCCACTAGCTACAATCTGCCTGAGTATCTGTATGATCTCCCTCAACTCCAGCTGCTCTCCATCATGTGTTGTCTGACTTGAAACTCTAGTTCCCATTAAGATCTCAAGAAGCACAATGCCATAGCTGTAGACGTCAACCTTTGCTGTGATCGGCAAGTTTGATGCCCATTCAGGAGCCATGTAACCTGTTGTTCCTCTCATATGGGAGAAATGAAAGCCGGAGCAATCTCTTTTAAACAATTTTGCTAGACCAAAATCTGCTATCTTGACCTCAAAATCTCGGGTCAAGAGAATGTTTTCGGGCTTCACATCGCAATGGACAATCCACTCAAGGCACTCGTGGTGGAGGTATGCCAGGCCCCTCGCTGTTCCCAATGCAATCTTGTACCTCTGGCTCCATCCAAGTAATTGTTCTCTGTTAGTGGTGTCAAAGAGGTGCTTGTCTAGTGATTCATTCTCCACATACTCATATACCAATAGTTTATGTTTCCTTTCTGAGCAAAATCCCCAAATCCTTAACAAATTGATATGGTTGATCCTTGCAATTACAGTCATTTCGCCCCCAAATTCTTCATCACTTTGTGTTGCATTTGTTAGCTTCTTCACGGCGACAACTTGCTTGCTGTTCAGTACCCCTCTGTAAACAGTTCCTGAGCCACCTTTTCCAATCTCTTCCTTAAAATTTCCTGTTGCTTCCTTCAATTCTCGGTATGTGAACCTCCTGAACTGGTTTGTTATCATCTTGTACCCTTCCATCATTGTATCTGGAATACTTTGCTTGCTACGAAGAAATAAGCATGCTGCTAAAACAAAGAACAGCTCCAAACCACCCAATACTGCCGCAAATGCATAATAGTATGACCACTTTGTGTTGCCTCTATGGAATTCATACGGGGACCGAACTATATTTTCTGAATTATTACCCTTGCAGGTAAGGCCAATCTGTTCGGGTTTGGACATTGAAGAGTGGCTGACATTTGTGCGTACCTTGAGAAAGAAGCTTCCAAGGAAGGAGGAACTCCTACGGCCATTGAAGAGCAGACTTTTGGGGTAGCATTTACCTTCTCCAGTCAACCGGTATGAAAATCCAAGGCAAGAACTCATATTTGAACAATATTTTTTGCAATCATGAAATGAAGAAGAGGGACTATAGCCATCCATATCAAAGCCATAGAAGTCAGTATGAGGTAGTTTGACGAACTTGTCTTCGTTCCTGGTTTGGTTGGTGTTGTTGCTGGACATCGGTCGGCAGCCTTCGTTCCAGTCCTGTAGATTAGTTATCTCATAACCTGGAGGACAAGAACAATGAGGACTTGGCAAATACTCACATATTCCATTCTGTCCACATAGCCCATGTACTTTACAGATTCGTGGGATGGCTTGCCATGTGACCATCCAGCTCCCATTTGATGCATTTAAGCTGTACATGTTGAGGTTGCCGTCTTGGGTAATTGTTAGCCTTCTCCAAACACTAAGTCCGAAATCTGAAGCCACAATGTTGAATCCATCACTCGATAGGAAACGACCCATTTTGTCAAGAACTGCAACCCTGGAACTGTTGTAGCCAGTCCGTTTATTTTGAAACACATTTTTATCCGGATTGGGCCAATAGATGCTTGAAACTGCTGGTCCGTCATACATGAGCTTCAGGAGATTATCATTATCATAATACAGGCTATAGTAGTGTGACACCAGCTTCTTGTTTTTGGTTAGGCTCTGTGAAGGAAGCAAGGTGTTTGTGGGTGAATCAAAGCTTTCCCACACGATCCCCCCACTGGAGTTTTTTACAACAAGGTTTCCAGTTTCAAGGAGATGAACTGTTGAGCCCGTACCAGGACTCACCTTGCTCTCCCAGACAATGGAGCCACCGACATCATGGAGGACTAAATTGCCATCACTGGTGAAAGATACCTTGGAGCCATGACCATTCACCGGAACACCAGGGTTTGCTGTCCAGATGACAGTTTTATCATTGGTGTTGGTGAACCAGATGGAGAAGTAGAAGGCATTTTCGCCAACTTTGTAGAAACCACAGGAGAAGGTATGGTTCGGTGAGACGAGCAAGGCTTTATCATGCTCTTCCAGTGACAAGGATGCACCAATGTTTAATATCTTTAGCGATGATGCAGAAGAACATAGCACAACAGGGAGTACTGAAAAGAAGGCTAGATACAGGGCTGTGACCATTTTGCTGGGTGTGTGTAGGAGAAATGCAGGAATTTCTTCTTGGCTTGCATGGAGTGAGTGATGCACCTTTACGGTATTTATGCTGTCTGTGCCTTGTTGGTGTCAAACGATATCCTCCTCTGAAGGCTGGTCTATCTTCGCAGGCGGCCCTGCAGCTGACAGCTGAGAGGATGGGCAATAAGCACAAGGGTTTCTGCTAACTACTCGAAGTCAAGTATCCAATAATTTTCCATAACTTATAAACTTGTTTTTAACGGATTTTCATGATTTTCCTCAAGGGATGGTTCCCACCAAATAATTTTCCTGATTATACATCTGCTGGTTTCAACTTCTAGCGATGGTAACTTTTCTATGTGTCTGCTTCGACTTAACTTTATTCAGCAGAGCTTTTCAATAATTTTTTAACTTCAAACTTCTTTAATCAACTTCTAAGGAAATACTCATTTGAACTTTACCTCTTGGAAAATGTCCGTGGTCCTTGAAAAGAACTGATAGTAACAGAATTTCAAGCGTTCCATTTTTTTTAACAGAAGCCGGCGGGTTTATTGCCGGTTAATATATTGAATTATTGATAGAGAATGTAATTCAAGCGTTTCGTTGGCTGGTCTTGCTGAGTCTTCTATCATTGTATGCGCCCCTGCTTGTACTACTAGATGTCTAGATTTGATGGAGACAAGGAATGGGTTCTGACGTGTAGGAAACGGTGAAAGTCTTTGTTTCTGAACGATGACCAATTGTTGGGGTGCCCGGTCTGCACGCACCCTTGTCCACAGTACTACTAGCTGTAGCCTGTAGCTAGTTAGTTCTACTGCCTACCGGTGTCCTTTGAAAGGCGATCGTAGAGACCGGGTCACCGGGTTGGAACAAACCAAGGAAGAAGGGGACAAGCACACACCATGCAATGCAGCATATGGTGTCATCAGGAAAAGAGCCAATTAATCATAGCGAAACAAGACTTGCCCCCAGGAGCAATGAAACCATCCAAGTACTTGGAACATGGCATGGTGCTGATCCAAACAAACCCTCTAAAAGGGTTTGACATAACCGTACAACTTAAAAACATACAAGTAGTTCGCGCAGCACAACTACTGATTACTACAAAGATATCTTAAGATAGAGGTAATAACGAGATACTCAAAGCTTAAAAGTGCGTTACAAATTTGATAAGCGTCCCTGATTCATGAATCATCAGGCATCTGCCATCCAGGATGTGGTTGCAGACCCTGTAAAATATATGGTTTTTGGAGGCATCAGCCCATAGGAAGTTAGGAACGAAGAAACAATGAGAAAAAAAGGTTTAGGTCGGACTAACATGAAAGTTGCAGTTGGTAATCCTTTCTGCATCTTTTACAAGGACAAGCCGGATGGATCAGATCATCATATCCATCAACGAGACATCAACCACCCTGCCAACAACAGGCCTTTGCTCATGAACCTGCATAGCTTCCAGTTAATGAGCAATCACACCAAAACAACGTCAAAACTGAAAAGGAACAAAGAAAGTTGCAAAGCACTTACAGTGGCCCAACAGCTGCCTAGTGATTTTGGCATTTGTGGCTGGAGCCGAAAACTACAATTTGCATTGCAAGAGTCTGCTTCATCACATGATCGGACCTGTTCAGCCAATGAGATACCAAAGATTTTGCATCCATTTTCAATGGTACTCTCATTGTTTGATTCATGCTCTGCACCACTGACAGGGGACTGCATCTTCTCGGTTCTAGTGCATTCATCTATGGCTTCGCCTGAAACAAGATGAGGCCAAAGTGATAATGCTTGGTTGCTCCTTCCCATGTCTTGATTAGGTACAGCCCTATCATGTCTACCATCCTCACCCTTATCCAGGCAGCTGTACTCATATTCCAATTGAGGCATCATAGAACTAGTTTGTGGAAACATCAGCACAGATGATGGGGAGGATGCTTGCAACAGAACTGGTTTTGATGGCTGTCGAAAATCACACCCTTGCGGTGTAGACCATTTATAAGCTGCAGCAGATGCATGGGTACCATCAGGTTGATACATGCCAGCAGTCCTTGTATGGACATCAGCCAAAGCTCCTCCTCGGAAAGGACGAAACACTTCTTGACCTTGCAAGACCTTTTGGAATCTTTGTGATTCTCCAAAGCCTGAGCAATGGTAGGAAAACCCAGGGATTCCAGTTGGAGATCTAACACCAAATCTTGGAATCCCTAAGATATTGTTATTCATGTTGATAGAGCTACTACGTTCATCACTGTACTGCAAATTTCTTGCTTCAGTTGCCCGCGAAGCTGAAATAGCAGTACCATCATGGGTTTTGAAACCCAATAATTCTTGACCTTGCAAGACCTTGTGGAATCTGGTAGATCCCGCAAAATCTGAAGAAACACTTCCATCTGACAGAACAGCAAAACGAAAAAAGAAAAGTCAGCAAGGCACATAATCTTGGATAATGGTTCTCCTTTTACTTGTAAAACTACCTACATGGAAGCACGATCTCCGGATTAACTTGGGGGAGGCATGGTTTCAAACGTTTTGAATTAGGAGCGCACAGGTGAGATTGAGATCCTGAAACTGATCCTGTAAGCTCAATCTCCCAAGGAGAAACCCTATTGGGCCGACGGCACTCTATATCATCATCCCATCTGACCTGTCAAGATGACATCAGTCAATAACTAAGGGGAGCCTGAAACCAGATTTCAGATGGAGCAGATTTATATTTTTTACCTGTCAAGATGACATCAGTCAATAACTAAGGGGAGCCTGAAACCAGATTTCAGATGGAGCAGATTTTTTAAAAACAAAGGGTAAACAGGATAAGAATTTTTCATCAATGCTCAAGCTGAAGTCTGATCCACAATAGCATGTAAACTAAACTTTGAATTTTACATCCTAAAAGTGTCCTGGAAGGTAAGTAACAAAATAATACAGCAGGGTTCAAATAGTCCACCTGAAAGTTTTGGTCAAGGACGTGCTTAGCTTTTACGTGCTATTACTCTTATTCAATTAGCTATAGTAACAAACTGACTCAAACCAACTAGAATCATAAAAATCAACTAAGAAGAGGCATGATGTTCAGCAAAGATTAATTGAACATCAGTTTTGGATGCGATAGATAAACACAACTTCATTGGGGGATTCTACTTGTAACCATGTCCTTTTAGAAGGTCAAGCCAGGAAGGATATCAAGCAAGTACTACTAGACACAGACATTGATCCTACTTGCAATCATATTCTACAGAACACATAGAAAGAACTGCTAAAATTGAAATTATTGGCATCTATCTTATGTGCAAATCATGAGAGAAGAACATACCACCAGGGATTTCCATTTTGAACCGTGCCACATAGGTTCTGCCTCTCTGCTTCCAATTATTATCCCAGTGCACCTGAAAAAATCCCAGGATGAGTGGAATCAGAATGATCTGGGTGCATGGCAAGCCCATTAACTATGATAAATATAACTACTGCATTATAGTAACCTTCTTTCAGAAGCATCGTCACTTTCATATCTCATTCTGCATCTCATTCCAACAGAAAATGGTTGATTGAAGCTTCTCATGAACTTCCAATAGGGTATAATGAATTCAGATTGGCTTAACCTGTGAGTTCAAGAATTACCAAAGTCAGTAAGGCACCACAAATGCTCCAAAACGAGGAACGATTAGCAGGAAATCACAAATTTCACACTTCTAACTACTCACAAATTTAATCCTGGAACTAAAAAAACTAAGTAGCATGAAAGAACTGCATAAATATTAGATATTATTTTATACCTATTGCATCATGACTTATCTACATTTTGAAACATTAAAATTCCAAAACAACCTTGAAATATAAATGGACCGTGTCATCATTCCTCAATTGTGAAGATCACAAGCCATAGCATAACTTGCATGTATGGAGACAAAGATAATGCGGGGAGGGCCAAGAGGGGATCAGTTCTACATTGGCATGGTCAGGACGGGGTTGGTTTTTTGTAATCAACTATAGCACCACGATAGCCACTAATGAGATAGTACCAACAAATTGGATTGGACACTTGAAAACAGGCAGGACTGCATTCATGCGTCAGAATTTTGAAGCAAGTAGTATTCATAGTTGGCTCACTAGTAAATGGCTTTAAACATGATGCTAAGGAACAACTATAAGATCTTGCACTTTGCTACTGTTTTTTATGATTTTATCGCATACAAAATATGCACAACCTTCTAGCATAACTATAGCTGCATGTCAATCCAACCTTGCAAAACATGTACTGATACAGACATCCAAATAAGATAATGAAACAACCAGAAAAATCCTCTGTTACCTGGGATTGTAGTAGATATGAAAAACAGTCCTCATGGTCACAGCTTGTGCCACATTTCCCAGATTCCTATGATTTGAGGGCTGGTCAATCGGTGCAGGAATAAGATTAACATTTTTTAACTGTGCTGCTCGGCGCACTCCCAATCGAAGCACTCCATCTTCGCCGCTGCAAAAGAATGAAAAGTCTTTACAGAAGAGAAGGTACAGTATGTCCCAGTTAATGACTAAATGAGCTAAATACCTACCGAAGGAATAGAACTGCATCTCCAGAGACCAGCTTCTTCTTATTAACAAATGCGCTCCAGCCAGTCGTTAAGAGATGCCTTCGTGGTTGGCCTGTAACAAAGCAGGCCCAAATTTATGAGGATCCAAAATCCAAAAGAATCCATCCATTTTACATTTTGCAGAATCGCTCAAATCCATTTTGCTGTTTGCAGGTTGCGCAGTCTTTTGTTAAATATCAGTCGATTTTCCTGACCATTTTGATTAGCTACGTTCAGAAATGTGCTTAAACTTGCATACTGAAATTAAGCAAATGCAAATATAATAACCTACAACATAGTGTAGTTCGCTTATGTTCATCCAAATAAAACACTACTCACTGTACTGAAGTCTGAAAATGCAGGCCCAATGAGCACAGTTGAAGCAATCCCATTAAACAGAGTCTAATTCACTAGCTATGCCGGAATAACATGTTAACAAAATGAAATCCCTGTCTCCAGCGAGAATCCTAACAAATAAGCAGAATGCACAGAACTGGCACAGCTCACATTCAGTCACCAAGCCAAAGCTTAACCAGTGAAGAAATTCTCTCGCTGTACCTCGATAGATATGACGGAACTTCCACTCGGTGCCGTGCAGATCCTTGGCCACGAGCTCCTGAGACGGCCTCTGCAGACTGTAGTCCTGCGCGCGACAAACCAAACAGAGTCAGTACTCAGTAATCCAAAGGAAACACTAAATCACCATGACAATGGACATGTTCAGTGCCAATGGCTGTACCAGCGGCGGGAAGCAGTCCTCGGCGGCGCGGCGCGGCACGGAGAAGCCGCCGTGCGTGCTGGTGTCGGAGGCCGTGAGCGTCTTGCAGAACATGTGCGGCGTCCGGGCGAGCGGCTTCACGGCGCCCCCGCCCTCGCCTTCGCCGCGAGCCGCGTCCTCGTCCTCCCGCACCCGCGCCCGGGCGCGCCGCTCCGCCTCCTCGTCCTCGGGCAGCAGCGACACCCGCGCGTACACCTCGTCCGTCGCGCCGTCCGCCTGCACGAGAACGACGGGGCACCAGGGCCCTCTCTCAGCCAATAGCTCGAGCACATTGCGCTCGCGGGCGCACCGTACAGTACAGCGCGACCGAAACCGAAGGCACTCACGTGGAGGTTGACGTCAATGACGCGGCAGAACACGTGCGGCGGCACCCCCGCAGGCGCCGCGTCACCGCCGCCGTTGTGCTCGAGGTGGCCCTGCGGCAGGTACACGACGGCGCTGCCCTTCCGCGGCAGCGGCGCGACGGGCCCCGCGCACGCGTGCCACAGGTCCAGGCACACCGCGCCCCCCGCCCCCGGCGGCGCCTCCGCCTCCTCCTCGTCCTCCTCCTCGACGGTGTTGAGGTCGATTCCCACCATGGCCGCCTGCCGGCAGCTAGCAGCGCCGCCCGGCTCCACTGAACGCGCAAACAGCGAAAGCGCCGATGCGGCGACGGATGGAGCCGAGCCGACTAGGGAAGCGACTAGGGGTTTAATGGCGCGGGGAGAGGAGTGGGTGGGGAGTGGAGGCGGAGGTGGTGGAGGTGGGGTGGCGACACATGGTGGTGATGACCATGAATGGCTGGGGTGGTGGCTGGCTGGGTGGCTTGTAGGGGGGAGGGAAGTGGTGGGGAGTAGCCGAGTAGGGCGCAGACGAGAGGCAGGCCTACGGCCTTTGAAATCGGATAAAGCCGCAGTGGTTTTGTTTGACACTTCTTTGGCCGGGCTGACTCCTCTCTCTCTCGCCTTGTCTTGTTTAGATGCAAAAAGCAACACCTAAATTTACTATGCAAAAAGAAGATTCTCCATCACATCAAAATGTCATAACATGCATTGAGTATTAAATGTAGATGAAATCAAAAACTAATTGCACAGTTTTATTGTGCTTTGTGAGACGAACATTTTGAGCCTAACTAATTAATTTTTGGACAATTTTTCACAAATACAAACGAAATGCTACAGTGATATAATGATTACGAAGTGACGTCCCTCCCAAATTCACCCTCGCCAAGCCAAGCCCGAGCCAGCCCACGCGGTGGCGCAGAGGGATGGGTCTCGTCGTCGCGAATAAATACTGTAGCAAAGGGAGTGGCCGGCGCAGGTGGGGGGAGGGAAGAAAGTGGTAGACAGCGCAAGCGCGAGGGGCGGGAGCCGCTGCGGCAGCGGCAGAGGTGGGGGGAAGTGATGAGAGGGGAGGACGGGGCTGACGCTACTGTGCCTGGCTGCCATTGCTCAGTGCTCACACTGCCAGGCCCCTGCCTTGTTTAGTTTTCAAATTTCGCTATATAAAAAAATCTTATCACATCAAAATATCATCACATCGTCACATGTATTGTCACGTACATGAAGTACAAATTAAAAACTAATTGTACAGTTTTGTTATACTTTGTGAGACGAATTTTAATCCTAATTAATCTATATTTGAACATTTATTCAGAAATACAAAAGAAATGCTACAATGACGCATTAATGTCACTGTGCAAACTTTGCCTTCCCCGAATCCATGATCTAAACAAGGCAGATCTCAAATTCACCCTAAATTTCACTATGCAAAAAAAAAGATTCTCATCACATCAAAATGTTAGCATATCCATAGAGTACTAAATGTAGATGAAACTAAAAATTAATTACACAGTTTTGTTGTACTTTGCGAGACGAATATTTTGAGCCTAATTAATCAATATTTGGACAATTATTCATAAATACAAATGTAATGCTACAGTGATGCTACAGTGTCAAAGTCCCAACTTTAGACACCCGAAGTTGGGAACTAAACAAGACCAAGGCCACGTGTTGGTCCTTATTTAGTTCCAAATTTGGGGGTTTTAAATTTAAAATTCTGCCATAAATGTGTCACTGTAGCGTTTCATTTGTATTTATGAATAATTGTCTAAACATTGATTAATTAGGTTCAAAATGTCCGTCTCACAAACTACAACAAAACTGTATAGTTAGTTTTTTATTTCATCTATATTTAGTACTTTATACATGTATCGATATTTTGATGTGACGAGAATCTTTTTTGCATAGTGAAATTTGAGGGTGGAATTTGGGAACTAAACCAGGGCTGTGTTTAGTTCCCAAAATTCCAACACAAAACTTTACTATTCACCTATCACATCAAATCTCTCTCCAAATGTATGGAGCACTAAAAAGTGGGTAAATAAAAAACTAAATGTATAGTTTTGATGTACACGACGAGACGAATCTTTTCAGTTTAGTTAGGTCGTGGCAAGAGAACGATTACCACAAACAAACAAAAATTGCTACTCCCTCCGTTCCGCAATATAAGCATTTGAAGCATTCAAATTCCAAAAATAGCAGAACTGTTAAAAGACTTCTATACCCCTCATTTTACACTACCCACCAACTCTCCAACCACCCCACCAATCCATTTAGTTTTGTCCTATCCCTAAAAATGCTTACATTTTTGGCACAAAGTTTGAACCCTACAAATTATTACATATTGGGACGGAGGGGGTACAATACACTACAGTGTTCCATGTGACTTTTTAACCAATTTTCGCGGGAAAGAAACACACCCAGAGGCCTTTTGCGCAGACCAATCTGCCAACCCGTACTTTTTGCTTTTAGGCCCTTTGAGCGGAAAAATATCACGTTTAGACCTTTTTTTGAAACAAATCCACGTTTGGACTCTAGATCTCGGCGCTATGAATCATGGCTCCGAGCTTACACATCTCGGCGGTGCCGGCAGGGTAAAAGAAGGTGGCAAATGAGGCTAAGTCCTCACCTCGGCGCCATGATTCATGGCGCCGAGCTCTGAAGTCCAAACGTGGGTTTCGTTTTAAAAGGATCTAAACGTGATATTTTTCGGTCCAAAGAGCTTAAAAGAAAAAAGAAAAGCGGCCTGCCAACTTAGTACAACAGTAGTATCGCTGTGCTGGTGTTAAAGAAAAGCTGCTGACGCTGCTCCTTTGCGTCCATCACTGCCTCTGCTGCAGCCGGAGCTCACAGCTGCTCGTGAACTGCATTGAGCGGCATGGCTTGTACTCCGTTTTTCCTTTTTACATATTGGCATTTGGCAAGAGAAAAACCGTATGGCTCTATCGATCGCGAAAAGAGTACTCCAACAAATGGACCATGCAAACAGTAAGCGTCTACAGGTCGATCGGTACGTGTTGAGTCTGATGGATGGATGCATGCAGTATACCACAGTTAACGCCCGCCACCGTTCAGCACTGGCATTGCCCGCCAAGCACCATAATTCTCTCTCGCTTGGGCCTCACCGATCGTGACAAAAATCGAGGGGTGGTCACACCGGCACAGTACGCCCCGGATCGCCGAACGGCCAGTGGTGTGGTACAACCGGCACCACGGCCGGACCCCGGAGCTGGCGCCCCCATTGACATCCGCCATGATGCCATCGATCAAAACTCCCTGTAGCCATCTGGGGCATGTTATGTTGGTGGCGATGGTGATGCCCACCCTAAGATGTGTGCGCGCGACCGAGGCGAGGGGCCAGTTTTCTGTTGCCGGACACATGCAGTTGGTTGAGCTGTTGGGAGAGGGACCCTTGCTCCGGGTAACGGCCATCGGCGCCCATGCCCATGTTACCCTGGCCTCCCGCCGCCCTCGGCCGGCCCGGTACCATGGTCCATCCTACAAAATGCTGCTCGAGTACGTGATATGTTGAGGATTATTTGTGACGCGAGGAGATTGTGTGATTTGACTTGACCCGTCCCGATAAAAATCAGAGCCAGCTACGCAGCTACGTACGCGCCCCCTGAAGATGGCGCTTTGTCTGCTTGTGCTTGTCCATGTCCACGAGGCCATGAAGGCTTGTCTCAACTAACACCGTGTTTACACTACGGAACAGAGGTGGGGATTTAGTGGATTGGGATCATTTCATAATCAATGCGACGCTGTAGTATTTTGTTTGTATTTGTAAAAATATGTCTAAAAATTAATTAATTAAGTTTAAAATATTCGTCTCACATAGTACAATAAAACCGTACAATTAGTTTTTTATTTTATCAATATTTACTACTTCAACATGTTATGACATTTTGATGTGTCGTAAATTTTCTTTTTATATATTAAACTTTAGGGTAAAATTTGGAAAGCCTGAGTAGAATTCATTCGTTTAGATCTGTTGGGGGGAAATCAACAGCTCACGGTACGACATGCTACTGTGCACGGCCACTGTCGTCGGCTTGGGGCTCGCATCGCATCATCGCCCAACTGTTCGTATACTCGATGGGGTTTGTTTGTCATCAGTGCCCGTCTGCCAGCGTCTAGATGGCCTTATCTCTCATCATGACACCATGATTAGTAGCCCCCCATGCATGAGCTCCAGATTCCTGAAGCCCCTGCTTCGGAACACGCCTAGTACGCCGAAACACGAGGGAACCGAGAAGCCAGAAGCCAGAGGCGCATCGCATTTTTGGTGGCTCGGCACGCCTCCTCGCCCTAAGACTGTTGATGCAGCTGCTTCTGGCGCTGGCGATTTTGATGGCCCTGTCGCCGGTCGCTGCCGCGGCGTATCCGTAGAGCCTGGCGTGGCGAGGCCGATCCAGCGAGGGAGCAAGACAGACACCGACCGGTACACGGGCAGGGCCGCGCCAGATGCTGCTTGGGGGCAACACGGCCGCTGGCGACCCCTGCTCTGCTCCCGCTGCCTGGACACCGTCCACGCACGAGCCGAAGCCTGCATGGCGCCGTACGCGATCCACCAAGGACCGGGTCTACCGGTGTGGCGGTGGATCAGCCGCGGCGACCGTCTCGTTGATCTCGTCCGTGGGCCGTGGCCCGCCTGGCCTGGGAACTCCGCACGTTGTCCGCTGCGCGGGCGCCCCGGGCCCGCGCGCCAGCTGCTGCTGCTGCTGCTGCAAAAGTACGTGAACAGTCGGGGCGTCGTTGGCATGCGATCGTGCACAGGGAGGGAGAGAGAGAGAGGATCGATAAGCTTTTACAAGCAGTATCGGCTAATGGGCGTGCGTGATTTGCTTTGGTGTTTGCGGCGGCAGCGAGACATCAAACCTACCCGGCGTAGCCGCGTAGCAGAGCAGCGGTGGTGACAGGTCGGGGGATTTTATTCAAAAAAAAACAGGTCGGGGGAGAAGCCGCTCTGCTTTTCTCTGCGGCGCCGGAGGAAGCTAGCGGGAAGCGGAGCACGGGGTGGTGGCGCCCGGCCGGGGGGCGGGGCCGCGCCCACGCGCACGTTGTCGCCGCTGTGACGACGGCCTCTGCTCCTGCTCTCCTGTGCTCCGCTGCTCGTGTTCCGCCGCGTCGTTTGCCTTTGGGCCTTTAGTTCCCAAAAGTTACACCCAAATACACTATGCAAAAAGAAGATTCTCCATCATATTAAAATGTCATAACATGCATGGAGTACTAAATGTAGATGAAATCAAAAACTAATTACACAGTTTTGTTGTACTCAGCGAGACGAACATTTTGAGCCTAATTAATCAATTTTTGAATAATTTTTTACACATACAAACAAAATGCTATAGTAACGTCGTTTGCCTTTGATTAGGGGATCGATGGCCTTATTTGTTTTTTTCACTCGGGCCCCCCTGGCAGCCGGGCATGCATGGGAGGCCCTGGCGCAGTGGCTGTACCAAGACTCCAAAGAGGATCGTGGCTGGTTTTCAGGGTGGTTTTGGATCGGCTATGAAACGTGGGGACGAGGTCTAGGGTCCTAGAGCCGTGGACGGGGTGATCAGCGTGAAAAGCACATCTTTCACAAGGGTTCCGATCCGTCGAGTACATCTCCATGGATCAGCCATCCTGATGAGGTGCACCATCCTCATGTGTAAACTCCCGGGCATCCTCATGTCGATTTTTCTCTCACGAGATGCGCAAAGCCTGGTGATTTAGTATTTACTGCCAGCATTTATTTTCAACACGACATGCAAAAATACAAAGACTATGCCTTACTTTTTTTAGCTCTGGTGAGGAACTGAGAGGATGCATGGCACTGGCAGGGCTGCACACGCGCGCCGTGGTACAGTGCAGCAAGGCGGATGGATGTGCCGCCCGGCCGGCATGGCAGCGTCACGTGGCGCCCGGGCTTACTGTGGATGAGCTTCCTCGCTGGCCGTCTCTTTATTTCAGACCGATTCTGCCTTTGCCCGTGGCAGGTGTTCAGCGTGCGTGGTCGCGTAAGTCAAAAAAACACGCAAGAGTTTCAAAGCAGTAAAGTATTGTTCTTTTTAAGCAGTAAAGCAAGTCCCGGCACGGTCGCGAAAAAAAAGTCCCGGCCGCCACCTTCTTCTTCGGCACCGGCAGCCACCGTCACCAGCCGCCTCGCCACCCGCACCTTCTTCCGGCTCCGACGGCTTTCACCGACGTCCACCATTGCGGCCAACGCTCGACTATTTAGGATGTGTTTGGTTGGAGGGATGGGATAAAAAAAAGAGCGATGTAACGAGTTCATCCTTTTTTTTGAGGTGTTTGATTGGATAGATGATGTTGACGCGGATGGAATATTCTATGAAAATGCTAGATGAGGCCATCCCTCAAAATCTAAATCTAAGGGACGTGGGTGGCAATGCCATCCACCCGACGCATCCTCTCTTTACCGTAACCTCTCCCCCTCCCGCTCACCGCGCCCCCAGCCAGATTCGCTGTCACCTAGCTGCGCCGCCAACCCCGCCCGCTCCCTCCCCTTCTCCGCCCACCTCTCCGCTCCCTGGTTCCGGTGCCTCCGCCTCACCCCCACCTCTCCGCTGCGGCGGCGGCGCGAGGCTCGGGCGGCGGAGCATGGCGCGGCGGTGCTAGGCCGGGCGGAGCTGGTGCGGCGGGCGGCGGAGCAGCGCAGGGAACCGCCGTGACGAGGGCAAGCGCTGGACCAACGGACGCGGCGTCGAGAACGCCGTGTCCACCGCCGGCCCGCTCGCGTTCAAGCCGGGGATGTGCGTTCAATCTTGTTGTACAATGTGGTAACCTCACCAATTATACAGAGAGGTAATCATATATATGTTGTACACCGTCATCCATCCAACCAAATAAAGTCAATCTTGCATGGATGACACTGTCCCTCCAATCAAACAAGTTCAATCTTGCATGCATGTCAAAGAATAGAAAAATGAAAATATCGTGTTTACCTTATGCAACTAAGAGATTAGTGTCATGTTTCCGCTGATCCGCATGCTGTGGATAGTAAAAACGGGGCATGTGTTTTGACCGAATAGCCGGTCATATCATACAAAACTATATTAGCGCTCTCCACTAAGGAATTCTATCAATTCTCAACATGCCACGTCATCCTCCACTAAGCACCCCACCGAGATGCATTGATTGTTGATTCTTGCGGCGCGTCACGTCATCCTCCATTAAGCACCCCACCAAGATGTGTTGATTGCTAATTCTATATCTATATTAACCTATATACTTTTCGCATACGGTGCAGCCGCATCATCTTAATTGTTTGCATCGTCTAATTCTATATCTATATTAAACTATATATTTCTCGCATGCGGTGTATCCACATCATCTTAATTGTTTGCACCGTCCAATCTAAATAAAATCTATATATCTATATTAAATTATATACAAGCAGCCCACTACAAAATATTGATTTGTATTTCTCTCAACATAAGAATACAAAGAAATTATATTAGTGTTTTTCTTTCAAATTTCACTTTATTATTTTTATTTTTAAATTTTACCAAAAGATCCCGTAAAAACACCCGGGGTATCACTAGTATAGGGCTGTTTGGCACGGCTCCGCTCCAACTTTTATAACTTCATTCTCAACTTTTTTACCCAAACACTTGCAGCTCCAAGTTTTGCAGCTCTAAAAAAAGTGGAGTTAGGGCCAACTCCAGGTAAAACTTGGAGCACCTTAAAGGGTGATACAGAAACAAAGATTTCATACCTTCTCATAGAGTTGGGGGTGAAATTACCCACCACTACCATCGATTACACGTACCGTTTCACGTAAAATTTTCTACCGAGCTCTTTTCTTTCTTTTTTTTCCGTCGTTTTTTGTCGTTACCCCATCCCTCACGTCTTTTTTTTTCTTTTTTTTCTCTGCCGAGCTATTTTCATCTTTTTTCAGTCGTTTTTTTCCCGTTTCAAGTAAAATTTTCTGCCGAGCCTTTTTCTTTCTTTTTTTTCTTCCGTCGTTTTTTGCTACCCCCTCCATCACGTCATTTTTTCTTTTTTTTTTCCTATCGAGGTTTTTTTCTTTCTTTTCTTCCGTTCGTTTTTTTCGTTATTACTGTAGCAGTGTACTGTGTAGCGGCGCGGAAAAAGCCGGGCCAACGAAATCAATGCAAGGGCAAGAAAGATATTTCCACTAAATCCTGTATTTTCTAGAGCCAGAGTTGTATTTTTAGCCAAACACGTTAAGCCAGCTCCATATTAATTGAAGTAGACGGAGTGGAGCTGAAAACATAGAATTACTGGAGCTGAAGCTGGTTTTTGTAAAGTGGAGCTCTTCCTAACAGGCCCAGCTGTACTTGCGCCCAAGTGGCAAACTGCATGCAATCGATGCTGGTCTGCCTACCCGGTTGTTCGTGTAGCCGTGTAGGTGTACCAATGAGAGGGCAAAAGAAACCAGAAATGGTGGTCGTGTACTCGTGTCAATGTACTTCCTCCCCTGCACTCGGGAGCATGTTTTGCCCTCCATCGATCACCATCGTCTTCGCGTCGAAATTCTTGTATAGCAGCCATGTTCCACACGCACAAACCTGCGTTTCGCCTGCTGTCTGACTGTCTCATTTTTATAAGTGCGTTCTAACTGGAGTAAGAGGACTGGGAACCTTTCTAAGATGAACGGCGGAGCCGACTTTGTACGAGAAGCATTACGAAAAGATCACGCTATAGCCGCCATTCGTTTCTAGCCAGTTAGTTGCGCCTCTTGTGCATGATAGGATTGTATGTACTCCTACAGCATAGATCGATGTAGCAGCCTCTGCTCTCTTTTTGGCCGGGGCCAGACTATGTCTGCTTTTCCGGCTTATCAGGGTCGCTAGGCTGCTAATCATATGAATCCAAATCTCATGATGCAGAAGCTTGTACCCTCATGCTCCCAGCTAGTGCAATAATGCAATCTGTGTTGGGTAGCTAGACTCCAGAGGTTTGGGTTCGTGCGGAAAGAACAAAAAGGTGAATGCATGCCATTTGCAGAGATATACTCATTTTTTCTTATGATGAGGAAGGAGCTTCTATACTCTGAAAAATGGAGGAGGCTTTTCTTTAAAAGCGAAAAACGAAATTTATACTGATAAAAAGAAAATCGGTCAAATTGCCTATATGTGCATTGGATATTCACCATTTGGCCCGCAACAGAGCGGATCAGCCTTTGCCGGGGGGCTCTCCTATATAGCTTCCGTGCACTATTTAAGAAATGTAGCTTAGAGGCCCAAGAACAGCCCAACAACTGAGCTACGGAAAAAAAAACTGCCACTCCGCGGTGAAAACGAAGAGAAGGAGGGCCCGTACCGCTACGTATCTTTTCCGTTGTCAGGTGCGGTGTTTTTTCGTTCTTTATTTTTTTCAATTATCAGTAGTTAATATATGTAGTTATAGGAGGTAAGATGTTACAGTTAACATTCCAAAAACAATAGTTCAACATTTCGATTATATCTTTTAACATTTTTCACAAAAAATTAAATTAACATGCTTAAAGTGATTGAACTATGCACTCAACATTTCCATGTACTAGGTTCAACATTTTTCTTAAACTTAATTCAACAATTCAGACAAACTAGATCAACATTTTGTATGAAAATGTTGAAGTCATAAGTTCAAAATGTTGAGATAGTTATTCAAAATGTTGAAATAGTACAATGAAAATGTTGATTCTAAAATATCCATATATAAAATAAAAATATACTTATATTGGATCTTATTCTGTCGCATTAATTCTAAGTAACATGGTAGTTCAAACGGACGGAAAATGAATAACAATTCAGGAGAAAATCGCATTTGAAGGTTGGGACTCAAATTAGATTCCCTTCCGTGCTGGCGTCGGATGCCTTTTACTAACCCGCCCGCTGCTGTGACCCGCTTCGAATCCAAATAGAGACATGTGATTTTGATCGTTGCACGAATCTCAAACACTGAAAGCCAACTAGCTAACAAAAACTTGCGGAAGCTGTTTCCCCGCCTTTGCCGTGCCGGCACAGCAGAAATCTAGACGTCCAACGGAACCCGCGACCCGTGCCCGATCTGCCTCAAAAATCCCGAAGCAGCCGCGCGCACGTTGGAAGCCGGATTTTGGGCCGATCGGTTGCAGCCATCACGCACAGCAATGTCCAGCTCGGTGCTTATTGACCCGGCCCAGGGCCCGGCCCGTTTCCTAAAAGGGACGTGTTGTTGTGTTTTTGGTTGGTTCGTGTGGCGTTTTTTGTCCAGCCGGCAATGTAGTTGTGGTGTTTTTGTTTTGTTGGCCTTGGGTGCGTTCGTGGAAAGAAAAAAAAAACAGCGACAAGTGCCCAACAATCTGAATTAATGGACAAATACCATTAACATCTTGCGTGGATACAAGCGACAATTGACAATAACTTTTGCATTTTCTCGTAACGTAGCAATTGGCTCTATACGTAAGTAAAACCGTTTTCCGAAGTATACAAACTGTGATTTACGCCGCCTTTACAATATCTATAGAAGGCGTGACCCAAATGGGCGGGGGGCAATTGTTTGAGTTCTGATCCACCGATGACATAGGCGTTACCACTTTGTTCTTCATGTCGAAAACCCCCATGTCACGGGGCTCCTGTTTACGATGCCAGGAGATGTCTAGCCTGTCATCCCTGAAGTACACACAGTCAGCTAGCAAATTGGGGATCCCATCAGGCGAGAAGAACACTGCCGAGTTGTAGCCAATGAAAAGTGCTGCGCCTCCAAGATTATGCACCTCTTTCCACTCGCTTCCCTGACGGCCCTCATGGAGGACGAATACATGGAACCTTACAGTTGGATCGTGCTCAGCGTTATCATCGTCGTCGTCGTCGCTAGTGCTGCTGTCAGACTCTTCACCTCCGCCATGACAACTCCTATACTCCCTCCATATTAGCACTAGATCACCGTCCAACGACTCTGCCAGGTACTTCTTGAAGTAGAGGTATTCCTCGCCTTCATTGTGCTCCGGAACAGCGATCCGCGACTTAAATGTCTCGCCATCAGGCTCCCAAACCAGAAGCGCACCGCATGCCGTCATCGCGTAGCACTGTCCCTTGTAAAGAATGACGTCTTCGAACAGGTATGTCGATGGCAGTGTAACCCATCTCGCGTCTCCTTGTCGAGCGAACACGAGCTTGTACATGGGGCCATGGATCATCACGACCAAGTACTCACCGGAACTCGGGTCCCGTAAGGGCGTGGCTTTTCGGAGGAAACGCAATGGCATTCGATCGATAGGTATTTCGTCTGGCTGTCTATCTTTGACGGTTCTCTCTGGCCAATGGGTTGCCAGAAACGAGCTCTCATGGAACAGGAACCCAGTGGCTTTGTTGCTCTCGCTTCGTGGGAGGGCCTGGAAGAAGCCCATGGTGGTGATGCACGGCAGCGGGAGCTGGGCGCCGGTGACGGGGTTGAGGAGGTGCAGCGAGCACTCCTCGTCGGCGGTCACAGCCCAGCCGTGGGCGGAGCCGATCCATATGCGCCTCTGGATCGCCGGTTCAGGTAGACGGGCCGCCCGGCAGCGGCCGGCCGAGAAAGAGAGGAAGCTGGCGGTGGTCGGATCGATGCCCGGACTCCGCTTGCTAGCATCAGCCACGGGGCTTCGGGCTTCGGGCGGCGCCCGCTGCCTAGCGCCGTGTCTGCCGCTTGCCTCCACGCCGTGCACACGCGGCGGAACTTGAGCCAGTCGATGACGGTGAGGCGAACGGCGAACTCGATCAGCAGGTTCAACGAAAGCCCGGCCCAGTCCTCCATGGTGCGTGACACAAAAGGCCGGTGTCCTTTATATTAGCCGCACTTGTATGTAGCGTATACTCGTGACAAGAACCTAGCACGGTACTAGGAATCGGAGACGGACCAACAGTTTAACACAGACGTCGGAGGTTGAGAGCTGGCGTTGGACTTCCGTCCGATTCCGTACGCGGGCAAGGCCGAATCGATCAACCGCGCCACTCGATGGGCTCTGCATTGCGCGTGACTCGCGTTTGCCGCTGCGGGCCGTCGAAACGGTACGTGCGTACGAGCCGATCGTGTCGTGTCGTGTCGTGTTGTGTCGTGCGTGTCAACCATGATGATCCGGCTTCCTGCGAGTACCTGATCATGATGATCCATGGGTGATATGGCCATCAATACACTCGGTAAAGCTCTAAGCACTTGGCAATTATATAGCTTTCCGTAGTGGTTCCAGAAGATGTGTATAAGAGACAGACTTTAACATCATGTTGTGAACTATTATTGCTTCTATCTGGTTTTTTAGCTTGAAATATATATAGAGCCATTGATTTTTTTAATTTCAATGTGTCATAAATATTTTTTATGAAAAATATATATGTGTGCTAATAATAAACAAGCTGGCTCGTGAGCTAATCGAGCTAGCTCGAGCTAGCAAACGAGCCGAGCCGAGCAGCTTCTCCAGCTCGCTTCGTTAACGAGCCAAGCCGAGCTGGCTCGTTATCTTAATAAGCTAGCTCGAGCTGAACCGAGCCGAGCCAAGCCAAGCCAGCTCGATATCCAGCCCTAACTTGGATTCCGTCCGATTCCGTATGGATAAATCCGTGCATTACTCGAGTGTTACAGGAGCCGTCCGATTCCGTACGGATAAATCTGTACATTGCTCGAGTGTTACAGGAGCCTTCGTCAGTCGTCACTTCATTTATGCACCATCCGATGTCTGCTTTTCTTGTTGCTGCTCTTGGATCTGTCCTCGTTGCTTGTTTCTTTTTCTATTTGTCTCTCCTATGGGCCCCATCTATCGGTGTCTGAACTATTCAATTTTAGAGTCCGCTCCCATTATTATCTATTTTCAGTAGCTTATCTCAGAATGAGCATTTGCTTCCGTAGCTATTCCCCTCTCCGTCGCGATGATTCGGCAAGTGAGGTCAGGCGATTTCTCTTCTTTTCCCTTCAGATTGCTTGTTGAATTTGTTGAATCCCGTGTCTTCGTTTGTTCATATGCATATACTCCATCGATTCCTCGCTGGTTCATGTTGGATTTCATGTTTTTCCGCCCTAATCTAGTTTCTAGGGTTTGTGTTTTGTTTTACTGATTTACGGTTCTATGCTCTATAATAGGTTGCTAAGAGTTATGGTCTGTATGTCTTCTAGTGATGCATTGTGTATATGTGATTTTGTTTCGCTCCGCGTGCTGATTCATTTGTTTAAGCTCTGTTGGTGTTGAAGCAATGCTGTGAAAGGAGTCCACGTACAGTTGGCTCGTATGTAGCTATAGGTTTAAATTTGAGTCTTCTGCTCATAATTATTATAATTACTCAATTTTCTGAAATATGGGTATATGTTAGGTGTTCATGTTGTGTGATGATTGTTTGTACAAAGTCAGTGACCTGATTGTTTTGATTTTTTTCTTTTAGTTATTTCCATGCTAGTTATGAATATGTTAGTTAAAATTTGTCCCCTTCATTGTAATGTATATTGCCAGAAATGTTAGTTTTATCAGAATCAGGTAACTTGTGTGACGGGGTTGAGGAGGTGCAGCGAGCACTCCTCGTCGGCGGTCACAGCCCAGCCGTGGGCGGAGCCGATCCATATGCGCCTCTGGATCGCCGGTTCAGGTAGACGGGCCGCCCGGCAGCGGCCGGCCGAGAAAGAGAGGAAGCTGGCGGTGGTCAGATCGGCGTGTCCGCTTGCTAGCATCAGCCACGGGGCTTCGGGCTTGGGGCGGCGCCCGCTGCCTAGCGCCGTGTCTGCCGCTTGCCTCCACGCCGTGCACACGCGGCGGAACTTGATCCAGTCGATGACGGTGAGGCGAACGGCGAACTCGATCAGTAGGTCTATCGGAAGTCCGGCCCAGTCCATGGTGCGCGTGACACAAAAAAGCTAGGGTTTCTTTTTTATTAGCCGCACCCGTGTGAAATATATATAGATTATGTGTCCGAAGGAACAATGATGGCAATGAACCGAGCACGGTATGAATCGGAGACGGATTAACACAGACGTCGGAAGTTGGAAAGCTGGCGTTGGACTTGGATCAGGGTGGACAAAATACTCGTGGCTCGACAACTGGCTCGACTCGGCTCATTAGTGGCTCGGCTCGGCTCGGCTCGTTTTAAATTTTTCACGAGCTGAGCCAAGGTTTTAGCTCGGTGTGTTAATGAGCTAGCTCGAGCCAGCTCACGAGCTGCTCGCGAGCTATAACAAGCCAGAACATTTGGCCTAGCATGTACTATTTTGTTTATGTGATGTCATGATTTCTGAATATTTGTTATGTTTAACTAAATTTCTGGCCTGAATGGTGGAGATCTGTTATTTGGTTGGATTGGTCTTTGGTGACCTTGTTACGTATTCATGATTACGTTAATGGTGAATGGTAGTGGACATAAATATGTATATAATTATTATAATATATGTTACCATAACATCATGTTGTGAACTATTATTGCTTCTATCTGGTTTTTTAGCTTGAAATATATATAGAGCCATTGATTTTTTTAATTTCAATGTGTCATAAATATTTTTTATGAAAAATATATATGTGTGCTAAT
>OAMR01000176.1:1601926-1618075 GCA_900205405.1 Echinochloa crus-galli
ATCCGACTGCTGCCAAAGATGTGTATAAGAGACAGCGTCAGGACAGGCGCACCTTGGGTTGTTCTAGGATCGGCAGGCCACCTAGAACGCCTTCAATCGACATAGAGACGAAGGAAGAACAGCATGGTAGGGTTGGAAGAGAAGGGTAAAGAGATAAAATTAAAGACAAAACGATAAAAGGTAGATTCGATAGATTCGATTGGATTATTCTCTCAATCGGCCATGACCCTTTATATTTATAGGGTGGGAAGTCGTACCCCTTTAGGTCGGTTTACAATATGGGATAAAACTCTAAAGTCCTAAACCTACTCCAACACGGGAGAAACCGGTCAGACCGGATAGGGAAACCGGTCAGACCGGTTTGGCCGTTGCCAGATCGGCTACAGTAAAACCGGTCTGACCGCTTCCTAGAACCGGTCTGACCGGTTGCCCTAGACCTGATAGGCAACTGCCAATTTTGGGTGCGAACAGTTTCCTCATAATTGTGTCTGCTTGAGTGATCAAGATCTGTCTAGGGTTTTGAGGGTGTACCTCTTCATACAACTAGTACAAGCTTGAAGCGTCATCCCTGAATGGCAGGTCAGAAACAATTTAGTTGATAATGCTACAATGATTCTGTCAAACTTGATTCATGTTATAAAGTAATTCTGTTGCAGGGTTGTGATCTGCAGGATCTTGTTGATTGCAGTGACGATCGGTACGTTTACAAACACAGTGGACGCCTTGCAATGAT
This sequence comes from Echinochloa crus-galli, assembly GCA_900205405.1. Lineage (NCBI taxonomy): Eukaryota > Viridiplantae > Streptophyta > Magnoliopsida > Poales > Poaceae > Echinochloa > Echinochloa crus-galli. Next base: position 1,602,660 of record OAMR01000176.1, read on the forward strand.
GAAATCCAAGAGCAAACGAGGCCCTGGCACATGTACCTCACCAACCAACAAGTTCATCGCCGACAGAAATTCATCAGCCATGAAAAGTACAGTACAAGAGGAACTGTTCCTTATCCGATGAAGATCGTTCATGTTTAACCAGAGCTTATCTTTGTAAATAAAGCATTAGTTTTACCGCCCGCATCTTATACTGGCCATAAGCTCACACTTCGTACCCATTCCTGACACGGCAACATTACGAATTTTATTTGAAGCACGAAATTCAAAACCGGTCAAATTGCCGAGTGGTTAGAACTTAGATGTATTGGGTGCTCATTGGAGGAATCATTTATTTGAGACATTGTGTGTTCATCGTTTGTTTCGCAACATATATCTTCTGATGAGGAATGACGAACGGGACAATGGGTGTATCAAAGGAAAAATGTATAACTCAATCCTGAGGCCAGGCCAAGTAGAAATTTAGACGCCCAAACGGAACCGTGGCCCGCTCTTGTAATCTGTTTCAACCTCAGAAATCCGGAGTAGAGCAAACGGGGCGCACCTATGTGGCTTCCGTTTACCCGATAAGCGAGGTAGCTTAGGGCCCACAAGCGGTCCATCAGTGCCCAACCTCCATCGTCTTCCTCCTCGCGCCTCCTCGACCGCCGCCCCTGCCCCTTCCGCCGCCGTCCCGGCCGTCGGCTGACGCGCCGCCCGCCCACCCCCACCGCACGTCCTACGTAGGCTGTATAGGTTGTCACCACCTAACGACTACAACCTCCGTTGAATCGGATGCAACCCAAGGTTACTATCTAGTCTAGGCACCACATCTACACTAGACAATAACTACTTACTCTCCTAGAAAGAGCAAGCAACCCCGTCAATACCCAGTAACAATTCACCGCAAGTATTGAGTGCGATCGTGGAGCTGGCTAAGATAGAGGACTAGGATAGAACTTCTAGAGCCAGACTACAGCAAATATAACCAAAACTAGACATTCCACACTTATCCCGGAATAAATGCAGAACAGTTAACTCAAGTAACTGCAGAAGATAATATAATGAATACTCATAGTCTTGCATAAAGAAAAGGAAAAGATACAACAGTTTTACCAGAACTCTAGAAGATTACTCCGGAACCCCAAGGGAATCTCGACCCTGACTCCACTCCCAGCTAGACTAGCCTAACTCTACATCTTGAAAAAGAGGAATTGGAGACTTGCTCCCAAGTGGTGTGTGTTGAAATGGGAGCCAAACCCCTCTATTTATAGGAGGATCAAGGCTATGGAAGGTGGCCAGCGGCCAAGGCACAGTAGGGCGGTGCCCGGCTCCTTTGGCCAAACACGGGGCGTTCTGCCGAACTATGGCGGTTCGGCCGGTCCAGTTCGGCCGAACCGACCATTTTGCACCACCTCAATGCCAACGCTCCAGATTGCCTTCTGGTGGCGGTGGTATATTGGTTGCACGTTGGAAACGTCGACCGAACCTTCGGTCGAACTGATCCGTTTGGCCGAACTGGGTCCAGTATCCGGTTGCCCTTCGATGCACCTCCTCTGTCTTGGGGACATCTAGGATTGCTTCCATCCGGCGGGATTTGGTCAGATTGTGTTTCTGTGCCTCGAATTGATGACATCAGTGATCGTTGTGACCTCACCCGGTCACTGCTGACGTGCAATTCATGGACTTGACCTTCTCCAGGTTTCTTTGCCCGTGTGTTGGTGTGCTACATATGGATGGGCTAAGGGGGTGGTTGGGCCGAATTGTCCTTTTTGTCCCCCCCCCCCCTAGCCCATGTCTGTTCAAGTATGTACCTCTCTAACACGCCATGCATGGAGGAAGAGGAGAGCTCGAGCAATCTGTTTGCTTCAGCTCGGGGAGGTAGAAAGGGGCTAGATATATAGGAGATCATTTAGCCGGTACTAACATGCCCCACAGAAACTGTGCTCTAGAACCGGTACCAATTGCGTAGAATGGCCGGTACTAACATGGACGAATGGTCAGTTTTGTAGTAGTGTAGGACCATCTTCCACACCTGCTAGCCTGCCACATGAGATGGACTAATGTAGGCCCATAAAACAACAAGGCTGAAATCAGAAGAGTTGGGTTGCAGTTGTGGCTCCCAAAATGCAGTCTTACTCCAACTGAGCCAGAAGTCATGGTTGGATAAGTACCAGAAGTCCATTCCTAATCTCCTCCCTTTTGTTTAGCTCTGGTGTGGTTAAGGTTATGTAGTATAGGAGGAGCTGGCTGGAGAGGAGCTCCCAACCGATCAGCAACGCGCGGATGAATGGCCCAAATCCAATCTGATGAGCTGCTCATTGTGTTCCCTGGTGCCACTTCGGGATTTGTAGGACGCGCCAGTTCCCCCAGACGCAGCCCCCCAATTACAAGGAAGATGTAGTCCAGCAGCCAATTCTTCATGGTGGCTGACAGTTGGAGGTATTTCATTCCTGTGCCAAGCAGCTGGGGTCCAACGATTAGGGATGGGCAAAAACGTGCTGGAAAGTCCAACAACGCACGAGGGCGAAGTGCTGACGTTGCCGTTGGTGCCGGAGTGTGGCTACACCCGATGGTGCATGGACACGAAGGCGCGGTTTGTGCAGTGTTGATCGAGCTTGGCGCGTTGAGGCTGCCACGGTTGCAATGTTGAAGGCTCAGCCAGTAGCGGCGGCGTCCTTTGCGCGAGGTTGTGCCAGTGCAAGTAGGAGCGCATGGGTGCCAGTGGCGGAGCCAGGATCCTAGAGTTGGGTATTCCCATCTTCTATAGACATTCAGTAGCGATTTAGTACTGTCAGAGTCTCAGCTAACCGTTTGTGCAGAATTGCAGAACAGCAGAAGGTCTGTCTCTGTCTTGATTCTCGTGGACGGTGGCTCCTTGTCCGTCCGGCGGGCGGGCACCGGGCCGCAATCCTACGCTCTGGACGTCTGCGCGTGAGCGCGTCTTGCACTCGCGCCTATGCGTCGTCGCCCTGTAGCCGCACTGCCGTCTGCCGGAGTGCCGGTCTGCCGCAGGCTGCCGGCGCCGCGTCTGTCTTGCCCCGCCCAGCGACACAGTGCGTAGAGGCACCGCGAGCCGTGGCGGGCAGCGCTACGCTGCTATCCCGCTGGAGCCAGTGCCCGGCGCGGCGGCGCCCCGGCGACCCCGGACCCCGGCGGGCGGCGCTAGGTTTCTGATTTTGGGGAAAGAATGGGAGAGAGAGAGGCCGAGGGGAAGCAGACATGCGGTGAATCGTTTTCTTGCTGGCGGTCGCGGCGCCTGCGAGACGAACAGCCTAGCAGGCCAGCGGGAGCGTTCAGCGGCGCCGGAGTGGGCCGTGAGTATGGGCCGAGGCTGTGTTTGCTGGGTTGGAGCAGTCATTTGGGAGTATGGGCTTCCCTTTGACTCAGATGCGGCCCACAGTTATATATATATATGCAAATACTTGATGTATACTTGATTTTTTTTTTAAAAGTTGGGTATTCCTGGGAATACCCAGGAACCCAGCTGGCTCCGCCCATGGCGCCCGCGCCCGCGCTCGAGGAGGAAGAAGACCATTCGACGGCTGAGGGAGATGATCCAACGGTCCACGAGGTGGGAGCTAGCGAGGTAAAAAATTTTGTGGAAGCCAGATAGGATTCCCGGAGCAAACGGGGCGGGGGCACGCACGGCCCGCACGGAGCAGCGGAGTTTATTTGGGCTCGCGAGGTCACGTTAAAGTTGGGCGCTCGCCCCGGCTCTTGTTGGGCCGGAGCCTGCAAACTTTGATCTGCTAGCTTTTCCTCGGAATCGAAATCTTGTGATCGCCGACAAGGTGTGCGCGCTGCACCTCCTCAACCCCGTCACCGGCGTCCAGCTCCCGCTGCCGTCCATCACCACCATTGGCTAGAGTGAACTCCTGGCGGTTATTGTTCCACGACCGCTCGTTCCTGGCGGACCATTTGCCCGCCAACCACGTGCGAGCGCAAGAGTCCGTCGAAACACCTGCGGATCAAATGCCGCGTTTCCTCCACAAGGCCATGCCGTTACGGGACCCGGATTCCTGCAAGTCCTGATCATGATAATCCATGGCTCCATGGAGCATCTTGCGTTTGCTAGCGCGCTAGAGCCGTAGAGCGATGAGGCATCGGTGATATTGCAATCGCCGTATCTATTTCAAGATGTGGATGTGATTGCATACAAGGGACAGTTCTAGAGGTGACAAGATTTGGTGTGGTTCTCATCTAGGAACCGGATGGCACGACATTCAAGCCAAGGGTAGCTGTTTCTAAGCACAACGATGGCGACGAGTACTTGTATTCAAAAAGTATCTAGCATAGTCATCAGATTTTTTTTTTGGACAACATGGTCATCAGATGGGGCGCACCTAGCTGTAAAATTGAGTGAGGGTTTTCTCTCCCGTGGACCTTCAAAATCTGAGTAAGGTGTGCTAAGTCCACTAAAATTCAAAAGTTGAGTGGGGGGCCCTGTGCCCTCGCTGGGCCCATCTTGGGCCGCCCCTAGATAGTGATCTAGTGCTCATATGCAGTTGTTACCATGACGAATTTGATACGGAGTAGTATATACATCTAGTGATGATGACAGATATAGATCGAGATCAGACCCAATAGTGAGGTTCTAAGTATTCATTCTCCGATTCTCAAAAAAAAAGTATTCATTCTCCGGGACGGTTGCCAGAGCAAAGGGTGAAAACAATCAAATAATCTTGGTGGCGCTACGCTTTTCTTCTCGGGCGATGATGATATTCCTGGTCTGCTACCAAATTATATCTACTTCATGGATGATCTGCTGGGCAACTCTTGGTGTTGTAAGGAGCCACGTGAGACATAAGGGTTTCTGACATGAAGAGCAAAGTGGTGAAGCCCATGTCATCACTAGTTCAGTTACTCAAAAACTTGGCCACCACCCGCCTGGATCACACCATCTATATTTACTACCAGCATAGACTCATAGCAAACTTACATATGCACATGAAAAATTGGATTGTACGCGGAGAGCCGAGTTGCCATCTTACATGTTTGCAATGCAGAACTAGTCTGCACACTACTATATGTGTTCAAGCTTTAGATATCAATTTGTTTCACATATTGATCACAGGCTATAGATCATCTTGCAAGTAATTAATTTTTATTTCTATCCCAAATAGGCTAGTTAAACTATACCTAGCATTGGTATTAGAGCAACTCCCACAAATTAAGAACACCAATCATCTTTCACAATCCCTTTTATTATTTTTTTCTCAATCCTCTCTATTCCTCCTCCCCTCATCTTTAGAAAGGAAATTTAAATGAAGTTTAGGCATTACTTTAAAGATATAATATATATAGCGACTATTATCATTAATGATGATTATAGTCTACCAAGTTGATGACCAAATGTTTCTGAGTTTTTAGATATTTTGTAGGATTTATTGTTTTTCCAAGTGCATCCAGTACATTGGCAGTGCTATGTAATTTTTTAGAAAATAGAATAGAGATCCTATGGATTTTATTATCAATGGTGACCAAATTGATGACTAGATGTCTATGATTGTTTTGAGGATTTTTTGGATTATTTTGTAGCGCGTCTCACGAAGATTAATATGAAACTTACAAAATAACTAAACGAGTCTATGCTTAGTAACAATAGTAACATAATATTGTAAGATTTTCTTAGAATTCCATGGCTATTTGTAAGAGCGGTTAACAATCAACAAAAAATGGTACAGCAGATATATTCTTTCAAAAGAAAGATGTACACTGGTTTGTATACATGTAGAAGTCCTTTAGTTAAGAACTAATTTACAGTATTAAACTCCACCATTCTTATTATGAAACAAACAACATACCATTGAACAAAAAATTGATAATGTCAAGTTACGTATACGTGTAGTAACAATTAATGAACAATGTATAGTATCGATCCCTACTCCTTTTCAGCATCTGTACGTCCAGCCACTCACTCAACACCCCTCTTATTGTCCAGCATTACGGTTCAGTAAAGTCTTCAATATATCCCTTCTTGTAAATTATTGCATTCATTCATGACGGTGTGCCGTGTCTGCCTGCCTTCCTCTCCCCTCTAACCTATATCAGTCGAATGGTTGCACTTGCACATCTTTGGTCAGGGATCAAAGCCAGCCGCCCCTGCTGTGTGCACCTCAAAGTTAGGCATCAGGTGAGCAGAAGCAGCCGCCCTGTTGTTAGGAGCCGCCTGGTTGTAGCCGATTAGCGCCGCCGGGCTGTAGAAATCTACAATGCCCGCGGCTTCCTTCAGCATGCTGTTGCTACCGCCATTGCCACCGTCATGGTGGTGGTGGTGGTGATCAGTGGCCGCGAGGGGGACGACGTCCTTGGCCGTCGCTGCCGACCCGCTGCCGCACTGCCTCGGCTGCGTCTGGTAGAACACCTTGGACACGACGAGCTCGCCGTCCTTCTCCTCCTCGTCGGAGCCCAGGTGGTACTGGTGCATCACCCAGTTGGTCTTCTCCGGCTTGCGCTGCTTGCCGTAGTTGGTGTAGAGGACCAGGATCTTCTTGTAGCCCTTGAGCTTGCCGCTGGTGAACACCGGCCGGGTCTTGCCCGTCTTGTGCCACCGCGTCTCGCCGCCCTGCTCGTCGGTGTGCACCTTCCGCCGCTTCCTCGTGCCGGTCGTGTATGCCTTGGACGGGCGGTGGAAGAAGTGTCGGATGAGACCGTCCTTGCCGACACCTGAAATTGATTAAGACACCGTGCCTCAAATATATCAGACGAAACTGAAAATAACTTTGAATGTGTGAATCTTTATCTAAAAAAAACTTTGAATGTGTGAATGCAATATTTGGCTAAGTAGCTGTGTGAATGCAAAGTAGAAGCATAAAAATAGATGATTAGTACTGAGTAAAAATTGCACGAATGGTCCTTACAAGCTTGTAAGGTTGGTGCGAAGAAGACTAAGAACTTTGAATATGAATATTCATGTCCATGCATATAGAGTACGTTGCGTTTACAATGTTAATGGCTCAAATAAATCTGATGGTGGTATTTCTTTCCTTGCATTTACAATGTTGTGCACAGAAATAGGGAGTAGGAAATGACAGACGAACTGCCACCGCAATTCCATATCAGGGATTATCCACGTAAATCACACTTTAGATAAGAAAAGAATTTTAAAACTATTCAAAGCGTTTATTCAAATTTACGGATAAATAGGAATGTTTACCTGAAAATAAAAAGTGTAGTTAGTCGAAAAATAAATATTTAGGTTTCTTGTTTTCATGATAAAGTAGTGCATATTTGAAAGCAAAAAGGAAAAAACATCATGATGAAATTGCATTATTTATCCAGGAGCTGGTGGAGCAAAGAAATAAAAGAAATCCAAAGAAGAGGGAGAAAATAGTTCATGTATATCGTCATAAAGTCCTTTCAAGGGCTATACTTTGTTCCTTGATCTGATGTTGCGTGCAGCCTGCATGACGTAGACCTTTGATGGAATTTCGTTGTCTCAACCTATCGTTTTCAGGTGCAACTAAACTATATGCCAAGTAGGACAAGCAGTTACTTCAAAGGCACCCTTTATCGATATTTATACAGTATGAGGCTCAAAAGCAAATAACTCTAGTTGCTTATGGATGCAAGAAGAGTTTAGTGGTACTCGTACACAGAAACAGATAATAAAAAATACACATTTGGTTTTACATATATATAATATAACGTGAGTGTGCAGACAACATGCATACTCATTAAATTTCTATCCGTGATTGATTAAGCAAGGCTACCCAATTGAAAACGACTAATAAAACAGTTAAATCCAACATTTTTTTCTAGTATTACCGAAACAAGGATTTATATATATTATCCATACGAAAATATAAGAGGAAATTTAGAAGAACGATTAATTATTCTACAAGCTACTAGGTTCCCAAGGTTTTTCCGTGACGGATCTGTCTCTCTTCCTCTCGACAGGTCCAAATCCGAAGAGATAGACCCCGGCCGTTTAATTTGCTAATGCTTTGGTGTGGATGGCTGATGATGTAATGCAAGCAAGTTTAATTTGTACACGCAGGCAGCAGGAGCAGTGTAAAACGTGGGTGATATCGATGATCTGCTTACCAGGAAGCCTCTCCGGGTGGGTGTAGCAGATGCCGTTCTCGCCCTCGATGGTGGGGATGAACTCGTCGATGAGCGGGTGGAGCTTGCGGGCGTCCGGCCTCGCCTTCCCCTCCAGGTGCTCCAGCAGCTCCTGGTCCGTCGGATCAAACTTCACGCCGGCCGGCAGCCCCGGCAGGTCCTGGATCGTCGCCGCCGCCTGCATCTGATGATGGATTCATGTATCGACTCAATTGTGTTCATAACTAATTAGCTACGACTCACTGCTAATCTGCTATCGATGCATGGTTGTCGTCGATCGAATGCATGCTTAATGTTCTTTTACAAGCGAATGAACATGATATGCATGCATTCATGACAATAATATAAGCTATAGCTACCTGCTCATACTGGGCGCGGTGGCCGCAGGAGGGGCAGGTCCTGATGAGGTTGACGTGGGAGGAGGCCTGCTGCTGCTTCTTGGCGGCGGCGACGGCCGCGGCGGTGGCCAGGTTGTTCTCCACGGCGCGCACGTCGTTGAAGCCGTTGCACCATGTCATGGTCGTCGCCGGCGACGATCGATCTCGCGCTCTCTCCCCCTGGCCGTCTCACCACCACCTTCCCTCCTCGATCTTCTACAGATCGAGGGAAGAAGAGAGTGACGAGCGAAGCAGTGGAGAGTGGTAGGAGAGAGAGGGAGATCGATCGATCGAAAGCCTCTCCTTGTCCTCTCGCTTTGCTCAGCTCGCCCCCATATGAGGCAACGCTAAGGCTGATGCCCGGGGGAATGACAGGCCGCGCAAAAGAAGAGAGCTGAGGGGGCGCGGGCGAGAGGGAACAAAGCGCCCCGAGAAGAGAACAAAGAGAAAAAGAGGGCAGGAGGAAGCTTGTCCCTGTTAAAAGCTACCGTCAGGCACCAGCAGCCACCATGTTGTACCGGCCGATCGAGCCCCTAGCTTGCTGCTCGGCCGGCCCGTATGTGCTCAGCTCGCTGCGCCCGGTCGCTTGGTGGCGCTAGCGCTCTCGCTCTCTCCGGCCTCTCTCTCGCTGTCTGTCTGGTACAGGGAATAGAATTCTCACCAAACTTTTTGGTTGTTGCTTCCCAAGAAGATCGCCACGACCACGAGCTAGCTGATTAGCTCTTGCTCGCCGGGCAAATTAATTCAACAGTACAGCTATAGAAATAACAAAAGAAACCTGCAGCTGCCAGCTCTAGCCGATTGGGCTAGAGGTCGATCAGGAGTTCAGGACCAGGTTTTGATCGATCGATCGATCGATCGCTCTGAACATGACAGAAAGGATGAGCTATATAGCTGACAGCAAGCTGAGAGATGCGATGGAGCAGCGCAGGCGAGATAACAGTAGGGTTGTTACCTGATCTCGACCCAGGAGAGCTAGCCGGCTGTACGTATGTAGCTACAATGGTGATCCGCGTGTCGAACTGTCGATGCGTGTGCGCGAACACGTTTGGCTGAACAGGGGCGGAGGAGGCGGCGGCTGGGATGGACCTGGTCGAATGATGGGTGGTTGCTTGGCCCTCAAGTCTGGGCACGCAGCAGCAGCCGCAACAAGGCAAGGCGTATACGTGAGCCGGAAACCAGGGCCAGGCGGCGGGTGCCGCGCCGGATTCCCTGCGCGGGCCTGCCGGCCGGGGCTCCACACCAGCTATCGATCGATCGCGAGTTGCTGCGTGCACATCGACGGGGGGATGGGTGCTTGCGGCGTGCCCCGCCTCCCTGTCTGACGTCGACGTCCATTATTTATCTGACGATTAATATTTGCACGTCTGAAATTAAAGGAACCCGGCCGGTCTGCTGACCTGACCTGTTAATACTACTGCATGTACATATGTCTGCATACAGCATATGAGCCGCCGGATGGCCGGGCAAGGCTTGCATTACAAGAAACTAGCTACTTGTCTCGCAAGACGACGGAGGAGAGACACACACATACGGGAACTGTGTGCACAGGGCCGGCACGACGCGACTAGCTGCAACATTCTCCGATCGATGCAACTAAGCATCATACATGTACAGAAGTGTGAACCTGATGGCTGCTGCTGCACTTCGTTCCTATATATACATGCTCATGAACAGATCGACTCTGGCCAAAAAAACAAGAGTTAAGATCGAGTAGCGTTCGTTCATCATTACATCCTAGAGCTCTAGCTATAGCCAATCATCAGTAGGTAATAATTAATAAACTAAGCTACTAGAGGCCAGGCATGGAAGGTGTGATCGGTGTGTTTTTGTTTTCTTCTTGTGACCAAGAGGGAGTACACGTCCCTCTATCGTCACTTGCGAACTTGCGAGTACCTCAAGCTAGGTACCGACCGGCGATGGAGTAGAATAATAAGAACACATCGATCAGGTGGCCGTGGCCGTGGTGGTGTGGAGAGAGATCGATCTACATCGCCCTCTCACAGTCTCACTGGTACTAGTCGGGAGGGGCAAAAAAGGGAACGAACGATAAGTAGCCAAAAGCGTGTGAGGGTGGCATGGGCACAGCAAGGCGGGGCGTGTGTGGTGGTGCGGTGGTGGAGTGGAGATGGGGCAACCTGATTCGCGGCCGCGCGAGGCCGGCCGGCCAGGACGTCCCACCACACGCATCACGGCCGGCCACCCTCTCCTCCCTCCCTCCCTACTTGCAACTGCCTGTTGCGGTGTGTGTGTGTGTGCCTTGGTGGGAGAGCTTTTAGATATGAGGTCACCGTAGAGTGTCTTGGAAGAGAGATACCCCAACAGCTAAAGACTTGAACCGTCCATCTACCGCGCGCGCCTCCGTCCGAGCGCCGGCGACGTCGACGCACACCGATCCGATCCTCCCTGGTGGAGAGAGTAGATGCTAGCTATACTAGCTAGTGGGGGTAGTACGTGCAGGCTGCTAGCACCCGATCGCGCGAAAAGAGAGGCCACTACGGCCTTGTTACAAAAAGCATCACCTAAATTCACTATGCAAAAAGAAGATTCTCCGTCACATCAAAATATCATAACATGTATGGAGTACTAAATGTAGATGAAATCAAAAACTAATTGCACAGTTTTGTTGTACTCTACAAGATGAACATTTTAAACCTAATTAACCAATTTTTGGACAATTTTTTATACATACAAACGAAATGCTACAGTGGCGCAATGATTACGACGAGACCCCAAAGTCCCTAATTTGGTGTGCCAAATTTAGGAACTAAACAAGGCCTATACTGCAGGATCGGAGATGTACTGTAGGCAAGTAGCTAATCTGCAGGTGGTAGGCCAGCGAGCTGAGTGTGTCCAGGGCAAGCATGGGTGTGTTCTGGTGCTCAACTGCACATGCACCTCTGTTTTGACTTTGCATCACATTGGCATCACCACGAGGTGAGTGAGGACATACGCGCATGGACCTCTGCCAAGGGCGCCTGGCAGCGCATGCATGCATCGCTGCATCCGCCTCCTATACGCGAGTCCGCTGCAAACTATGGGTAGGTACTGTATATATATGTACAAGCGCAGACATGGATTCACGCATTTTTATTTCTCCGTCTCTTGCCAAACTGCAGTTGATTATTAACCTCTGTATGTGGGCCAAGGCGTACAGTCCTACGTCCTAACACCAGCAGAAAAAACAGAGTACGCGCACATGCGTGCAATGCATGCAGAAAATCCTGTTGCTGCTTCGAGAGCCTGCATGTCGTCAAGCGTTACAAAGCAGGGGTTTTGTGGGTGTTGGAGACCACCTTCCTGCAATCTGCTGACAAGTGTTGTAGAACATCATCACAAAGCACTTTTAGGTGGCGACAAATAAAATAACAAAATGCTAAAGTACATGCGTGCTATGTGCGAGGACCTCGCTACTGAAGTACTTGTTAGGCCTTAATTCCAATCATGGTCACGAGTTTTGTTTCCTCCAAACTAGATATTAACAAGCTAAAAGCCTGCGTGCTTCTCTAATAATGCGAACCTGATGAGGACCTAGCACTACATTGGACGTACAAAATCTACACCTACACTACATAATATAGTGCCTTTAATTTGCGCTAGGGTCAGTGCTAATCATTGGTAATACATCAAATCGTCAAAAAAGAATGTTTGTATAGGAGCAGAAATTAGGTTATAATTATGTTGTGGAGTCCCGTTGAATCTTTCTAGGTTCTTGACCCACCCCGTTTTATTTTATTTTCTCTTCGTTGACGAAACTTTTCACTTTTTTTCAGTTGAGCTGTAACTTCTGACGTTCCGTACGTGTAAATCAAGCTTGTGTTGTTTTGTATAAGATTGGGATAGGATTTCTACCCCGACATATTGTATTCGATTACCTCTTTTAATTCGACCAAGGTTAGTGTACATTAATAGGTTTGTACCTAAGTACAAAGTCTGCACGTCATCAGCCTGTACTTTAAAAAGAAGAGGAAGAAAACAGTATTCTAGCAACTCTGGCTATAGGTTGGCATACAAGTCTCTCCTCTTGGTGAACCATGTCAATCTTACGCTCGACCACAACATACACACGCATTTGTTAGTTATGGGGTATGCGTTGGTGAGTCTAGCTAATCAGGTGCTAGCCATATCCAAATCAACTCGCAGGACAAAGCCTCGCCGTCCTCGTCCCAACTCCGTCATGTTGAAAAATGGAGGCAGGTACTTCCCAATAGTGATCAAGTTGGATTTCGACGTTTTAACGCACCTTTTTGAACAGACATGCTCAAACGCATGTGAAAAAAAACGAGAGACTTCAAGGATGCAATCAGTACTTCTACCTAGCTAGCTACTCCACTGTATGAAGTTTGTCCAGAAAGATGAGCCAGGTTTCTTGATTCTGCCGTTAACTACTTGGAGCTGTCGTCACCCGTCAAGACCCCTTTATAAAAAAAAAAGACCGGTGGGGTTAGACCGCCCCACGGTTTTTCATTAAGAAGAATGAACTTCTTCCGGTCTAGAAAAACCCCCCGAACCCCGGAAACCGGCGAGGGGGATTTTTTTAAAACGACCTGAAAATTCGCTCCAACGAGAAGTCGAACCATGACCTAAGGGTGCTACTAAAGCATTGTAACCACTAGGCTACAAGCTCTTTCACGTCAAGACCCCTTTATGAAACACGACTTCAATTGGGGGGGGGGGGGGGGGGGACGAGGTACAAAAACTAGGAACACGTGAGCATTTGGAATTTGGTTGTGATAAATAGAGAGTATTACTGTATTAGTAAACAGAGTAAGATAGTACAAATAAACTTTTGGAAGGAGCAGAGAAGACTGCAGGAATTTCAATAGACAATAACACAAAAAAAATCCTGTTTACTCATGTTCTTCCTGGAGAAATTTCAATAGACAATAACACAAAAAAGAAATTATTCAACGAGATACTCATGTTCTTCAGAATTTCTCCAAAATTCCTATGGAACTTTTCACCATTCAATTCATTTAAAGTTATCCTCATTTTACTTTCAATGAGTGCCTCGATTCATTTGGTGCACCGAAGCTAGAACATATTTTTTTAGTAATGATTGTATCGACAGATCTAGTTCTTATATATGTATATTGTTTTTTTACTTTTTACAACAAAACTATATTGTATGATAATTTATGCCCCGCTGAATTTCTCCCTGCATGTAGTGGTAGTTTGTAATTGGCACACTTTAGTTTCTTTGTCCCATAAAGAATGCAATTCTAAGATTTAAAAACGCCACAAAAAATACAATTACAGCAGTGATTATATGTCTTATTTTTAATAGATAATTATTTGCATGCACTAAGGACCTCCATATTTAAATTAGTAAAATTAAACAGTTATTAAGAGTAGCATTGTCTTTTGCCAACGACACTAATTTGTCTGGAGAAAAGTAAAATTATACTTTTTTATGGGACGAAGGGAGTAGTTTCCAACTAATTAACTGTTGTGTAAATAAAACACGCGATAAAAAAATTAAGAAGAAGGGTTCCAAAAGCTTCCATTACGCAAAGCTAAGCCTCATGATATACAATAATTCAAGCTCGTTTAGTAGTTAACAAAACTAAAAAAAGGATATTGCCATCTTGATACAGGTATTGCTCGTGTGGGACATTCCCGTGCTACGTTGCGAAGTGGATAAAGACATATCCACCTTAAAGAATGGAGCTTCATTTTTTTTTGCGAAAGAAATGGAGCTTCATTTGACATAGATATTTGGGATTGCGTTACAATTCTGATGATAGAATGCTTTAACCTAATTAAACTCGATATGGCCGTGCGTGATATAACCTACCACCAAATAAAACATCGAAACTAGGAATTAGGCATTTAGTTTTCTACAGTTTGAGAAAAAATGATGTACATGCACATGCACATAAACTAGAAGATCCTCTAGCACATGCTTATCTGAACTAAAGCTTCTTGCATGATCATGCTATGATGCAAGATGGATGGAAAGAAAGAACCACATGATTAAAGCCGTGCGCTGTCGTCTCTTGGCGACTTTACAATGTTCCCCCAGACTCATGGTGAGTGGCTACATGGTATGCTGCAGCTTATGCTGGTATCTTTGGTGCCGTCAGCAAAGCGGCACGGATAAGCAGTTGGGGCCACTGCAGGAGGTTTTTGTCTTAAGAAAAGCATTTTACTTGTCGGAGACCAAAGTGGTTTGTTCCGGTGATCTTTATGGTCTCATGCATACGACATGCATGCAAGCATATGATTTCCTTTTCCTACGAGGATGGAAGCAATCCTCCATGCTCGCCTGCATGGCTGGGTTGCTCACTTGCTCTTCTGATACTTGTCAAGGGCAAGGGTGACATGCATGATCTTTGCATCAGTTAAATTCCGAAGATCTTCCTAGATAAAACCAGGTGCCCCTGGGTTGGGCTTACAACCGTCGGCCCATAACTGTTGGGCCTATCTCCACTTACGTTGTCTGTTAAGCTATGCGTTTCCTAGGGATGGCAGTCGGACCCACGGTGCGGGTGCCCGCGGGTTTCGCACCCATTAGGTGCGGGTGTGGGTGCAAAATCTCACCCGTGGGTCTGCACCTGACCCGACCCGTACTGAAGCGGGCATGGGTTCGGATGCAGAATTTAACCCGCGGGTGACCCATGGGCCCTAAAATAATAAGAGTTTGTAGTTTTTTAAAAAAATTCCATAACTTTATGCATCATGAAATTAGTCCGGCTCTCTAATTTGCTGTGGATGGATGGCTGAAGACTGGATGACTAGTTGGAGTATGGATGAATGGATAGAACCAGTGACTTGAACATGGTTTTGTATTTCTGTTGATTGATGATTGCTACATGTGTGGTTGTGTTGTTGATCTGTAATAACGTAATTGGTGTGTTCTTTGGTGGAACTGGAAGTTTGCAACTCTAATTAATATGATGTGAATATCTAGAACTTATTTTACTTAGTTATGTGTCGATATATGTTATTTTTGTTTGTCATGTAGAGAACCCAATGGGCACCCGCCACCCTGCG
>OAMR01000176.1:1619254-1631507 GCA_900205405.1 Echinochloa crus-galli
GTTGATTGATGGCTGCTACCTGTGTGGTTGTGTTGTTGATCTATAATAAAATAATGGGTGTGTTCTTTGGTGGAACTGCAAGTCTACAACTCTAATTAATATGATGTGAATATCTGTAACTTATTTTACTTGGTTATGTGTCGGTATATGTTATTTTTGTTTATCATGTAGAGAACCCAATGGGCACCCGCCACCCTGCGGGTGCCCCGCGGGTGCGGGTGCGGGTGCTGAAATTCACCCGTGGGTTTTATAATGGGTGGGTGTGGCTAAATGTGACGGGTCTCGTGATGGATCGGGTTTTGCTCCACCCGTACCCGACCCGACCCATTGCCATCCCCAGCGTTTCCCTTTTACAGCAAGCTAACCTCCTGTCTTTTTTACCCTGTCCCTTTCATAGCAAAACATGGGAAACCAAAGAACAAACGTACGTCTCTTTATATACATGCCACGTTTGTGCAATACGAGCATGTGTGATCATGCGCTAGCACGTTTAAGTCCCCTTCTGGCGTTCCTCGTTTCCAGCGAGTCAACAGTGTTTTTCTCTCAGCGAAAACCAGCGCCAGCCACCAGCCACCAACCAGCCAGCAGTGTTTTTCTCTCAGCAAAAACCAGCGCAAGCCACCAGCCAAACGAACAGGGCGCGGGGTCGGGTAAAGTACTGGGTGGTTCGTAAATGACTGGTGAATTAAAAAAAACCAAGATTTTAAGTTTTTTTTAAATAAAAGGACAAACAAACGTTAGCTCATAAATACGTGCTCGCCAGTCAGCTTAAAAAAAAAGACCAGCGGATACATAGATGGTTGACGGGAGCCATGCTTCCAAGTGAAAAAAATTATTGCCACGGCAGGACCATATCAATGTATCGATGCAACAGTCCATTCATGTTTTTTTTAAAAAATGAGGGACACCGACCTTTCACTCCCAAAGAAGAAAATAAAGCCACCATGTAGTAACCGGATGCTCTACATTATTACTACCAATTACTATTCAGATGTTACCCAAATGTGTGCTTAACGAGCTGGGGCATAAACGAGAAACTCCAGCCCCAAAATTTTAAATGTGTCTCGCGCCAGGAACCTAAAACAAAACTCCCAGCTCGTGTCAGTTCTGTTCCTATTTTTATTGCAGTGGCATCCAAAATTGGCAGCGAACAGAAACCGACCACCAGCTTCCCTTCAAATTCCTTCCCTTCCATACGCAGAAACACCTGTCTTCTCTCCTCTAAACCTCTGATATCAGATCCCCGAGGCTCCGTTAGAGAGAAATAAGCAGAGAGGGCAGCAGCAATGTCTGCTCCACACCTCAATGCCGAGTTGCTCTTGTCGGACAGAGTTGATGGCAACAACAACATGAGCCCCATGCAAAAAGCAATAGGCCAGACATACCAGAGCACTGGCCAGCTCGCGAAACTCCTTCCTTCAGGCACCGTTCTTTCCTTCCAGCTCCTGGTCCCCACCCTGTCAAAACAAGGCCACTGCAGTAACATGAATCGGATGTTGACAGGAGGGCTTGTGGCGCTCTGTGCACTCTCCTGCTTTGTTCTCAGCTTCACGGATACCTTCAGAGACGTGAAAGGGAAGGTAAGATATGGATTCGCCACATTCAAGGGACTGTGGCTCATTGACGGTGGAGCTCCTCTTGAACCACTTGCAGCAACGGAATACAGGATTCGGTTTTTAGACTTTGTACACGCCATTGTTTCAGCGATGATTTTTGTTGCAATCGCACTGTTTGACCAAAATGTGGTATCTTGCTTCTATCCAATACCATCCGAGGATACACAGCAATTTCTCACAGCATTGCCAGTAATAATTGGAGTTATTGGAAGCATGCTGTTTGTTAGCTTTTCCTACGACCCGTCGCAGCATCGGCTCCACACTCTCATAATAACTGGGTCTTCAAAACTTTTTTTTGCCTTAGTTCCTGTTGAAATCAATCAGTTGCAAGCCCCTTAAGTAGGAGAGTGGATCATAACATTACACAACCTATTTTTGAGCAATAAATACTTAGGAATTTGTGATTCAATTCAGTAGTAGTGAAATTGTTGGTGATATTCAACAGATCAATTTGGCATATGCGATCTATGTCTGCTATATATTTTTTTTGTAGTATCAACTGCAAACGAAACCACAGTACAAAAGCATGAAACCATTCGGTCGAACAGCAGAACCTGGCAAACTAAAACATTTACTCCTTGAATCAAACTAGTATCAGTTCATTTTCATAGTCTTCTCATCTGCTAAATATCAATCATATGCCACCTCCAACGAAGATATGCAAATGGAATGTGTATGAATGGCCAGATTGATTGCAGGTTGCAATAAACTAGCTCTCATGTGATTGGGATTATATGACATCTTTTGGCATTATTTACAGTTATTTTAATTTCCAATTGGAGTTTGGAGCAATTGGTATCGGTATGCATATTGTCTTAAGATTGTTTATGCATGTTTTGTTATCTCTAATCCTAGATTAAGTTGCTAGGGACATCTTAAACAGAAATTGATAGTGACTAGTATGCATCGTAAACAAAACTAAAACTGATTCCAGTACAGACACAATTATAATATTTCTTTCCGTTTTATGTGCACAATATTTGGCTCCTCAGTTAGAAAGCAAAACTAGAATGTATGTGTAGAACAAAAATACTTTATCATTTCTAGCCATGAGAACAAATAAGGTGGTAAATAATAGAGATGTAGCAACACGCCCACACAGCATTCTTACGATTTATATTCCATTGTGGAGTAACACAGTTCACACAATTAGACTATCCATCAAAGGAACATAAGCTAGCACATACAGCAAGCAAGAACCAAATCTATTTTACACTGCCAATAAATCTAACAAAATTACTTACATGGATATGTAGATAATTACATTTAGCTACTGTTGTTATGCAATAGTTTGAGCTATAAGCTGATCCTCTGTACTTGAAAACATGAACATTAAGTTTCTACTTCTGAATCTTTAAATCACCCCCACAAGCGCACCAACACCCTATCCAAGCAGGTCTGTAGTATATCTTTTATACAGAATGGCACAAGGGATAAATCATCAAACCATACCTGAAGAGTAAGCTGGCCAAGATGCTTATTTGTGCTAGGGGACATTAGGTATTAGCAGGAGCATAGAGCAATATTTCTCAAATCAACTAACAAGTTAACTGATTCCATATCTCCTCAGCTTCTTGTCTCACATTCTTCTTACTCCAGTACCCACTGATAATAACATCCCATGTCTCCCTCTCAGGGATGCATCTCTCTGACAGCATGTCAAGCACAACATGAGCAGCTTTCTCTAAATTGTTCTTTTTGGAGAAGCTCTCGACAAGAAGATGGAAAGTGGTTGGCTCAGTAGAAATGCTGCGAGTCCTTGTGCTCTGGTAGACCTGAAAAGCCCTGCCAAGTTCTCCCTTAGTGCACAATGCTGTCAGCACAGTATTGTTTATCCTAGCATGCAGACTCCAAGTCACCCGGTTCGGCTCGATACCGGCAAGAACCATCTCATCCAGGTAATTTGCAGCCTCCACAGCCCTTCCTGCATCGCATAGCCCAACAATTAGCTTCCCAAACAACCCGGCATCAGGCTTCCGCCCCTGTAGACGCATCCGGTCCAAGATCTCCATTGCCTCACTCAACCTGTGCTCCTTACAGGACTGTGGCTCATTGACGGTGGAGCTCCTCTTGAACCACCTGCAGCAGCGGAATACAGGATGCGGTTTTTAGACTTTGTACACGCCATTGTTTCAGCAATGATTTTTGTTGCAATCGCACTGTTTGACCAAAATGTGGTATCTTGCTTCTATCCAATACCATCCGAGGATACACAGCAATTTCTCACAGCATTGCCAGTAATAATTGGAGTTATTGGAAGCATGCTGTTTGTTAGCTTTTCCTACGACCCGTCGCAGCATCGGCTCCACACTCTCATAATAACTGGGTCTTCAAAACTTTTTTTTGCCTTAGTTCCTGTTGAAATCAATCAGTTGCAAGCCCCTTAAGTAGGAGAGTGGATCATAACATTACACAACCTATTTTTGAGCAATAAATACTTAGGAATTTGTGATTCAATTCAGTAGTAGTGAAATTGTTGGTGATATTCAACAGATCAATTTGGCATATGCGATCTATGTCTGCTATATATTTTTTTGTAGTATCAACTGCAAACGAAACCACAAGTACAAAAGCATGAAACCATTCGGTTGAAGAGCAGAACCTGGCAAACTAAAACATTTACTCCTTGAATCAAACTAGTATCAGTTCATTTTCATAGTCTTCTCATCTGCTAAATATCAATCATATGCCACCTCCAACGAAGACTATGAAAATGAACTGATACTAGTTTGATTCAAGGAGTAAATGTTTTAGTTTGCCAGGTTCTGCTGTTCGACCGAATGGTTTCATGCTTTTGTACTGTGGTTTCGTTTGCAGTTGATACTACAAAAAAAATATATAGCAGACATAGATCGCATATGCCAAATTGATCTGTTGAATATCACCAACAATTTCACTACTACTGAATTGAATCACAAATTCCTAAGTATTTATTGCTCAAAAATAGGTTGTGTAATGTTATGATCCACTCTCCTACTTAAGGGGCTTGCAACTGATTGATTTCAACAGGAACTAAGGCAAAAAAAAGTTTTGAAGACCCAGTTATTATGAGAGTGCGGAGCCGATGCTGCGACGGGTAGTAGGAAAGCTAACAAACAGCATGCTTCCAATAACTCCAATTATTACTGGCAATGCTGTGAGAAATTGCTGTGTATCCTCGGATGGTATTGGATAGAAGCAAGATACCACATTTTGGTCAAACAGTGCGATTGCAACAAAAATCATCGCTGAAACAATGGCGTGTACAAAGTCTAAAAACCGTATGTGCAGAACAAAGATACTTTATCATTTCTAGCTATGAGAACAAATAAGGAGGTAAATAATAGAGAAGTAGCAACACGCCCACACAGCATTCTTACGATTTATATTCCATTTTGAGTAACACAGATCACACAATTAGACTATCCATCAAAGGAAGATAAGCTTGCATATACAGCAAGCAAGAACCAAATCTATTTTACACTTCCAATAAATCTAACAAAATTACTAACATGGATATGTAGATAATTACATTTAGCTACTGTTGCTATGCAATAGTTTGAGCTATAAGCTGATCCTCTGTACTTGAAAACATGAACATTAAGTTTCTACTTCTGAATCTTTAAATCACCCCCACAACCGCACCAACACCCTATCCAAACAGGTCTGTAGTATATCTTTTATACAGAATGGCACAAGGGATAAATCATCAAACCATACCTGAAGAGTAAGCTGGCCAAGATGCTTATTTGTGCTAGGGGACATTAGGTATTAGCAGGAGCATAGAGCAATATTTCTCAAATCAACTAACAAGTTAACTGATTCCATATCTCCTCAGCTTCTTGTCTCACATTCTTCTTACTCCAGTACCCACTGATAATAACATCCCATGTCTCCCTCTCAGGGATGCATCTCTCTGACAGCATGTCAAGCACAACATGAGCAGCTTTCTCTAAATTGTTCTTTTTGGAGAAGCTCTCGACAAGAAGATGGAAAGTGGTTGGCTCAGTAGAAATGCTGCGAGTCCTTGTGCTCTGGTAGACCTGAAAAGCCCTGCCAAGTTCTCCCTTAGTGCACAATGCTGTCAGCACAGTATTGTTTATCCTAGCATGCAGACTCCAAGTCACCCGGTTCGGCTCGATACCGGCAAGAACCATCTCATCCAGGTAATTTGCAGCCTCCACAGCCCTTCCTGCATCGCATAGCCCAACAATTAGCTTCCCAAACAACCCTGCATCAGGCTTCCGCCCCTGTAGACGCATCCGGTCCAAGATCTCCATTGCCTCACTCAACCTGTGCTCCTTACAGAGCCCATCAATCACCGAGCTATATGTTATCGTATTTGGAAGCTTCTTCTCCTTGACCATTCTATCCAGCAATTCCAATGCCGATGTTGCACGCCCACCCTTGCACAAACCGTCAATCAGAGAACTATAAGTGACCAAATTAGGCGAGATTCCTCTCCTCCCCATTTCGTCAAATGTCTTCAAAGCATCATCAAAGCAACCCTCCCGTGCGAGCCAGTGGATAACAGTGGTGTAAGTAACAACAGTAGGCGCAATGCATTTCCCAACCATCTCGGAGAACAGCTCGAGGGCCTCGGCCAGGCGGCCACGCCGGCAGAACCCATCGATGATGGTATTGTAGGAGCAGGCGTCGGGTTTGGCGATGTTCCGGAAAAGCCGGAGAGCGTCCTCGATGGGGGCGGCGGCGTCGGAACAGTGGGCCTTGAGGAGGACGTTGTAGGTGGCGGTGGTGGGGGCGAATCCGGCGGCGCGCATGTCAGCCAGGAGGGAGCGGGCCAGGGGGAGGTGCGAGTGCGCGACGAGGGCGGCGAGGACGGCGGTGTAGGAGCGAGCGGAGTGGGGGAGCGCGAGGTCGGAGGGGGCGGAGCGGAAGAGGTGGAGGGCGGCGAGCGGGCGGTGCGTGCGGGAGAAGGCGCGGAGGAGGGTGAGGAAGGGGGCCTCGATTGCGGCGGCGGAGGGGAAGAACCCGCGCGAGCGCGAGAGGAGGGAGGCGGCCAGGGGGACGTGGCCGGCGGAGGCGAGGCGGGAGGTGAGGAGAGAGACGGTGGCCGGAGACGGGGTGATGGGGTCGGGCGCGGAAGTGGAGGCGGCGGTGGCAGCGTCGAAGAGCGCAAGGGCGCGGCGCGGGTCGCGCTCGGCGCGAACCAGGCGGTGGAGGTGGTCTGGGGTGATGGTGTTCGGCCATTTGGTCGGCGTGGGGTTGGCCGGCGGCATGGAGGCGGTGGCGGGGACTGGGGAGTAGCCTGAGAGGTGTTCGGCGAAATGTCGAGGAACGCGAGGATGCCTGGACTGCAACAAAATGGGGCAGGGGAGACGATTTAGACGAAAAGGAGGCCCGCTGCCCCGGGTCCTGAGCCCACAACAAATCGGCCTGGCACAAAGAGGTTATTCCACTCAATTTTTTCAGCCTAAAATGTTTATTAGGTGGGCCTAGGCATGATTTCAATAAAAAAAACGAGCTTTAAATTTTATGGCCAAGATTGAGTCCATAGGTGAGGCTTGCGCGGGCCATGCCGGCCCTTGTGTGTTGCGGGCTATTTCATATCTAGACTTTTAGACTCGCTTACATATTGAACCGTCTCGACACCGCACAACGAGCTTTTGTCTAGGCTCAAGCACGACTCGCAGCACGGCGGCTCACATTCCTGCCATCTCAAATCAAATATTGCCCTTGAAATACACATTCTTGTATTTTTTTACTGCTTATCTGTATATGTATGCTAGTGCTTCATACGGTATAATAACTTTTATCATTGTATTTTGGTGAGGAGGCGAAGAAGAGAATGCCAACATTTAAAAAAGGATTCGGATTATCAAAATGACTCATTGGATTCTAAAGTTGTCGTGGATCTATTGAAAAATAGAGTCTTCTAGTTTTGAACAAAATCATCACATCAATGTACTTCTCATATAGAAAATTGTTTCGAGAGAAAGTAATTAAAAAATTTAACATGTGATTAGTGCCACCAATGTCGTAATAGCCTTCGTCTTGTTATTGGTAGTCGATTCCATATGATTTTGACACCAACATGTTTAAAAATCTCGTATTTGAATGGCTCGTCATAAAATGAGTCAAAATGATGAGTTCCAAGAGTTTTTGTGTCTACATGCATACATGGACTCTCTAGACAAAAATAGGAAAAAATCGGCACAATGGACAGATCGACCGACACATTCTAGACCACTCGGCCTACCATGTGTAGTAAACAATGTCCATCTTCCTCCAACATGCAAAGGAACACATGTGAATGCTAATCCAACCGATGATCGGAAGGGCTAACCCATGAATCAATGGACCCAAATGGAAATGGAAGATTTTAACACATTAACCACATGTGAAGATAGTTCATTATGGATGTATTCTATAGCTTATAGATATGCTCGCCTATTGTGTTGCAAGATATGACAGCCAGATCCCACTACCGTTTATTGTTTCTCTATAGTAGGTACATATGTAAAGTTTTGATTTTCTATCTTAAAGATGTCGTCAATATAGCCGCAAGTTTTTTATTGATTTATATCCTAAAGATATTGTTAGTACCACATGTTTTTTTATTAATTTACATCCTAAAGATATTATCAGTATAACGTGAAGCTACTAATTTTGTCTCAAGGATATAGTCGGTAGTACCACAAGTTCATAATTTTATATCTTGAGGATATCACTAATACACCCACAAGTTACTATATATACACGTACACCTTGGATTCACTACCGCAACAACTTCACAACACATATAATCCTATATCAAGGGTTTGCAGAGCCAATCCAAAGTCGAGAGTATCATGGCCGCTACACATGTTCTCGTAGTTGATGACTCGTGTGTTGATCGCCTTGTTACAGCGAGAGTCTTAGGGAGTTGTAACATTCAAGGTGCAGAGATTATTTCGAACTTTCCATTTGCAATATGCAATCAACTTTTTATGATGCTTTGCTCCATGAGCTTCATATTTATTGGAAATGAAGAATCATTGTATATAGAACTGACTCGGGATGATGTTTATGCACTTACTTGTATAGTGTTCTAGTTAATATTTTTCGAATTGCATCATAATGCAACTTAAGCTATAGTATAAATAGTTTCTTTATTATAAACTAAATATAATTTGTTTCTTCCATATAATATATAAATAAAGTAAAGTTATTTTTCTCATCTTCAATATTTTTAAAGCATCATCAAAGCAACCCTCCCGTGCGAGCCAGTGGATAACAGTGGTGTAAGTAACAACAGTAGGCGCAATGCGTTTTCCAACCATCTCGGAGAAGAGCTCGAGGGCCTCGGCCAGGCGGCCACGCCGGCAGAACCCATCGATGATGGTATTGTAGGAGCAGGCGTCGGGTTTGGCGATGTTCCGGAAGAGTCGGAGCGCGTCTTCGATGGGGGCGGCGGCGTCGGAGCAGTGGGCCTTGAGGAGCACGTTGTAGGTGGCTGTGGTGGGGGCGAATCCGGCGGCGCGCATGTCAGCCAGGAGGGAGCGAGCCAGGGAGAGCTGCGAGTGCGCGACGAGGGCGGCGAGGACGGCGGTGTAGGAGCGAGCGGAGTGGGGGAGCGCGAGGTCGGAGGGGGCGGAGCGGAAGAGGTGGAGGGCGGCGAGCGGGCGGTGCGTGCGGGAGAAGGCGCGGAGGAGGGTGAGGAAGGGGGCCTCGGTTGCGGCGGCGGAGGGGAAGAACCCGCGCGAGCGCGAGAGGAGGGAGGCGGCCAGGGGGACGTGGCCGGCGGAGGCGAGGCGGGAGGTGAGGAGAGAGACGGTGGCCGGAGACGGGGTGATGGGGTCGGGCGCGGAAGTGGAGGCGGCGGTGGCAGCGTCGAAGAGCGCAAGGGCGCGGCGCGGGTCGCGCTCGGCGCGAACCAGGCGGTGGAGGTGGTCTGGGGTGATGGTGTTCGGCCATTTGGTCGGCGTGGGGTTGGCCGGCGGCATGGAGGCGGTGGCGGGGACTGGGAGTAGCCTGAGAGGTGTTCGGCGAAATGTCGAGGAACGCGAGGATGCCTGGACTGCAACAAAATGGGGCAGGGGAGACGATTTAGACGAAAAGGAGGCCCGCTGCCCCGGGTCCTGAGCCCACAACAAATCGGCCTGGCACAAAGAGGTTATTCCACTCAATTTTTTCAGCCTAAAATGTTTATTAGGTGGGCCTAGGCATGATTTCAATAAAAAAAACGAGCTTTAAATTTTATGGCCAAGATTGAGTCCATAGGTGAGGCTTGCGCGGGCCATGCCGGCCCTTGTGTGTTGCGGGCTATTTCATATCTAGACTTTTAGACTCGCTTACATATTGAACCGTCTCGACACCGCACAACGAGCTTTTGTCTAGGCTCAAGCACGACTCGCAGCACGGCGGCTCACATTCCTGCCATCTCAAATCAAATATTGCCCTTGAAATACACATTCTTGTATTTTTTTACTGCTTATCTGTATATGTATGCTAGTGCTTCATACGGTATAATAACTTTTATCATTGTATTTTGGTGAGGAGGCGAAGAAGAGAATGCCAACATTTAAAAAAGGATTCGGATTATCAAAATGACTCATTGGATTCTAAAGTTGTCGTGGATCTATTGAAAAATAGAGTCTTCTAGTTTTGAACAAAATCATCACATCAATGTACTTCTCATATAGAAAATTGTTTCGAGAGAAAGTAATTAAAAAATTTAACATGTGATTAGTGCCACCAATGTCGTAATAGCCTTCGTCTTGTTATTGGTAGTCGATTCCATATGATTTTGACACCAACATGTTTAAAAATCTCGTATTTGAATGGCTCGTCATAAAATGAGTCAAAATGATGAGTTCCAAGAGTTTTTGTGTCTACATGCATACATGGACTCTCTAGACAAAAATAGGAAAAAATCGGCACAATGGACAGATCGACCGACACATTCTAGACCACTCGGCCTACCATGTGTAGTAAACAATGTCCATCTTCCTCCAACATGCAAAGGAACACATGTGAATGCTAATCCAACCGATGATCGGAAGGGCTGGTTATGATCTTCTCATGGAGGTGAAGGTAGGGTTCTATATTTAGAAAAAAAGTTATATATCCATATAATGTATACATAAAGTAAAGTTGTTTTTCTCATCTTCAATCATTTCTCTTCATCTAAGTGCTTCAACGTTTAATATTTATATTGTTATTATTATTCTGCAGTGACTACCATGGAAGGTCCTAAGGAAGCTTTGAAGTTCTTGGCTATGGTATATCAATAGTTTATTTAGTCTTTGTAGTAATTGCTATTACAAGAATGTAATTACTTATTTAAGTTAATTTTATTATTTACTGTTTTAACATGCTTCTCTGTATACACTTTTGAATATATTTGTATATAGGAACATGATGTGAAGCTGATTCTGACGGATTACTGCATGCCCGATATGATCGGTTATGATCTTCTCATGGAGGTGAAGGTAGGGTTCTCTATTTAGAAAAAAAGTTATATATCCCTTGTGTTTGTTGAATGTTCTATTACCATATCCCCAATATTTGAATTTTAATAACTATTAAGGAAATTATATTTCTCTACTCAGAAATCACCTAAGCTTAGTCACCTCCCTGTGGTGATTATGTGCACTGAGGATGACCCTGAAAGGATCAAAAAGTAAGTAAATAAAAACTTGTCAAGTCATGTATTATTTATATAGTTATTATCTTAGTATTCAATTTGTCTTGTATTCATGTTTTGTGTGAAGGTGCCTTGACGGAGGGGCCAAAGCCTATCTCATCAAGCCTATCAAAGTTGGAGATGTGCCCTATCTTCTTAGCAACATTTGATGAGATAAATGAGGGTGAAGAACAAAAGACGTGATAATAAAACTCTCCTATATTACTATTGTCTAATAATCATAATTTATATATGACCATGTATGGTCGTCTTTTATGTCATCATTTGTGTGGAGTGTGTCTGAACTTCTGTAAGACTATAATGTGGCTTTCAAATATTATGTGTGGTTATCATGCCTTTGTATCATAAAGTTATTGTTATTTGGCATGATTAGTAAGGTGGCTATGTTGGTTTTGGTCCCTTATTAGACCATCTCTAGCAATTCCCGAATAAGTTGTTATTCGGGACCCCTAATAACATTTCAAGATTTATTGAGATAGGTGTTTTAGTAGATCCCCTATAACCTCAACTTCAATAATCCATATCTTCGATTTCTCTTCAACTATGCATGTGAACACTATATAACTCAAATTTCATATCATAATAATTTAAAAGTTATGTTTTATCTCACGTAATTTAACTATACCTGAGCATTTTTCGGGCCGGGCCTGAAAAAAATCCGGTTATTTCGGGCCGAGAAAATCCTGCCGATGACCGTCCCATTGGGCACACCGTGCCTCAATTTTCAGGCCAGGCTCGGGGCGGGCCCGTGTAACAACCCTAAAATTTAACTTAGGATTTGTTGAATGCAAAAATAAGGATTTAAAAATTTTTGGTGGAATTGTGTGCATGCAAACAAACATATAAGATTGCTCTCTATTTTGCTCCCTTTGCTCCTAGGCAATATTTAAATTAAATAAAAATAATTTGAAGTGTTAAGGATCAAATAGTGTGATTTGGAGTTCATTTAGTTTTATTGGATTTAAATTTTGCCTAGGAGCAAAGGGAGCAAAATAGAGAGCAACCTTAT
>OAMR01000176.1:1634455-1693505 GCA_900205405.1 Echinochloa crus-galli
GTTCGAATTGAGCTTCGGGTATGGACGGCATGGAAGTGATATTCTGCTGAAATGAGTTCTGTATGAGATAGCTGCTATTCCTGGGACTATCTCAAGGGTACAGGGAGTCGGATTCTTGTCGTTGAGAATCCGGTTCGTTTCAGCCCGGGCTTGGGCGGGCTGCCCGTGCATTTTATAGTGTAAAATAGCTAAAAACAGCATTTCGGGCCGGGCTCGGGCCAAGATTTATTTTCTCGGGCTGCAAGATCTGTGACCACGGCCGTCCAGTAAGGTCCGTGGGCGGGCCGGGTTCGGGCCGGGCTAAAAATGCTCAGGTATAAATTCAACATTATTTCAAATCCATAATTTTTAAATTGAAAGCTAACACTAAACATAAACATAACATACGGTTAAAATGCTACCAAATAAACAACCACTCACACTCTCACCCATCCTTGATGCTAAAATTTGCACACACATTGCATCTACACATTGCTTGTGTTTCATCAAGACCACTTGTGTCCATGAACATGGTTGTGTATGCTTGAGCCATCTACTTTGCAAAGTCCTCCTCGCTGAGGACTCTCAACTTCCTGTCCTCAGTGGCCACTCCGCACTCCTCAATGGATATGAACTCGATCCAGTTTGCTTGCTTGTGTTGTTTCTTCTCAGCCATACTAGTTGCACATGTCTATAAATTATCAAGTATGAGGTGGTAACTTCAAATGAATGTTGTCGTTGAAGTCATTTGGCCTCATAGATAGATCGTCAATGTCCCTCGGATCATTTCAAGGCGTGTCAAGCTAATTATTAATAACAACGAGAGCAACTACTAGCAAAACTATCAAAAGAAGATCATATAAGATCTAAATAGCTACACACTAGGCAAAATAAAATAGATAATAGTTGTAAATGAAAAAAGATCTAGAACATTTTTTCTAAGATCTAAATCAAATCTTATGATTTTAAAGTATATAACTTTTCCAAAAAGACTATTTGGATGATATTATTCTATAATAAACTCTATTTGACCCATTCAAACCATTAAGCACACTTGAATTCACCTATCTTAGACGTTGCTCGTTTATAAATGAAAAACTGTCGTCTAAAACCATCCATAGTGAAACAGTTTGAAATCAGATTCCAGGCATAGGTTTTTTTGAGCAATAATTCCAGACATAGTTGAGGGGAAGAAGAGAAACTTTTTTCCCTTTTCAAACTCTAATACTGACTGATGCTGACTTGCTGAACGTTACAGCCGGGGTTAAGCGCCCGGTATTGGTACGGGCCTCGTTTGAACCTTACTGATCCACCAGCGGCCCGGCATCATCAATACGAGCAGTTCAGCCATCCGTCCTCCACTTGAGGGTCTCGCCTGAGTCTGACCCAGGTAACGCCACTGCTAGATGGGCCCAGAGGTTAACGAAACCGTCTGATACACGCCAAACTGCAAAAAGCCCAAGGACGACAAGCCCCCTCCTGTGCGAGACAGGGCCCGCCACCAGCCACCCATAAAGTCCACCGCCGCAGAGGATCCGGCCAAGTTCTAGCTCCCCTTGCGCGCTTCGTCCAATGAACCCTCGCTTCGTACAGGAGGAACAATCCTATGAACACACAGGCAGGCAGCAGCGCCAGAACGTCCATCCAAATCCATCTCCTCCCCCCGCCACAACCACACACGCGCGCACCAGCACCAAATCCAGGCGCAAATTTCCCACCAGAACCCAGCTAGTCAAAAGCACAAAGCCCACCACCACCACCCCCGCAAAGATCAAACCCCAAGAAATCCAAGCACCTGCTACGCTAATTATTCCATCCCGTCCATCTCTCTCCATCGATCCAAATATTATTCCTTTTAATTTCCTTCTTTTTTCCACATCTCGCACTCTCGCAGCAGCACAAGCACAACCATAGCTACGAGCGACTCGCGCAACCCAAAACACTCCACCACGGATAACAAAACAAAAGAAATACCAAAGCCTGAGCCCTCAAGCGAAAAGGGGGAAGGAAAAAGGGTTTGGTTTTTATTAGCTGCACAGAATGGCAGCAGCGATCCAAACCCAATCCCCAGCGCCGCAGCGCGTGGGTAATAATCCCAGTTCGAGCAGTCGCCCCGCCCGTTGCTGTTCCTGGCTCGCGGCTTCCCAAATCTCCGCCACATCCCTATCCTTCCCCTCCGTCGCCGCCTCACCCACCTATCCGCCGCGGCGGTGTTCGTGGTGTTCAAGTTATTGTTGGTGCCATTATTCCTTTCCTCCACCCCGTTCGGCCGTCGGTGTTGATATTCCTCGCAGCGGAGATCCGGCCGCACATCGATTCGCCTTTTTTTTCCTCGCTCGGCGACGCGGGGTATATAGCGAGCGAGTGTGAGGCATTTGGTGCGGGTAGACGCTAAGAGTTGGGGTGAGAAAAGTTGGAAGTTTCTGCGGCTTGCTTTGCTGGTCGCAGAAGAGGTGCTCGGATCTAGGTTTCCAGGCCCTGAATCGCCGCCATGGACGGCGCCGGCGGGGACGGGGACGGCGTCGAGAAGGCAGCGCCGGAGGGGCCCGCCGAGG
Source organism: Echinochloa crus-galli (assembly GCA_900205405.1). NCBI lineage: Eukaryota > Viridiplantae > Streptophyta > Magnoliopsida > Poales > Poaceae > Echinochloa > Echinochloa crus-galli. The sequence continues at coordinate 1,636,990 of OAMR01000176.1, forward strand.
CGATGACCCCGCCCCCGGCGCCTGCGGCGGCGCCGGCCCCGGCGTCTGCGTCTGCGTCTGGGGCGGGCGTGGGGACCTCCGGGTCGGGGGAGAAGCCGGCGAAGCGGATGATGAAGACCCCCCACCAGCTCGAGGTTTTAGAGAAGACCTATGCGGGTTCGTGTATTTTGATGGATTCAAGTTTTTTCTTTTTGGTGTTTTTCCTTCTGAATTTCGGTGTTTATTTGATTGAGCATTCTCGGCGGTTTTGGTTTGGGCAGTGGAGCAGTACCCGTCGGAGGCTATGCGGCTGGAGCTGTCGAAGAAGATAGGGCTGTCGGACAGGCAGTTGCAAATGTGGTTCTGCCACCGCCGGCTCAAGGATCGCAAGCCACCATCGAAGCGGCAACGGCGGGAGGAAGAGGCTGCACTAGCGCCAGTGATGCCTCCACCGCCAGTGTTACCAACACCGGCCATACCACTGGCAAGCAGTGACCTTATGGTGGGCACTCCTGGGCTTTATGATGAGCCGCTGCACCCAGCTCACTCACGAAGGGGTGCTGGACGGTCCTCTGCAGTGCCCAGGATCTCCATGCCAGATATTGGGAGGAGGTATTATGAGCCACCACCAATTATGATTGCGCCGCAGGTGCCATCCGTGCATCTCACGCAATCTCAGCTCCGTGTGCTTAATTCTGTGGAGTCACAGCTTGGGGAACCATTGAGGGATGATGGCCCATTGCTTGGCACTGATTTTGATCCAATTCCTCCTGGCGCCTTTGGTGCACCGATTGGTATGCATATCGAAATCTAAAGTCTTTGTGTTTTATGCTGAGGTTTAAGCCAATGAATGGTCAAGTTGGTCTTTTAGGGAAAATATTCAGGCTTCTCTTATGCTCTGGTTGAATGCTTCTTGATTTTGCAAACGCCTTTTTTTTTTAAAAAAAGAGTACTATTGTTAAACATGTCCTGCGTTTCTTTCTTCTTATGATAAAAGAATCTTATAATTCAGTATGGTTGGAGAGGTGCATTTATTTAATAATACAAGTATACTGTAGATAATATCAATGGATATGAATGATTGATCAGTGAAAAATTAAGATGAGAAGTAAGGTGAAAACCCCGGATGTCTATTACTTGTAAGAAACCATATTTCTAAAGGTGAGGAGTTTAAGATCAAGAAAAAATCGCACATCATAGAGACCCGTTGAGCGAAACCAGCTTTTACTTCTAACCACTCGGGGTTCCTTCCCTAGTAATACACATGACCCGTTCTAGCTCTTATTTACATGACTTATCCTGTACTCTTATGGAATTCTTTAAATATTATCAGTTCTTTGGGGAATCATCTTTCTTAATGCTTGTTGTTTTCTTGCTCCTCTTGGGAAATGCATCGCATATGACCCATCGGTTACGACTGGGTGGTTTAAACCCTTTGTTTTTTTAGGTAAACAACCACCCAAGTGAGTTGAGCCCTTTGATCAAGGTTGAAAAAAGGAGTTGTAAGAATGGTTGTATAGGTAGCAGTTGGGGGTTTTGCTTTTCTAGTACACTTCGTTATAGTGCTTAATCACCACTTTCCTTGTTTTCTCTATTCAAGTACTTGCTCTGTTTTACTCAGTGTGGCATGGGATGAAATTTAGGGCCTTTTTGGGATAGCTTGTGTTCCTAGTTTCTTGCCAAATTTGGAGTTTGTATGCTAAAATAGATTGGTTTAAGTCTGTTTTTAGTCTAACATAGGAACAAAATGCCTCACCCAACACCCTCAATGTACTGCAGCTCCAGCTTCAGGAATATCAATTCGAACTAGGGATACCCAGTTCACGAATTCTTTGAGATGGTGCTCTCCCATAAGGCCCCTCAAATTCTTTCTATTAACATCTACTGCAATCCATCAAGTGACAGTGTGCGTGCTGACTTTCTGAGTTATGTCCATCAGGAATATATGGGCCTATAGTGAGGCCCAATTTATTTTAGGGCCGCGCGGAGCTGTGCCGCACTCTAGACATGCACTCCCCTTTATATTTCCGTCACATGTCATAAGCGAGGAGGGGTTAGGTTGGAGACAGCAATTTGAGTGCCTCCCTAACTTGAAGTGGAAGAATCACACGGCTGCGACAGTGGCTGCCACCCATCTACCGCAAACCATCAACCGAAAGTGTGTTGATTGCTGGGCCTTATGTCTAATTGGTCTACCTGGGCTTTAGGTGAGGCCCATTTAGTATTAGGGCAAGCAAGAGCAGTGTAGCGTTCCCTAGAAATATTGCGCTACACCGTCGCCTGCCTTGTATATTTTCATTGCACATCACGAGAGCTGATCTGAAGGGAGACGGCAAGGGGAGCGCTGTCCCAACTCCAAGAGCAAGAGCTGTCTCCATTAATTCTTCCCCATCCATCTTTCTTCTTACTGAGAGCTAGGAAGAGTACTGGGAGGTGAAAGAGAGGAGGCGGCGGCGGGGCCATGCTAGGGTTTGGCTCAGCCCCTTGTACCTTTTCCTCTTCTTGATTTGCAGTCTCTGGATCTGGTATAACTTCTTTTGCCCTGAGCTCTAGATCCCATTTCTTTAAACATATGTCCTGCCATCAGGCCTGTCAGCATGCAATTGAATCAGCCAGTGCTACTCAACGGCTACTTAGCAAGTCACCCAACTTTGCATGGAAGTCCAGTATATGGCATCAGTTTTCCGGCACCGCTTTACTGGGAGATTAGACATAGCCAGTACCTCCAAATCCAAGAAATGAGATTTATGTTTGGGAACTTGAAAACAGTGCGAATGAGCATTTTGTTGTTTGTGGTCAATTTCACATATCTCTAAACCCAATCCAACCTCGTCTAATGCCCGTATGACATTGCCTTGAGGGCATGTTCGGTTAATCCAATCCCCATTGGGACTGGAGGGAGTTCACGCCAATACCTTCGGATCCCCTTGGGGAAGGGATTAACCGGACAAGCCCTGAGAAGGCTTTGCACTAGAGTACAACAAAAGATTAGATGGGCATTTGCTAAATGGAATGTGTCTAAGGCTTGTATAAGTTTCTCTATTTGGTGAATTTTGTTCTTATGCGGATTCTATTAATAGCATCTTTGCACTTACCAATGCAAGTTCTAATAATCGTACTACTTCTGTTTGTGTATTTTTGGCAGTTCCGGAGCAACAAAAGCAGCCCATGCGGTCTTACGATACAAAGATATTTTCTAAGCATGATCTAAAGCACTTAAAGGTATATCTGTAGAAATTTTTAGATGTAAGTTTGTATCTCTTATATATTTGTGTTGGGTTTGAGCCATTGTATAGACTGGGTTTCTGATCTTGCATGTAGCTTAATTTTTGGAGTGACATTGCATCAGTACCGATAATGATGAGTGCTGGGGTTGATGTGCTGATTTGTTAGCCCCAAACTTCGACATCGTGTGCCCTATCTCAAATGAGTGCATATGCATAATGTTGCCGTGGCACAATTATCTTGTAGTACTTGGTGGCACTTTTTTTTGCATTAGTTCTGCACATGAAGCTATACATGGGTGATTTATGTTTTCTATGGTCATACTAACAGAAGAGCTAAAAATCTTTACAAGTGTTATCCAATTAGCATATATTCTTTTCTTTGTAAGTATTCATGCTGTAATCTGTGTTCCCCTAATTATCTTTGCTTCAATCTGTATTCATAGAATTCAGGGTGAGACTACACTTTGTGCCATAGTTACCATAATACCACCTCTAATCTTCTTACTCTGTGCCATAGTTACTTTAATACCACCTCTAATCTTCTGTTCTTCTTTTTCACCCTTAGGCTTCAGCATTTTTACCTACCATGGAACCCACTTTTGTTCCGAATTCGTTTATGGGGAAGAGAAAATCAACAGTTGGTAATCCACCCATAGTCCAACCTCATATTGGATCACAGGCGGTCCATGAGTATCAGTTTCTTCCTGAGCAACCAAGTGATACATATGAGAGGGCAAGCCGATCTCACTACTATGACACTCCAGTGGAAGTTTCAAATTCGAGGATATCTTCTCTCACCTCAGGATCACAGCTTCTCCATGGATCTGAGGAGGCTGCACCGAGTTATGCTTTTCAAGGTCACACATCTGGTTCTGGCCTGTTGCCTCAATCCAGCAGGTCTCAGGCGTTTCCAGCAGTACCAGCAGATCATGAGATGACTCTGTCCAATAGCAACCTTAACTCTGTTCCTGTTGAAGGTCAGTTTGATATTTCTCAGGTTGCTGCATTTGAAAACCCACTTGTATCATCTGAAAGAAGGGTTTATCATGATGAGGATGCTTCTCGAGTGGAAAGAAAGCGAAAAGTATGATTTCCTTTGAGTCCATATATGCAACTTGCTCTTCAGCTCTATATAGTTATATTCATATTTAACTTCTCTGGGATTTTCTTTAGCACAATGAAGAAGCAAAGATTGCAAAGGAAGTTGAAGCTCACGAAAGACGTATTAGGAAAGAGCTTGAGAAACAAGATATGTTGAATAGAAAGGTATTGCTGGTTTCTATTACTGTGGGTCAGTAGATATGAAATATCTCGGCTGCCAATGAAAGGGCTACTGCACGCAGAATTGCAAAGGAGTATATGGAACTGGTGGAAGATGAGCGCTTAGAGCTAATGGAATTAGCTGCACAAAGCAAAGGGTTGCCCTCAATGCTGTATCTTGATAGCGACACATTGCAGCAGCTTGATTCCTTTCGAGGTACTGGTCTAGTTTAGTTACATACTCCTTAGTAGTACTCTTCCAGAAGTAACACCTCACTTTAAATGATTTTCTTGGGTAAAGGTCCAATTTCTTATCCATCACCAATAGAGTATAACTAGAGGCATAGGCTAAAATTTAAAATTTCTAGGTAAGAATATTTACTGCTTTAGGGTTAACATGAAGACTTTTAGGACTTGTTTGGATCTCAAGTAAAAGACAGCTGGATTTTTGAGTGTCAGAAAAATCTCAATTTTTTTTTAATTCCAGAAAATTCTAAATATATTATGAAAAATGTAAGTTACGCCTTGCTTAGTTTCAAAATAATGGTGAAAAATGTAGTTCCACTACAAAGTAAAAGACACCAGGATTTTGGAGTCCTAGAAAAATCTCTCTAATTGTTTTTTTAATTCCAGAGAATTCTAAGTATAATATGAAAAAACTCCACTTTCCACTTTTCTAAATGTTAACAAATTAAATACTCCACGGACTTTCTTTTTGGTATTATCCCCCGAGGTTTTCAACACGTAGTTTATTTTAGCAATTGAAAAAATTGACACACATTTGACATGTGATAATATTCAAGACATCATCAAAGCAATAGATATGTGACGTTAATAATGGCATGTTTTGGTTTTACGCTCTATTTCTGGTATTGGAAATCTAACTGCATAATTCAATTTACATGGTTTTTATTTTTCAATCCTCCTTTCCAGGCATGTTAAGTCAATTTCCTCCTCAAACGGTGAGACTGAAGGTGCCATTTTCTATAAAACCTTGGATTGGATCCGAGGATAATATTGGAAAGCTTTTGATGGTAATGTTGTATTCTCTTACATTCTTACTCATTTCTTTTGATGATTGTGACATTCTTAAGATTCGAAGGTAACCTCATCTTATAAATGGGCACATTATATTCATTTTACACAGCAGTTAGAAACTTTAAATTACTACTGTAGGATCTTGTTGTGCTTTTGTTTGTTTATCTTCTCTCATGCTGCTCTCTGGTACACGTCATCCCTCCATCTTTAAACGTGTGGCATTTATGACAAGCTAATTAGTTTCATCCTAAATACCATATATTTAAAAGCCGAAGGAATATAGATGTTTTAATACATGGTTTTAATACATGGTCATCAATTCTATGATGGTCTATGTACTATATTGTTTATGGTGTTCATATAACTTTTCACATATACTATATTCATTTTCTCAAGAGATATTAAAATAGTAGCATTGGACATTTTTGTGTCGTTTGGCAATACATTTGTTTCTATTGATTCTAACTTATCGTGTTCTATTGCAAATGGATAATTAATTGAAGCGGCTCATTTATATTTAATATTTGTAATCAAGTTTTATGTCTTCTATGTAATATGTTACCTTGTGACACCTTGGCAGGTATGCATTGCAGGTTACTACATTGCTAATGCTTATTGAAGGCATCATTAATTTTTAAATTTGCTAATGCTACTTGTAAATTTTGAGCTGCCAATTCCCTTCAAATGTGATTTTTTTTAACTGAATTGCAGGTGTGGAAATTCTTGATTAGTTTCACTGATGTTCTGGGTCTTTCTCCAGTTACACTTGATGAGTTTGTTCAGTCTCTTCATGATTATGTAAGTTCTTTGTTCCTTTCTACTCAGTTCTCGAATATATGTCGTTTAGGACAGGCAAATTAGTTCAAAAATGAACTGATTTGCTTGTTCTAAATGTCATATATTTAAGAACGGAGGTAGTACATCTGTATGTTTTTTTTTGCCGGTAGAGCTATGGCAAAGGGAAGGAAATTGAATAGATAGACTTGTATGGTTACATGATTCACATTTTGTGACATTAGTAAGATCTAGGCACAAAGAAACATACGCAGATGATTGATCAAATGTTACCTCTGGCGCAGGGCACTTAATGTACAAATACTATGTTATCTACAACCATTTTGATACTGGGAATTAGCTGTCAGGAGATTTGGGCATTAGCAGGTGTCTATACCAGGGTTATTTATTAGGTTATTATGTCCATAACTTTCTCATGTCCTTGTGATTCTGGGAGTTATTTTACTGGAGTTTGTTGTAGCGTTATATATTGCTTTGTGTCTTCTGAATTACTGATAATTTATCATTTATGTTTTTTCTTGTATTTATCCTAACCTATATTGTTATAATATTTCTTTTGATAGGATTCAAGGCTGTTGGGGGAACTGCATGTTGCTCTGCTGAAATCCATTATAAAGGATATTGAGGATGTTGCTAGAACTCCATCAATTGCACTGGGGTTGAATCCGGGAGGTGGCCATCCACAAATTGTTGAAGGGGTGAGTGTTTTTCTCAAATATTCTATTCTTCTTTTAATCCTGTCTATTTCATGCTTGCTTGATGTTTCATGTTTCTTTCTGATAGGCATATGCCTGGGGATTTAATATACTTAGCTGGCAGCGCCATCTGAATCTTCTTACATGGCCTGAGATATTAAGGCAGTTTGCTTTATCTGCTGGTTTTGGACCCCAATTAAAGAAAAGAAATGCCGAAGAATCATATTATCGTAATGATAATGAGGTATGTGCTCCTATAAAATCCACCTGCCTTTACGATGATTTCAGTTCAAAGTCTTTCATTATATTATGTATTCCTCACATAAATCACCAAGGTGTTTGTATTCCGTTATAATTTTCTCCTTAACTAATGCTTTACTTTGTAACCTAATGGTCAGCTGATTCCTGTGAGATTCAAAAGAACCTCCTTGATGATTCCAGCAACTTACTAACTGAAGCTGTGTCTTATTTTGGACAGTTGTTAATTCCAAATTTTGTGTACTTAATTTGCATCAATTTATGATACTGAAAAATTACGAGTCTGGCACCTTTCTGTGAAGAACTGACAGAGTATTATTTACAGATATGAATTGATTTTAATGATAACCAGTTTGCCTGTTTTCAGTATTGACTGCAAAAAGTCTGGGACTTTGTGTGATCTGTCAAGCCTAATTTACATTGTATTTTGGACCTTGATTCTACTGATTAGGATGAATGTCAAAACAGAGAGAGTATAACCAGATATACTGAAAACCGCATGCTGAGTCATGTGGATAAAAATTAGTTCTCAAAAACGTATCCCTGTAGTACATGATTTACACAACATTCTCAGTTTTCTGCATGGCAAGAAAAACATCTAAAAGAGTTCTTACAAGATTAGCCCAAAATTTGGTGCAGGGTCATGATGGCGAGAATGTTATATCGACACTCCGAAACGGTTCAGCAGCTGTGAATGCTGCCGCTTTGATGAAAGAAAGAGGTTACACCCATCGCCGTAGATCCCGGCACCGTCTCACTCCCGGAACTGTAAAGTTTGCTGCTTTCCATGTGCTATCTCTTGAGGGAAGCAAAGGTCTCACAATATTGGAAGTAGCAGAAAAAATTCAGGTGCATACATATATGTATTTTTAATTTCCTCTTTTTTTTGCCTTCCATGGTTCTCTCTTATTTTCTAAGCTAACTATTTCCGGTTCAGATATCTGGATTGAGAGACCTAACAACTTTTTGTTGGTTCCTTCTCAGTTTTTTTTAATAGTCTTGCCACTGAGATGCTTAAGCAACTTATTAGTCTTTTTGTTTTACAGGCATCTATACCATCAGAAGCACTTCAACCATTTTGGACTGATGTGTATCGGAAATCTTGGAGTGTGAAGTTGTACTCTACCAAATCAATTGCTGAAGTATTCCAGGTTTTGTATATTTTTATCCACTACTCTGGCCTCCAATGTGATTTTTAGAAGTTCGCAAATTATGCTCTGTTTTACTAGTCTCAGCCTTGCACTCAGAACTAAATTCAGGGCTGTGGTACCTCAGTCTTCTCTGCAAAGGTTTGTGAAGATTTATGAACCGCATCTGAGACTATCTTTTCCACTCTGCAGCTTTTAACTGTTCTAGAAGGTGCAATAAGACGAGATTGCCTCTCTTCTGATTTTCAAACAACAAGCGAGTGTCTAAACTCACAGGATATTGCATCCCAGAATTCTTTATTACTGGATGGATCGCAAATGTGGGCAGAGGCGCAACTTGACAAAAGGCGTTCAAAGGAAGAATTTGCTAGCAGAGTGCAATATAATTCTACCATAGGTTTGAAGGCTGATACATATCAAGAAAACCACGCTACAGAGAGTACTCCAACTCCAGCCTGTAATGCTTATAAAGAGAATGATGGACATGTTGGGACCATCAACAACTGTGAGATGCTTGATCAGCATAGTCAGGGTAACGCTGGCAGTATATCCTATGATAGAAATGGTGTAGGCCAGGAAATCATTGCAACCCCAGAGGCATCGTCTATTCAGCAGTATGCTTATGCTGATAAAACACGATCTCAGTTGAAATTGTACATAGGTCACCGGGCAGAACAGCTCTATGTTTACAGATCCCTGCCCCTAGGTCAGGATCGGAGACGAAACCGGTATTGGCAGTTTACAACTTCAGTGTCACCAAATGACCCTGGCTCAGGAAGAATCTTCTTTGAGTCTAAAGATGGATATTGGAGAGTTATTGACTCAGAGGAGGTAAGCTTTTGTTTATACATATTAGATTCTACTTATTACTTCTATTATTGCACATTGTATTGGCTCTAAGAACTATTGAGCAGATGCTAAATCATGCTATTTTCTGGATAATATGGTCACTAACATCACTTGTGGAGATTCAAGTGATGTTTGGTTCTGGAATTGCCGGTACTAATATTTCTGTATAGTTCTGGTGAGTTACCGCTGGCTTGCTTGGGCCAATTTATGACAGGCAAATGGTGGTACCAGCTGCTTCACAGTAAAAAATATTGGGAATGTTACCGAGCGTTGTGGTTACTGTGGCATTAAGCCTTTTAGCTGGGCGCTTTCTGAGGTCTATTTTCTCAGTGTTTTTCTGGACCTTGCTGGTCCAAGTCTGTCTTTTTCGTTTCTGTGCTGTGTTTCGTTGCTTTTTTTCCCCTATGTAATAGTGATGTGTGTTTGTGCTGTTTTTGTATTTTGTGAGAACAATCCTTATTCCTCAACATAATGGCAAGCAGTCATGCCATTCAAGCAAAAAAGAAAAAAAAAAGCTCTTGGTGTTGGCTTATATAGTTTTCTTTCATGTGTACATGTTTCAGGTTATATTTGAATTATTTTAACAGTTTGAGATAAAGGTTGGAATCCAGAAATTTACTGCCTGTCAGAATTTCCAAATCCCGGCATGCAGCCACTGCTAGTCACTTGGAATCATTTTACCTGGATTTGTAGTAACGCCCAGTTTTGGTGATCCAGAATGCCTTTAATGTTGTTTTGAAAAGAATCTGAAACAAAAGTGTTTTTGAAGATTTTGGAATATACAGTGTTGAGAAATAAGTCTTAACATTGTACACCTGGGAAACAGACTTTCCAGTTTCCAGCATAACGAGGGTTCCAAGGGCTGTCTGGCATCAAGTAATTGAAACTTTAGAATGCATATATTCTATATCTGCTTATTGAAAATGCATCTAATAATGGTTTTTGTCTGTAAATGTCAAACTCCCTTTTTATTTGCACTCAATACGCAGTTATTAACATTTCAGTGTCTAAAATGTAAATTGTTATCAGCACTATTTTCATCTTTTGCCAGCTAGGCTTGCTCCTCATGTTGCATAAGAGCTCAATAAAAACATGCTTAACTTATGTCCATTACATTACTAGCTGGCTTCCAAACAGCGTATGTATAAACCAGCTCTCTAATTTTTGGGCATTTTGTCTAATGACAATGCAGGCCTTTGATTCTTTAGTGGCTGCTCTGGATACGCGTGGCAGCCGGGAGGCACAGCTGCATTCAATGTTGCAAATGATTGAGCCAACCTTTAAGGAAGCTATTAAGAGGAGAAGTGCAAGTATAGAATTATCTACTGGAAGGTATCCAAAGAACGGAGCTACTGACATGATAAAAGCAAATTGTCATAGTGGAAGCTCAAGTGGTACTTTTAGTGTTGCCTCTGACAGTGCCACGGTATGTTCTGATTCTTTTAAAGTTGAGCTTGGACGTAATGATTTTGAGAAGACAGCTATCTCAAGAAGGGCAGATGCTTTTTTGAAATGGATGTGGAGGGAATGCTACAATCAGGAATTGACGTGTGCCATGAAGTATGGCAAGAAAAGATGCTCTGAGTTGTTGCATTCTTGTAATTGCTGCTATCAGATTTACTTAGGCGAAGAAAGGCACTGTTCTTCTTGCCATAAGACCTTCAAATCCATTTACAATTTTTCTGAGCATACAACACAATGTGAAGAGAAGCGGAGAACTGACCCTAACTGGAAGATGCAAATCGGGGATTATTCTGTTCCAATAGGAATGATATTGCTCAAGCTGCAGTTAGCTTCAATTGAGGTCAAGTCCCATGTTTTGTTGGTTCCTTCTCAGTTTTTTTTAATAGTCTTGCCACTGAGATGCTTAAGCAACTTATTAGTCTTTTTGTTTTACAGGCATCTATACCATCAGAAGCACTTCAACCATTTTGGACTGATGTGTATCGGAAATCTTGGAGTGTGAAGCTGTACTCTACCAAATCAATTGCTGAAGTATTCCAGGTTTTGTATATTTTTATCGACTATTCTGGCCTCCCATCATTTCCTATTTTGGACTGAAACTCCGGTTAGGTTTATTCATGTTGTGCTCGGCAGATGTATATTACCTCAAGTTTTAATGGGTTTTCCAGCATTTTTTAGCTATAGCAGGTGCAGCCTTTGTTAAAAAGGTAGCACCTAGGCGTCAGGTAGAGCAAAGGCGCCTTGGCTAGCACCTAGGCATTTTTTCGTCTATGGTGTTGGTGTAGGACTTGTTCCGAAAAATGAAAATGAGATATAAGAGATGGAGAAAGATCAACTGTGGTCATGTAACTCATGGTTGCAAGATAATGTTGAAATCTATGTTTTAATATGCCAAATCTCCATTTAATAAGGTGTTTTTTATACTGATTTATTGTGGTGTTATATGGTGTTACTCTAGCTTGCGAAAAGCACAACCACCTGGTCTCGCCTAGCGGCCTAGGTGCTAGGCGGAGCTTGATTGCCTGCCTAGCGCCAGCTGCCCCTAGCACCTAGTGCTTTTTGAAACATTGGTTTCAGCCCATGGTTGATGCCTTGTTTGAAAACCGTGAAAATAATTGTAGGTATAACTACGTTGTTAAGATGTTACGGAGTACGTGTTATTGTTGCTTAAATAACTTAGCCAGTATCCTCCTTCAGCTGTCGTTATTTAGGAGGTGATTCAGAAAACTGGTCTGATGAGGACTTGCCATGTTCAAGACATGGTACCTTGAATAATGTGATTTTTAGAAGTTCGCAAATTATGCTCTGTTTTACTAGTCTCAGCCTTGCACTCAGAACTAAATTCGAGGCTGTGCTACCTCAGTCTTCTCTGCCAAGATAGATTTATGAACCGCATCTGAGACTATCTTTCCCCTCCCTTTGCAGCTTTTAACTGTTCTGGAAGGTGCAATAAGACGAGATTGCCTCTCTTCTGATTTTGAAACAACAAGCGAGTGTCTAAACTCACAGGATATTGCATCCCAGAATTCTTTATTACTGGATGGATCTGCTTCTGTCCTTCCATGGGTTCCTGACACTACAGCTGCTGTCATGCTCCGGATTTTAGACCTAGACTCAGCTGTTTCGTACACACAAAATCAAAAGATGGAGAGAGACAGTGGAGGTTTCATGGTAAGTTAAATTTTGATGGTACAGTTTTTTATTTGAAACTGAAGCATGACTGTTGGACTGATAATCACATGCATCAGATTTAGTACATGTTTTGGTTAGAACCTACCTCATTGCTCTCCTTTTATTTGAAATGTTGTCATATACTCATATCCTTGATGGATTTATTTGGACAAAGTTTTCATCTATATACGATGCTATCATCACTTGCCTTATGGATTATATAATTGTGTCATTCCTTCCTGCAGAAATTTCCATCAAGGTATACAGTTGCTAAGAGCAAACAGGAAACAAGTCCACTTGAACCAACTGGTTCAGATCTGTATGATGGAAGGTGGCTTCCTGGTAGTGGCCGTAGGGGTCGTGGCCGTGGAAGTAGAGGTAGCAGGGGAGGCAGAGGTCGTAGTCGAGGTGGAAGGGTCCCAAGAGGCGTTAGCAGCTCATCAAGGGGTGAATTTAAAGATGACAGTGTTGCTTCTGAGAAAGCACCGAGGAAGAATGCACGCCGAGGACGTGCACGTGGTCGTGGTCGTAGGCGAGGGCGTCGAACAGTAAGGCCTCGGCAACCATCTGAGGGCAGAGCCAGATCAATTCCAAAGGAAAATTTATTGGGAAGCTTTAGCATGCTTAGCAGTTCAAAGCCTGCTACAGTTGAGGAGTCTCCACAAAGCTCTGGTGCAGATGAGTGGGGCTTGGAGACCAGAGCGCCTTACACTGAAGGTGATGAGAACAGTTCTGGATCTCAGTCAGAAGATAATGAGGAAAACAGCCAACCAATGGATGAGGATTACGAAGAGCAGGTTCCAAATTACTCAATAGGCTATTCTAGTGGGTCCAGGCCCCATGGAATGATGTCTATGATGGATCATGAGTCTGACGAAGAGGAGGAAGATGCTGAAGGTGATGAGAATGCAGAAGAAGATGAGGCAGGCCATGCAGTTGACGACCCTGATGTTGAGATGGACGAGGATGATGAAATTGGTGATGATGGAGATGGAGATGATGGCGGTGATGGAGGGGAGATGAATGCGGATGAGGATGAAGATGCTAGCTCATATTCATCTGACTACAGCGAATAAGAATGCGGAAAGAAGGGGCCCTATCCCTCGATGCCTGGTTCAACTAATATCTAATGGGCATTTTCCCTCTGTGGGTGAAAAAAAATGAAAGGTTAGATGCTTAGATTAAAAGGGATGTAGATTCGGAACTGAGGAACTGATGTTCGATGGGTGGGATGTGCAGTACTGTTTTTTTGTCACTGCAGGCTTCTATAGATTTTCCGGCGCAGCGTGGCTGCCTACTCATTAGATGAGTGCTTGGTCGTACCGTGCTAGTTATGTCGCCGGGGAATTCCCCGAGCTGTACAATGTGCCTAAGGCGAAGTATTATCATGTACCAACGGTTGCCATGCATGTGCTGTCTCCAGCTCTCCCAAAATCCATACCCTGCTCTTTTAGCAGTGTATCATCTAAAGCCCTGTTTGTTTGCTTTTTTAGATTATATAAGCTAGATTATATGCTATGAGTAGTATAGTAAAAGAACCACCATGAGATCACATATAATCTTAAGTAATCTACCGTGTGCAGCTTATTTTAGATTATTTGTGATCTTAAGATTATTTGTGAAGTAACCATGGTTCTAAAATAAACTTTTACCATGCTACCTTTGGATTATAATCTAGCTTATATAATCTACATGGATTATAATCTGAAACAAACAGAGCCTAAGAGAGAAATGACAGTAGGAATAGGGGACAACAATGAGGCTTTTGCCATTGTTTGGTCCAAAATGCTGTGCATTGGTTAAATGTTATACAAACTACACTTGTGTGCTCCGCTTTCAGATCAAGCGCTGAGAGAACTATATGCATGCTCCTCGATGCATGGATATTTAATAAAACTTATATACTTATGTAGATATAAGAGCAGAGGTGACACCGATTTTATGAGCCCACTTGGATGTATACGGTACGAGTGTCACGTTGCATTAGCAATCTTAAAGTCTTTCCATATTTATTTATGAACAAAAAGCAGGGACTGACGCGACGAGCCAGAGGGCGACGCCGACGACGGAGAGGAGCAGCGACAGGAAGGCGAAGGGCAGGGAGAGCAAGAACGCCAGGGGCCTGCAGTCACCCATCCTTGGCAATGCAGCTAGCTAGCTTTGCTAGCTGCGTGATGCGCCGCCGCCTCCCCGCCGTAGATTTTGCCGCCGCCGGCCGCCTAGCTCTGGTGATCGATCGGCCGGCGCTGCCGGGGAGAATCTCCGCCACTCCCTCTTGTGCCCCAGGCTTGCGGGCCGAGGCTGGCAGGTGGGTCGTGCAAATAGTAGTTGCGCTAAATTTAGCAAGGAGCAATGTTAATGGCTAGCACAGAGTGGAACGTGCAATGCATGAGCACGACGGCACGAGGTTGTGCGCCCGGGGCCTGTGGTGGATCGATTAGAGTACATGTAATTCGAAGAAATTGTAGTAATTTAATTTCTCTTTCTTTCGGTTAAATGGAGAAGTAGCAATTCTTTTTTAACCCAAAATCTAGACGAGAACCCTCCAGATTTAGAAAAGAAAGGTATGTCCGAAATGAAAAGGAGACAAAAAAAAATTGAGAAGGTAACAATCAAATAAAAAAGCAACTCACCGAAATCGGAAGACCTCCACCTACGGCGATCTCATCTTCTTCTTCGATGGACACCTCTTCTCCGGCGAGCTGGAAATCGGGTTAGGGTTTTGGAGTTTTAGGCTGGGGAGGGGATCTATGTTCGTCGGATCTAAAGGGATGTTCGGGGGAGGACGGAGGACAGGCGGTGGTGGCGGGCGCTGGGCGGAACGGCAAGGCGGCGCCGCCGCCGCCCGTCGCGGTGGTGGAGGAGGGCGGTTGGGCCAAGTCGGGGTGGCAAGGGTGTCATGGCCGAAGCGGTTAGCGACGGCGGCGGTCGAGCAGGCGGTGGATCCGGCGGCGGTGGCACCGCTGGAGCCGGGAGGGGCGGGATGACGGCTGCGGGGGAGCTTGTGGATCCGAATCGAGGGAGAGGAGAAGGGTGAGGGAGAGGGAAGTGGAAAGGGGTGGGAGAGGTTGGTGTAGGCGGCAGCGGAGGTGGCGTGGACGCCGCTGGAGCTGGAGATGGCGGGGCGAGAAAAGCGTGGGTGGCAGGCGGCGAGAAAGAGCGAGTGGAGTGAAGACGGAGAGATAAGGTCAGGGCACGAGGGTGGGTGAGGCTCTTAATTTTTTTATCGGGAGATGGCCTTCCCTCTAGTTGCCTCTTTTTTTTAATTCGTTTTCTTATCGATCGTCCTTACTAGTTTTTCTTTCTTTATGTTAAATGGAGAGGTAGCAATTCTTTTTTAATTCATTTCTTATTGGTTGTCCGTACTAGATGGGGTGTAGACATGTAGTAACATTTCTTTCCCTTCATAACATTGGTACAATAACTCTTGCACAAGGCCTATTTACTACTAGAAAAGCGAACATCACTCTTGGCACATCATTAGTACCGGTTATACACGACCCGATATTGATGGGGTATCAAAACTAGTTCAATGGTCCCATCTAGTTAATTAGTGGCATAAACCAAGGTTAATTAGTGGCACAAATCAATAGTGATATCTACAACTACAGGTTCTACCTAACAACTGGGAGAAAAAAAAAGCAACCAATACAACGAGATGTGATCCATAATGTTTAGTCGCAAGGTTTATAAAGGATTATATGTGATTTTAATACTCAAAACAACTGTGAGGGATCATAACTAGGTATTCAAACAATGAAGCAAAACCGAACAGCATTTTGTACCATTTTCTTCTTTGAGGTTAGTTGCTAGTGACATTGCTTGTTTTGTTGATAACAAAAAATGTGGTCCAACCTAGGAGGATTAGGCAGTTTTTCTTTAAGAAGAAAATAGACACCCAAATTCAAGCTAGAGGGGGAAACCTAAATAGTTATGGTGCATAACAACTCCTTTGTTTTGTTGATAACACATATTTAATAAAACTTATATACTTATGTAGATATAAGAGCAGAGGTGACACCGATTTTATGAGCCCACTTGGATGTATACGGTACGAGTGTCACGTTGCATTAGCAATCTTAAAGTCTTTCCATATTTATTTATGAACCCTAATTACTTCAGAAGTTGATGGAGAAGAACTAGTAATGCGATCTTACCTATAAGCTGTATGATTACCTTACTAGTTCC
Source organism: Echinochloa crus-galli (assembly GCA_900205405.1). Classification (NCBI taxonomy): domain Eukaryota; kingdom Viridiplantae; phylum Streptophyta; class Magnoliopsida; order Poales; family Poaceae; genus Echinochloa; species Echinochloa crus-galli. Next base: position 1,653,562 of record OAMR01000176.1, read on the forward strand.
TTTGGGAATACATATATCTGTTTTTATTGGAACAATGATGATAATTCACTAGATGCTCATTAAAGATATACGGCATGATCCAATAAAATAGTATCAACGAACAAAATCAGCTTGAACATTCAAGGAACATTTTTCTGGCATCACACCATCACCCATTGGATTCTAAACACTTGCATGATATTAATTTAAAAACAAAATCATTTTTACAATTTGTTATGACTCGATAGTTTGATAAACCATTATTATTAAGAATTCGTTCTACTATATCACAGTCAGATTGCAAGACATGATTATAGAATAGGCCGGTCAGATTAGTAAATGACATGGGAGCGCTTTCACAGATTTTTACGCGCATAGTAGCGTAACCAAAAGTGCATAAAAGTCCATCACAAATATGAGTAGACAAATCAAATTACCATCCAACATCATGCATAATTTGAGCTTCCAAAAAACTTGTAGAAGAATTCGACTGTAACTATTCATGCGCTGATTTCCCTTTTTTTCCTTGCAAAGTTTCTTTTCAAGCTCAACTTTTGCGACATGATCGATGATGCCCTAATCCGTCCATTCTTACGCTTGGGCCCTGTTTAGTTCCCGGTCACATCATCAAACTTTCAAAAATTCTCTCTCCAAACTTCACTATTCATCTATCACATCAAATCTCTCTCCTCATGCATGGAGTACTAAAACGTGGGTAAATAAAAAACTAGTTACATGGTTTTGATGTACACGACGAGACGAATCTTTTAAGTCTAGTTAGGTTATGATAGGACAATTTTTACAACAAACAAACAAAAAGTGCTACAGTGTCCGATGTGACTTTTTCACTTCACTTTTTACCTTTTTCCAGGAACTAAACACCCCCGTTTTTTATACATTTTTAGAACTAGCACCCACACCTCAGTTGGTCCCAACTCCCAAGAAGGCAGGAGGCTCTCGTAGCCTTAAGATTTCCCCGGTGCGCGTCCCCAGCACCCCCATCCACATCCCAAAATCCACCCCTCGGCTGCGGGTGGCCGGCCGGCCGGCCAAAGCCGCCGCAGCCGCACCCTGCCGTTGCCGTGCCATCCGCTCCACGAAAAATGCCCGTTCCCATCCAAACCAACCAACCACGCACGCACCCCCAATCCCAACCGCGTCGCTTTACCCTCTCCCCTACCGCCCCACGCGGTTTCCCGCGGCGCGCCGCGGTTCTTTCTTGTCCCTTTCCCCTACCATGGCAGCCCACGGGCGCGCGGCGCGCCGGCGGCCGGCCCCTATCATCCATACGCTGATACGCGTCCCGGCCCGGCCCGGCTCGGTCGGCTCGCCTGCCGCGTCCGTCCGCCACCCGTCATCCCCTCCGCCGCAGCGGCCAGTGGGTAGCATCTAGTAGCAACCGGTGGGGCGGGGCGGGGGGAGTGGGCGGTCGCTGTCGTTGGTGCCACGGCACGCGCTGACTCGGACGGCGACCAGTACTACGTCGAAAAGGGGCCACCACCACACGACGCCCCCATTTCTCACCCGCTTCCTTCCCCCCTCCCTCCCTCCTCTAGTCCTCTCCCGCTGGCCCCCTCCTCACTTTCTTCTCCCCCTTCCCTTTCCTGCCGATAAGAAGCTTCGTCGCCGTCTCCTCCTCTTTTCTCCCCGTCCTTGCAAAATCCTCCCCGTATCGAGAGCCAAGCGCCGAGGTACAACAAAGGCCGGCGAGCTACGGAAATCTCCTTGCCGGGAAGGGGAGGGAATCGGGACAGGCCCGGGTCAAAATCGACTCCTTGCAACCTCCTCGGCTCCGGTTGGTGGTGGTGGTCGTCGTGCTTCTGCTGCCGTCGGAGAGGAGTGGGTAGGGGAGAGCACGAGCTTGGGCAGCTGGGAAGGGGAAGGAGGTTGTGAGAAAGGCGCCGGACGCGAGGAATCAAATCAAGCCATGGACTCGGAGCACTGGATCTCGCGCCTCGCCGCCGCCAAGCGGTACTACGCGGCGCAGCTCGGCCACATCGACGGTGAGGGCGTCTCGCCTCTCCTGCTTCTCTATCTCTGATCCTCTCTCTCTTCCCCCTCGGTTCGCGTCGTGCGAGCGATCACGGTGCTGATTTTGCGTGCGGGTTGCTGTCGGACTGGGTGCAGGTATGCCCGGGATGGGGATGGAGGAGGTGGAGATGGATATGGAGGACGACGGGGAGATGGAGATGGAGATGGCGCTGGAGCTCGGGGACGCGACGTGGCCGGAGGTCGCCTGCCCCTACTGCTACGAGGACCACGACGTCGCCTCCCTCTGCGTCCACCTCGAGGAGGACCACCCCTACGAGCCCCACCCCGCGGTGAGTCAACCAGCTCGCGGCCTCGCCGTGTCCTGCGGATACTGAACTGTGAGCCTGTGGCGTGATACAAAGAACAACCGCGCGTGCTTGTTTCTCCGATTAGAGCAGGAGGAAAACGTTCTAGCTTACTGCTTGGGGCGTTGACCTGATGTGTGAATCTCACGAGCTTCCCTATTTGGGCTATTAACCTTGTTAGAGGAACTTATTAGCCTCAGGAGCTACTGAAATTCCTGAGTAATTGTAGTTTACATTTACACAGTGTTCCCGCTGTCTTGGGTATCCTTTTGCTGTCTATTCGGTACATGCGACGGTAGGAGAACCAAGGTTCAGTCAATTTCAGAACTGAAGCTTACAAGTTACAACTTCATAGCTTCTTGCAAAGAAGAGCACATTGGCCTGGAAATTATGACTTGTGACGAATAGAATGTTTAAAATATATGGGTCCAAGATTAAGCTTTCAAGGACAAAATTCCTCTTAAGCAATTTAGGTATTCCTTAAGTGCTTGAATAAGGGATGAATTTCTAACATTTTTTCGTATTTCCTTGACTTGAAAATTTTGTAAGTGCCCTGCTTGAAGTCGAAGGCATAGTTTTAGAAACGAAATAGTGTAGTCCTGTGTCATTTATTTTATGGCAAAAATAGTGCTGCTATCATGATGCATAATGAGTATTTGTGTGCCATACGCCCTCAATGGCTAATTGATAATATCTGCTCTAAGAATATGGGGAAAGGAACAACTGAGAGTATACGAACTCTGTTTTGATTAATTAAGTTTCTGATTTCGTGAGTTAGGGGCACATCCTCTTATACATAGTTAAGATGAACCCTGTATAGTCACTGGCCTATGTTAGCTATATTTGACAGTAGGCTAAACGATGCCAGAGCTCGCATATATGGAACATTTGAAAGCTTATGGGAGAAATTTCTATCTGTTTTAGATGTGTAATCTCATTCCATTGGTTTGAGAGGCGAAATTAAGCTTGGATGAGATGTTCAATTGTTACATCTGATTGTGTAATGAAATTGTATTCTTAAAAAGTTACCGATCTGCTTGTAACAAGGATAACCACCTGCTTACCTCACTAAGTCATTCTGGGTTTGGCCAAACTAACCCCTTTTTATCAGTCTGCATCTATGCCAAGTCATATTCAAATTGGGACCTACTTATAGTGCTTTTGTTTATGCTGTACTGTTAGACTGTTAGGAGAGATTGATCTGTTCCCATTTTCATTTTTACTCTCATTTCAGCCCTGCCCCATTTGCTCCCAAAGGATTACAAGAGATATGCTTAACCATATCACCATGCAACATGGTTACCTGTTCAAGGTTCATCCCTTCCCTTCCCCTCCCTCCTCTCCGGAATAAAATTCCTGTTAAGATTTGGAAGTCTCTGATGCCCTATTTTTATTTGTTTACAGAACGGTCACAGGTCTCGCAGATTTATTATTCCCGATAGCCATACAATTTCTTTGTTGAGCCGAGATCTACGCGGTACTCATTTACAGGCTTTTCTCGGAAGTGGTCATAGCCACAGATCAAGTAACACGGCAACCACAAACATTTCCAGTGATCCTCTACTTTCATCATTTGGCTTGGGCTTCTCAACATCAGATGCACCAGAACCATCAAAATCAACAGCTTCTATTCCGGATGGTGCCTCAGTACGTAAGGAGGCACCAGCTCAGTCTTGGGAGTCAAGGTATATATTACTCCTAATTATGGTTGCCAGATTCTTTGAGACCTATTTTTACACTTAACTTGCTAACAAAAATGTTCCTATCTCAAATTTACTTGCTATAGTGGTGAGGCAAAAAAATTGGAGGTATCTTGATATAGCCGTTGCCTAACTGAGGTTAGGAGTAGCACTATGATAGTTTCACACATTCACGTTCGACAAACCTTTCCCTTCAATGAAAACACTCCTATCCTTGCAATTATTGAGAAACCAATTGTTAGTATTCTCAGCACCTCTGCACTGAGAGTAATAATTAACAAGCAGCACATGGGTATTACTGACAAAGAACTCGCTTTATTGTTAAAGGATGCACATTTGGGCCATTTGGAACAAAGGGAATTCACTTGATAATGTTTTATATTTGCTTCATGCATGCTGCCAAGTGAAGTGATTTGGTGCCTATAAGTTTCAAGGGGCCAATTAAATTCCTTATGCATAAAATATGTGAACTTATTATTTCAAAAAAAGAAATATGTGAACTGAACTTTTGTTTCCTTTTCAATGGCAGCATTGATTCGTCTCTCACGAGCGAAGAAAGGGAACAAAAGCGGAAACAGGCCACTGACAGAGCAACCTTTGTGCAAGGATTGGTGCTCTCGACTCTATTCGGAAACTGACTGTTCAAACAGCCATAGGTTCTTGCTAGATGGGCGCTTACTCCTGCCTGGTCCACATAGTCTGATAGTGCTCCACCAGTGTTGGTGGGTTTAACTCTGATGGCAGGAGAATGTGCCTGGAAACTGTAGCCGTGATCCTCCTTGTTTTAGTAATGCGCGATCTTCATGATACAGCTTAATTTAAGCTAGCTGTTGTACCTTTGTTTTATCAATTTACCAGCCAGCAATCCCTTGACTGCAACTCATTGGTACATTGTGTTTGTACCAACATACATAATAGCTGTAACATCTACTGTACAATGCAAAGGATGACACTTGTATGAGAGCAGCTGCTAAAGCGCAAACCATTCAGTATTCTCAGATACAAGCAGTTGGGCCGGGGCTGTGTGTGCGCTTCTTTCTTTGATCAGCCTTTGTTTGAATTGCTGTTTGAACGATAGCTGATGGTTGGCCAGGCGATTGGTTAGCCGCACGGTGCCTTGGCCAGGCCTGCCAGATGCATGCCCTTTTGATTGGTTGCCGGGGCAGCAGCTTCAGCCTGGCCGATGGGATGCAAAAGGAGGTCACGGGCCTGGCTGCCGAGAAACGCAGGAAACGGCCGTCTCCCGCGAGCCAAGCTCGTGCGATGCGGGTGCGCAGCACTTGGCCCACACGCAGACTGATAAAAGGATCTCATGCATGCAGTTGAGCAGTCATCCAATCAAAATCTCGAGGTAGCCTGATTGTGTAAAAACATCCACCAATCAATACACCTTTGCACCTTAGGAGCCTGGCTGGCGAGGGCCTGCATCGCCGGTGCGAGCCAGGCTGCGATGGACAGCAAACCAATCGGACCCAAAAACTACCAAGGCAGCCTCAGACTTGCCGGCGAATCCCCCAACGTGCTTCTCGCTTTCGCCGCGGAAGCAGTCCACACCCCTGGTGGCTCACCGCCACGGCGCGCACTGCGCCGCCGCTCGGGCCTGACTCCTCGCCGATGCGCCCGGCGCCCCCGTTCCTCATCCACTCTCCATGCCTACAGCGCGCTCTCCTCGGCGTCGCGGACCTCATCTCCGTTGCTTCCTAACGCTTCCTGCAGGGCCCTCCTCGCCCGCCGCCTTCGCAGGGAATCAGCTCCGCGGCGTTGAGTATTCCTCCAGGACGCAAGACACTGCTGCAGAAGCCGAATCATCCTCGCCGGCACTGCCCTTTTGCTACGTGGTCACGCACTGTTGGGACCTCCTCACGGGGTGGTGTCCATCGTCCTCGCTCTCGCGCTTCTGGTCCTGCCGAGCACCATTTAGAGCGCCATGGAGGCCGTCTTCCTCGCCGCCCATGCCATCACGCACGGACTGCTTACCCACGGCCACCTCCAACCAAAGTGATGCTCCCCACGGCTGTTCTTTCCTTACCGTTTTACTCGTGTCATCACTCGCCGGCAATCTATTCCACGACGCGCTCCCGGCGGATCCGCTGCCGCCGAGCCTTCGCATCTTCAACCTCTCCAGAAACGCCCTCTTCGGAGGATCTCATTCCCGGTTCCCGCTATGGGGCACGCATGGCGCGGGCCCCGCGCGCCATCCGGGCCACGCGCACCGTCCGAGCCTCGCCGGCTGAGGGAGGGCGCGGACGAAAGCATGGGAGCCGGCGGCGGAGGCTGAGGAGCGCCGCGTCCAGGCTGAGCAGCGCCGTGCTCTTGTTGGGCCGAGGCCCAGCACTTAGACGAATAGGGCGCGTGGGAGCTACGCGCCGTCGGATCGCTGTGGACGGCACGGATGGCTGACTGCAGAATACAGGCGGTGTTTAGATGTTGAAATTGGGTGGGTGAATTTGGGAGTACGATGTCACATCGTAATTATTGCGCTACTGTAGCATTTCGTTTGTATGTGCGAAAAATTGTCCAAAAATTAATTAATTAGGCTCAAAATGTTCGTCTCGTAGAGTACAACAAAACTATACAATTAGTTTTTAATTTCATCAACATTAATACTCCATACATATTATGACATTTTGATGTGACGGAGAATCTTCTTTTTGCCTAGTGAATCTGGGAGTTGTCTTTTTGAATAAACAGGGCCACAGTCGATGAGGCCGACTTCAGAGAATCTCATTCCCTGCGGCGGCCGCCACCTCGTGCCGCCATCGGCCGTTCCTTAGCGCCCCACTCAGGATCTGGTGGGGGTGGCGTCCACCTCACGGCAACCTCCGCAGGTCTGCCCTCCTCCATGATAACACCGCTATGCCACTGTCCTTAGTCGCTGTACGAGCGTTTTTTTTACTTGTTCTTTGAATGATAATTTCTTCTGCCATTTTACGAGGAGAAGCAGGTAGGAAGTGTGGTTGCGTGAATTTACCGTATTCTGCGAGGGAAAAGTAGGGTGAGAAACAATTTTGGATTTGAATTCAGTCCAGGTGCGGTTCCAATCTAGGCCACCCTCCAATTTGTTCCTCCATTTTTTTTTCCAGTGATGAGGACACGCTCACAGAGCAGGAGCCTTACCGATGCCTCCCAGGACTTCTGTGCCGGTGACAACGGGCGTCCCACCGGATCTGAGGAAATCTCAGAAATTCGGAGCCGCCGCCGCCGCCGTTCCGATTCGTTGTGGCCTTGCGGCGAGTCTAAGATACAAGTGCAGCACGATACTATGAGCTTAAGCTCTGGCCCATCGTTGGACCGCTGCACCGGATCTGACTGCTTGAAGAAGGCGGACCGGCGGAGACCTTCCGATACGCCGGGCTCATCTACCAGTGCGTCTCCCTTCGAAGGATTCGACCACACACAAGGAATAACAGAATGGTAATTGCCATGTCCTTTTCTTTATGAGTTTTTCTTTGACGCAGCAACTCACTATGCTTATCCCATTTGCAGGAGGGACTGGGCTGGTCTGGAAGCTGGCCTCGTCGAAGACATCGCCGAGCGTCTGCGCGCCTTCGATGTGTCCGAGTACCTCCGCTTTCGTGCGGCTTGCAAGCCCTGGCGCAACCTTACCGACGATCCATGCGCGCGGGGTGGCCTGCACAGCCACTTCCGTCCGCGCGACTGGATCGATTTGTCCCATGCGACTCGCCGTTGCGGCGCACCCTCCTCAATGTCACCACTGGCGCCCGCGTCCATGTCAACTTCCCAGAGCTCTCTACCCACCGCCAGTTGGGCTCAGTCGAAGGCCTCCTCATCCTCTGCCACAGGGCCACTAATGTTATCCGCCTCCTCAACCCGCTTACTGGTGTGCTTACAGCATTCCCGGCCATCACTGATGTACGGGCATTGACTGTCCCGGCTGCTGCTCACGTAAGTGTGTTCCGCGTCTCTCTTAACTTACAATTGGATTCCACGAAGGTCCATGTACCCGACCCATCCGTAGTCAAGGGCGCCGGCATCGATGACTCAACCTCCCCGCCCACACTAGTGCTCTGCTTGAGGGGGCCGCTGTCACACATCGTCTGTGCCAAGCCCAGCGACCAACACTGGGTTCCGTGCATCATGGCGATCAATATGTAGGCCGTGTTTAGTTGCATAAAGTTTCTAAAAAGCAACTCCTAAGTTCACTATGAAAAAAAAGATTGCCATCACATCAAAATGTCATAACATGCATGGAGTACTAAATATAAATGTAGATGAAATCAAAAACAAACTAATTGCACAGTTTTGTTGTACTCTGCGAGACGAACATTTTGAGCCTAATTAATCAATTTTTGGACAATTTTTCACACATACAAACGAAAATGCTATAGTGCCGCAATGATTACGAAGAGACATTCAACTCCCAAATTCAACCTCCCAATCCTCCATCTAAACACGCCCGTAGACTCAGTTACCACCCTCGGCCAGATCTTGTTCCACTCCTTGTTACGAGTATCTTTCAGGGGTTGCTGCTACATCACAACGCCGCAGGGTGACATCATGATAGTGGATCTGAGCCCGATTACTGACAAGTCACCACCTTGGAAGCCTCGCATGGTGTACCTGCTCAGGGAGGCGGCTCTGGGAGACAAAGTGGATGCTTTCTCCTACCTCGTCCGATCTCAGGACCGGATGCTCATGGTGCGCTATTCCTTCTCGCATCACAGTGACCTTGTTAATGGAGACTGTGACCCTACAAAAGTATTCGTATCGCGCGGTGTTCCCTCCCGCATCGATGCATTCGAGGTAGACCTCGGTGCAAGGCGGCTGATTCCTTTAAGCAGCATTGGTGACTACACGGTGTTCCTTGGTGAGGGCCACACCGTCATGCTCTCGTCCAACAACTTCCCCAAGATTATTGCTGATGCGGTGTACATGAGCTACATTGTACAGCGTCTTCGCCGTTTCGGTGCCTACCGTTTCAAGGATGGGACGACCATGCCGCCAGCAGACCTCCGCCATGCTAGGGATGGTAGGGACAATAAGTTTTTACCGTGTGCATGCCACTTGGAACTTGATGATTATCTTATTTGTAGTGTCCAACTGCATGACAACTTCCACAGTATCATATCCTTTGTTGATTAATAGTGCGAGTCTGATATAGTTTTTGGGTAGATTATGGTAGTTTTTTCTGCCATTAAGCTACCATTGTGTATCTTTGCTGTCAGTATGATTCTTAGCGTTGGAGTGTCCAATTGTCATTTAGGAGTCTGTATTCTTGTGTTCCTTTGTAAGCTTGTTTTGTCTGAACTCTCTGTAAAATTGTATGACACCATTATGTGTATGCGTTTCTTAAAAGACAACTCATTTTTGCATGCCCTTGACAAAACTCCACTACTTTGCATACAGAGTATTTATGTTTCTCGTCACTAACTATTGATGCAGTTTAGGATTTGAAGTAAATAGGAATTATATTGCTCCATTCGTGTTCGGCATGAAGCGCCTGAAATCTTAAGAGACCAGTGTTCCTTTTGGTCACAGTGGTGGATGTTGGTCTTCTGGGAAATAATGCTTCGGTTTTGTAGAGCCGGGAGCCGGATTTTCGTTAGGCTATCATGTTAAGACTTACAGAAGCAGGCTGTTTCTTTTTTAGTTTCGATAGTTATTCTTGCAGCTATGAGTCCTCCCGTCGGCATCCATAACCATAAATCAAGCATGGCCTCACCGATCAGTGGGAGCTAGGATTGCCTCCTGGGGGCTCATCCTCTCCTCATCTCTCTTCATCTTTCTATTTTTTTTTTCTTTCCTTTCATAGAGCTTCCATGGAATACATATGTAGCTCCGCCGCTGTCACCGATCATTCCCTTTCCACGTCTATATTCTTCTGTGAACTCGAAACCGGACGGACACTCAACACCGACACATTTCCTTTGTAAACACCACGGAGGCAAGACACATCATGCTAGCATCTCGTGCTTAAGGATCCAACAACGAGAAAATTCTATGTATGCCATAAAATATTATAGCCATCCCCTATATGCCACTAAAAATATAGTTATCTCTTCATTGTCATCGTTTCATAATTTTCATCCCTTAAATGCCATTCTGTTAAATTCTTCCGTTAACTGTGAAGGACCTTGTAGTGGACCCTAGCCGTCAGTGGCAAAAGGAATTTTTTTTTCTCCGGCCTTCCCCTCCCCTTCCCTTTCCCTGGCCTTGCTCCATGTTGCAACTGCGCAGCGCGACGGCCCTCCCCGCCCCGCGCCCCCGCTCACTGTGCTGCTGCAGCGGCCGCGTGCCGCCGCCGCGTACAGTCCTGGAGCAGGTTGCGGGTGCCGGCTCTTCACATAGGCCTCGATTCCCAAATTTCACCCTTAAATTCGACTACGTAAAAAGAAGATTTTCATCACATCAAAATGTCATATAACATATATAAAGTACTAAAAATAGATGAAATTAAAAACTAATTGCACAGTTTTGTTGTACTCTACGAGACGGATATTTTAAGCCTAATTAATCAATTTTTTGGATAATTTTTCACACATACAAATAAAATGCTACATTGACGCAATGTTGAGGAAGTGACATCTTTCTCCCAAATTCAACCTCTTAAATTCAAATTTGGAAGTATGGTGTCACTTCGTAATCATTGCGTAACTGTAATATTTCGCTTGTATTTGTAAAAAATTATCCAAACATTGTTTAATTAGGCTCAAAACGTTCGTCTCGCAAAGTACAACAAAACTGTGTAATTAGTTTTTAATTTTATTTGCATTTAGTACTCTATGCGTGTTATGACATTTTGATGTGATGGAATCTTCTTTTTGCATAGTGAGGTCGTGTTTGGTTACCCTGACTTTTTTAGGCGACTTTTAGGGACTAAACTTTAGTCAGTTGTCCTGTTTGGTTGTAGGGACTTAAAGTGACTAAATATGATTAAAGTAACTGAACAAAGACCATACTAGCCTTGCAGCCTTGGTGGGGGACGGGTGGGGCCAGCAGGGTGAGGGTAGTGGGGGAAAGTCAGTAGAAGTCCCAAGAAGTCACGAAAATGGGACTTATGGACTTATGGGGAAGGGAATAGAGTTTGGTCCCATTTAGTCACCCTGTTTGGCATTTTTGGGACTAAAAGGGACTAAAGTTTAGGTGGCTAAAAAAAAGTTATGGTAACCAAACAGGGCCTGAATTTGGGAGTGACTTTTTGCGTCTAAATAAGGCCTTAAACTTTTTCATTATATCTTCATCACATCGTCATTGCATCGAAACATTAAATATAGCAAACGACGCATGAATAAAACACTAAACATAGATAAATAAAAAAAAATTGCATAGTTTTGATGTACACGACGAGACGAATCTTTTGAGCTTATTTAGGTCATGGTAGGATAATGTTTATCACAAACAAACGAAAAGCGTTACAGTATGCTAAAGTATCCGATGTGATTTTTTACCAAAATTTTGTTCCTCTTTTTGGAAACACAGCCAAATTGGAGGTCTCCCTGCCGTAATTCTTCACACCAATCAGTGCGGCAGAGCAGGTTCATCAATTCAGCATGAAACATCAATCGAATGAAAATCCCATCAAATCAGCACATCAAATCAGCATGAAACATCAATCGAATGTTGTAGTACAGACCTCTTTACTTGCGCAGTTGCGCTAATCCTCCGTCAAGGGAGACCCTTTGGCCATGTTTAGACTTTAGATGTTGAATTTGGGAGGTTAAATTTGTGAGTAAGATATCACTCTGTAATCATTGCGTTACTGATTTGATTGGCCATGAAAATTTCATCAATTCAGCAAGAAACATCAATCGAATGAAAATCCCATCAAATCAGCATGAAATCAATCGAATGTTGTAGTACAGACCTCTTGCACAGTTGCGCTAATCCTCCGTCAAGGCCTTTGGCCTTATTTAGACTTTAGATGTTGAATTTGGGAGGTTAAATTTGTGAGTAAGATGTCACTTCGTAATCATTGTGTTACTGTAGCATTTCGTTTGTATTTATGAAAAAATTGTCCAAAATTGATTAATTAGGCTCAAAATATTCGTCTCGCAGAGTATAACAAAACTGTGCAATTAGTTTTTGATTTCATCAATATTTAGTACGCCATGTATGTTATGACATTTTGATGTGATGCGGAACCTTTTTTTACATAGTATATTTGAGAGTTGCTTTTTGCATCTAAACAAGGCTTCCATTGCTGGCACGCTAGGGTGTTTTACACGGAGGATAGAGAGGTTGTGTTTAGTTCTACAAAAGTTCTCAAAATTCTCTCTTCAAACTTCACTATTTACATATCACATCAAATCGTAAATAAAAAAACTAATTGCATGATCTTGATGTACTCCCTCCGGTTTGGTAAAAGAAGTCGGATAGGACAACGACACGGTCACCAAAGTACAACTTTGACTTCTCTTTTCTATAAAAATATTTCTTAAAACGTTATATATGTATACTTTTATGAAAGTATTTTTTAAGACCAATCTATTTATATAATTTTCACATTTCCAAACTCAATGACTTAAATTTTATTCATAATTTATATTCCCAATGTTTGACTCAAACCTTGTCCAAAACGACTTCCTTTACTAAACTGGAGGGAGTACACGACAAGACGAATTTTTTTGAGCCTAGTTAGATCATGGTAGGACAATATTTACATTTACAACAAACAAACGAACAGTGCTACAATACGCTACAGTATCCGATGTAACATTTTCACCGAACTTTCTCTGTCTTTTTAGAAAAACACAGCCAGAAAGTAACGGTAAAATTTAACAGAATGGCATTGAGGGGATGAAAATTATAAAACAAAACAATGGCACCAAAAGAATAGCTATATTTTTAGTGACATAAGAAATGAATATAATTTTTGATGGCACACAACGAATTTTCTCTCCAACAAAAGGATCTGCCCGGCAGCGCTCCCAAAACGGATCTGGCAAAATGACATTTCCGGCAATAATTTAGGTGTACAGAATCAGTCTTCTTCCCACAATGCAGACATGGGTACGCGGAAATAGCAACTCCCGCGACTCACTTTACAATAAAAGAATGGCACGGAAAGAAACTTCGGCATAAATAGGGTGCACTAATGATGGAAGTTCTGTACAGCCTTCACTAAAAATCTAACAAAAATCTGGAGCTATGGATATGGGACCAAATCGACATCTCATTGCACCCATAGTATCATCCTACCACAGAAATCCATGTGTACATCAAAGTCAAGAAGAATCAGAGATAAATAGATCGCCTGTACATGTAACTAGCATCCATCTACTCTACACCAGAAAGCTTTGTCTAAACCTGCAGAGAGATCTTAATGTTAGACATCAATTTCAACAATATATGGAACTAGGTTGGTAATGCCCAGTAAACGTACCATATGCCTCGGAGACTAACTAATCCTCATGAATAATGAAGCAGCTCACTTTGAGAAATGGTCAGTTGGAAGGTGGACTTAGCTGCAAACATAAAACAATTGCAAATTCTCTTAATCTGTTGTTTGGTGTCTGAGAAAAAAAGCAATGACAATAAAGTAAAGCAAGATCATCCTAATTTGCACATGGCATACAAACCCTGGCACATGCAAATAACATGGAAAAGTAAGGGAGATAGACACCAGTGACTCTCAGAGGACCAAGCAGAGAAACAAAGTGGCATTTTATGATAATAGCAACTCAAGCCAACATCTTAACATGATGCATTTTAGCCTCCAAAAAGAAATTTTAAGATATGTTCAAAAGCATCAGATTGAATGCATAAGCTAGCATTACACAGGGACAAGGTTGAATGATACAAAATGAACAAGGAAAATAATGGGTCTGCTTTATCAGGTTGAATGTCATCCAAAATGCTTACTGAAATACTCTCCGTTTTCAAATTTATGACGTTCACCAGATCAAGCTAATATGCTAAATATCATTTAAAAACCGAGGGAGTATCAGAATACTATGCTATGTGGACCTCCCCTACAACTTCCATAAAAAAATAATAACAAGCAAATACAGAAGTACTGAGATAGCAATTGCCAGTGCATGGGAAATAGAGTTCGAGGCAATTAGAATCATATGAACAAAAGAAAGAATAATCTTGTTTCTAAAATTTTTGGTTTTGAATCATACAAATCAATCCCAGCCATTATGTATAGCCTTCCAGAGTCAGACCTAGTACTCCTAAATGCATTAGTTATAGTCATTGTTGTCAACAGCAAAGTGAAAATAAAAGTTGATTGCATCTAGTATAACATACCTCAAAACGCATGTGCCTTTTTTCCAGTAATGATTTGGGAAATATGAAGTCCCCTGCTGAAGGCTTCGTTGAACAGGATCCTTGTTTGCATTTCCTGAAGCCCAGGCAACCATGACAACACAGCCACTGGTGCCATAACAATTACTCCAAACAATATATCATACAAACGTGCTACTGTAACCACAGTTTTCCAGACCATCTCAGACCTCCTCAGATATGGCTTGAATACCAGAGCAATAGATACGATTCCCCAGCCAGTTGGCAGAAAAGCCAAAAGACTGGTAAAAGTATCAACAAACTGAAACTTTGTGAATAAGAACAGCACAACAATAGCAGCCACTGTGCCACAAACGATGATTGCCTGGACAAGACGATACCGTATGTGCTTTTTTGCTGAATATCTGTCTCGAAAGTAGGCCACTGTCACAAGAGCCACAAAAGCTAGGAGAATGCATGCCCATGAAAGAAGATAGACAAGGATGCTTCTACTCTGATCAGCAATGTGAAGCCGATAAACAATTGCATACTGAAAGAAGAAAAATCGAAGGTCTAATATGATTTCCAGGATACTGCCCCATAGACCAGTTGTCCGGAGATGATCAGTTTCCTCCTCCCACCACTTCTCCCAGCTTTGATCTGACTTAACTGAGATCCCACCTTGGAACCAAATCCAGTTTAGAAAATCCTCGAAGTCATTAAAATTCTTCAGCCAATCTAAACCAGAAGGATTAAAAATGAAGGGAGCAAGAATCCATGAGGACACAAGAAACCAACTTGACAGTGTCAGCAGAATATACACCAGCGTATTCCCGGAGGCACTGCCATAAGATGCATAAACAATCAATATCACACCGATCTCTATTGCTTTGATGAAATGGCTGCGAGCATAGAGCCTATAGTTCTCAGCAAACTTCTTATGCTCCACAACAAAACCTCGGCCAGTAGCCCGATACTTCGCACCTCCGTGAAGGATTGTCCTCCCATAATAGTGTGTCTTAGTTCCCATGGAGAAGGTGTAGAAAACAGATGCAAACTGTAGTTGCATTTTCATGAAATCCCACACGGCAGTGAGGAACCCATGCTCAAGTGAGTTCTCAATAATCATGGGTAAAGCTGTGAACAGGCCTAGCTGTATGACAAACTGTTGGTTGAGGACAGCTCCCAGGGCCGCATTATTAGTAGAGGAAGTGTTCTTGCTAATGTAGTCCTCAAGCCCACTGAGTGCAAGGTAAAAGCGCCCCCATACAAATGCATAGACAGTTAGCACAACCATCATTGTGTTGAAATAAAATCCGACAGTTGTGTAGAAGAAAGAGAGCATCCGGAAGAAATCCAATCGGTGGCCCAGTCTGTAAACATCTCGGCTCAAAGTTTGCTCACCATTGCCACTGGCAACTTTGGCTTCAAACATGGAGACCTGGTTGAGCCCAACGTCTCTACCTTTACCAACCTGAATGTACTCATGGTGTGTAACATTGCCGCCACGGAGGGTACAGTTGAAACCTGCGAATATGTCCTCACTAATGTTGATTACTTTAGATGCTTTACTGATACCACCTCGTCCCAAGAACCACAGACGATCAAAAACATCTGGGTGGCCATAATGCATTCTGACTTTAAGTGGATCTGCCAGAACACGCTGCCCCAGGGTGACAAAACTTGTTTCCTGGGCAGACATGAACCAAGCAAGAGAAGAAACAGAACCTGTGAATACATGTTCCCGAACACCAAGAATTTTGGGCTTACGAATTCCATAATGACGATTGAACTCTTCTAGCAGGTTTCTCATCTTTAGAGCTTCTTCAAAGTAGTTGTCTTGGTTCATATCAATCGTTTGAACCGCATCACCCCTTGTGAAGATGAGTGCATGATTCTGGTTCTCGGGTTTTCCTTCACCAAGCTTTAACTCTCCAGGCAACTTAATCCGGTAAATTTCAACCTCACGCTGCAGTTGCTGATCGTATTTCACAAGAACAGAGAAGCACTCTGTTTCTCCACCATTGTTCTGCCTTTCATCAACATAGGCAACACGTAATGCTTCGTAATTTTTCATTAGCTCCAATATTTCAAAAGCACGGGGGTCATTCTTAGCCTTCTGCTGACCATATATCTGGCACGCAACTACATACGTGTATTTCATGAGGACAGTCCCATACTCACTTCCTTTAAACAAGGAGCTCACACTACTGCTTGCCCTGCTCAATGCACGCGAGGAAGAAGCCCTGCTGTAATACCCTGATCCACCAGCAACCCCATCATGCCTCGAGGATCCAATTCTTGAAGAACCCATAGTAGCAAGCTCCCTTGACCCAGTCTTCAAGTCATGTTCAGAGGCGGAATCCAGAAATGTCAGCATTTTGAGAGCTTCATAGTAGTACATCATCCCCCTCACTGTACGTGATAATGTCTGTCCCCTATATGAGACCCAGTGCCGAAGATCTCTCAGTCTTTCCTTCTCGCTGTACAGCTCCTTAATGTCAGACATTCCCTCACGCTTCATTCTCTCTACAAAGTACTCCCACTCATCTGGGTAAATCTGTTGCAAATAGTATAGGATTGAGATTCCATCTTCGTTCTCCTTGTAGAGCTGGTCCTTGCTGTACAACACCTCCTCATTATAATAAGGCGTCAAGACACTGAAAGCCATCATCTTCTCCACTTGGGTTGCCCTTGGTATGTTCATAAACAATGAATTGCTGAAAAAGGCGATTCTTCGACGAGCTTCAAGGTTCTTCGGTACATTGATCATAGAGTCCCTAGAGGTTAGAACGGTGTGCATGCGCCTCACTTGCTTATAGAACGTAGTGTTCTCCTCTCCAGGCAGCACAACTGCATCCACAAAGAGAAGGCTGGTGGGCCTTGACTGTGCAAGACCTTCATTTCTCAGTTGTTCCATGCTCCTCTTCTCAGCCTGGAAATCACGAATAACAACATCATAGAGAGTCTGCAAGGCATTGACTATCTTGGTAACATCTTTGGAAGGCAGGAGGAGTAGGCTCAATAGAGCAACAAGCCTTGTATGGACATTATGCAGCTCAGCCATCTTATACTCGACAGTGAATTTCTCCATCGCCATGGATCCATCAAAATCGTCAAACAACTGTGTAACAATGCCATGTTCCTCGGTGCCCCTCTTGACAATTTCAAGCAGCAAGTGCTTTGCACTATCATAGACCTCAATCACTGCACAACGACGATAATCGTTCTTGCAGATCTTCCTCCATAGCCTGCGATCAGGTCCTTTGACCTCCTTTGCCTGACCAAGTGCAAGAGACAGCTCATTACAGAGCAAGAAACAAGGCCAGCGGATTACACGCACATTCCACAGCTCAGGAGGCAGCTCAAGAAGCTCAACCTCGCGATCACTAACAATGTCCTCCTCCCGGAATTTGCTTATTATCTCATTCCAAACGAGTGCGAATCGTCGTGCCTCCACCTGATTTGACTCAATCTTCCGGAATGATCGGCTGAAACCATACCTTAGCTGTAACCGCTGCCAGAAATTGCGAAGCCGGCTCGGCAAGAAGCTCTCATTCACCTGCTGCTCCTCTGGCATGATGTTGAATGACATGGCACTTGCAAAGAACTGGAACCGAAGCCGCAGCTGTTTCATGTCTCTGATCTCCCCCAAGTGTGCAAAAAGCCCCACAAATGCACCAGTCAGAGAAGAAAATATAGCATACCAGATCTGGATATCCATGAGGTAGATCAACACCACTGGTAACCAGAGCACAAAAACCGCAAATCGATTGCTTTGGCCAAAGAACTCATGCCAAGTATACTGTATTCCACTCAGCTTGTATATCTCTTTTGTGGGTTTTACAAGTGGCCTAATTTGGAGAAAATAGCTGAAGGCAAACTTCACGGCAAGCAAAAGCACCCAGAAGAGGGAGTACTTGACATTGTCAACAGTGCCCTCACGTAATCCTCGGCCAACAAAGCTGCGGCTATGGAACCACCAGGTGAGGGCATAACAGATTTTCCAATTTGTCTTCTCCAGTGCATTCCGCACCCAGGGAATAATGAAGAGCACGAGAGCAAGCACTTCAGGGATAATAAACACCGCAGCTGCATAGAGGAACCTCTTTATCCGTGAATCAGCTGCGGACGACCACTGGCCATTGCTTGTCCTCTGGTTCCAGATCCCCTTGTATAGGACAGCAAATGCAAGGACCCACGCAGCTGCAACAATTGCCTTGAGCACCATGCGCACAGCAAGCATGCGACCATCCCTGAAGGCACGACGGAACTGTGTGCCAATGTCCAGTAGGGACTGGAGGAAGCGGAGTCCGGCCCAGGTGATGAAAATGGTGAGCACACGCACCTGTGTGTCCTTGTACCTTTGGCCCCGAGACAAGAATAGATCATCCCATGGCCATGTCGCACCCTCCCATGCCACGATGGCCGCGGCTTGCAGATAGAGCACCAGCATCACCCACAGCCTGTCGAAGCTCCGATAAATGTTCCAGAACGAGCGGACCTCGACGAAGCCCGTCTTGCGCACACGGCTGCGGTCGGGTGGGGTGCGGAAGAACTGGCGCGACTGCTCCATGGGCCAGCCGAGGCGGTCGAACACGTCACGGCGCCAGAAGTACTCGTTGATGTCGTCGTAGTTCCTCCAGGCGGCGTGCGGCGCAGTGCCACCGCGGCTGGACAGGACCTCTGCGCGGATGACGCTGTAGATGGGCGTGACGACGCGCGTGAGGAAGGCGTTCTCGCCGTGCACGGCGGGGTTGGCGGGGCGCCCCGTGGCGATGTCGGTGTACCCCTCGAGGATGCGGTGCAGCTCGAGCGCCATGTTGTGGTAGATGTAGCAGAGGCACTCGGGCACGAAGCGGAGGTTGGCGGCCTCGCCCCAGACGAGGAGGTGCAGGCCGGTGAAGAGCAGATCGGCGCGCGGGTCGCCGTCGGGGACGTGGACGTTGGGGCGGCGGCCGAGGAAGCCGCACCAGGAGGTGTAGTTGCGGAGCAGCTTCTTCCGGATTTGGCGCGCGATGCGGGGCTCGAGCGTGTCGGAGAAGTCGGCGGAGGAGAGGCGCATCTGCGCGTTGGCGAGGAGGAGCACGAGGTGCTCCCGCTGGTTCCTGACGTTGTCGCGCTGGAAGCCGAAGAAGGCGCCGAGCCAGTCCATGAGGTCCTGGTCGGCGCGCCACTGCGTGTGGGGCGGCGGGCGGAGGCCCCCCACCGCCCGCAGCGCCGCCGCGGCCGCCCGCACCTCGGGGAACCGCAGCGACGGGTGGTCGGCGAGGAGGTCGTGGATGGGCAGGATGTTGTAGGGCTCGCCGCCCGCGGCCGCCGGCGGGGCGGCCGCGCGGCGCTGCGCGGGGCGCGGCGTCGTCATGCTGGCATTGGGTGGGGTGGGTTTATGGCTGGGCTAGATCTGGGGCGGCTGGCTGGAGGAGGAGTCGAAGGGGGTGGGGGAGCTGGAAGGGAAGGGCTGGGGTTGGGGGATGGTTTGAAAATTGAAATCCGGGGCGGCCGGCGTGGGGGAAGGGGATGGAGTGCCGGGACAGAAGGGGGCGGAGGAATTGAGAAGCGCAGGCGGGCTGCGCCAGCGCGCGGGGTGGGCAGCGTCAGCGTGGGAGTGATGCGCTGCGCGCTGAGGTGGGAAACGCGAATACGACGCGACCCAGGGGGCCAGGGCGGTGTCGCGTGACTGACTAGCCGGAATCCATGGGGCGAAACCGGTGAAACGGCGAATCGTGGGCACAGCTCTTGGTTTTGGAATGCGTTTATTGATTTTAGGGTACAAAAACCTTTTGAAGGAAGTATTTCCATTTCCAAACCTCTGATAATTAAGCGGGACTATATAATCCATTTATCTCACATTTCGATGCAATCCACATAACATACTCACCTTTTAATGTGTACCGTCGTGGTTATATATATACTATAAAGAGAATTAGATTTGAAAACATTTCTCATCAAAAAAACGCACCCACCTCACATAGGACTCACCTATCGGGAAAATTGGTTGATGAATGGTCAAGAAAGAGGGGGAGGGACATTCCTGTGTTGATTTTCCCCTCTAAACCCAAAACTTTTTTCACCCAAAAAAGGTCCCACCTAAATATACCCACATTTATACCCACTTCTATACACAATTATCCCGTATTGATAAAAGATAATAAATTAGAGAGTTTTTCTTTATATAAATAAATGACAACTATCATAAGTTTTGAAAATATATATCTAAAGCTCTCTATACATGAGAGAGCGAATATAAAATATTTTTAAAAGCGCTTTTCACTAAAGTGAAGTGATATTATTTTATTACCTACATATCATCAATAAACGTGCATGCCGCACATGCGTTCTTGCTAGTATTATGAAAAAAATATATCCTTGCTCCATTGTATCAAATGAGCTGTTCATATTTATTTTCTAAGACTTAATTCTCCCCATATCCGTTTAAAGCTGCTGGCACTAGCAGATTAAAGCCGATGGCAATTAACCATCGCAATATGAAAATTGCATCTTTCCGCTACCGCTGGAACTTTCCGTACCAAGCTTTGTTGACGTGTTGAGTTTGTGATCGAAAGCCGTTGCGTAAAGGAATCACGTCTCCTGTAAACGTGCAAAGTCCTTTGTTGACGTGTTGAGTTTATGATCGAAAGCCGTTGCGTAAAGGAATCACGTCTCTTGTAAACGTGCAAAGTCCAAGTAGGAACGTTCCTGCTGCCGGGATACGAAAGTTTGAGTGATGAGCGAATTCGTAGTCCCTTCCAGTGGCGGAGCCACAGGGGGCTGGGGGGCTCCAGCCCCCCCCCCCCCCCCCCTAATGACCTTGGTTTCTTAACTGTAGCAAAAGCTTCAAATCACCATTAAATCTTAATGAAAATCAACATCTCCTTTGTTTCAGCCCCCCTTGTCTCCCATCCAGGATCCGCCATTGGTCCCTCCCAAGCATTCATGCTCTCTATGATTTGATAATAAGCCTGCATATTGATGGGTTCTAGTATTAGTTATATTTTCCAAGGATGTATAAAAATTTTTCATGTTAAAGTGATCAAAGGAAGCATGTATTCTGTACATCCATGCAAACACTCCGTCCATTTCGAATTATAAATTATAATTTTATTTTAGCTCCGTTATAGATTGATTTTTCCAAACTTCCACCAAGTTTATGGAATAATACGTCATTATCTACGACACCGTATTAGCTTTATTGAATCCACCGGATAGTATATCTATTTGGTCATATATACTATTCTATGACTCAATCAAATTCAACAAAATTCTATTTTACTAGGCTCGTCTATTTACTTTGTTCATCTAATCCTCTAAAAAAATTAGGCTCATTTTATTATCCGCGAACTATTTAGTTTGGCCTAACCTGCCCTTTAATGAAATTTTTCTTTTTTTATTTCTCTACATACAAGGTTCGCGGTCAAATTTTACGAGAAGATAGAGAACATGATGTTGATGCCCGTGTGTTGGAAAAATATATTAAAAAATTTTCGTGTTTATTTTCATAGATTAGATATATTTACTATGAAATTTATGCTAAGATACAAAATTGTATGTAAAGAAATCATGAAAAATTCCAATATATTTTTTAATATAGGGATCATGTTTTAAATCATCTTGACAAATTTGAACTTAAAAATTAATCTGTGTAGGAAGAAACATGAAAGACAAATCTTATTAGCGGTAGATTGAACCAACTAAAATAGTTTACGGGAGTAAAACGAGCTTAACTTTTGTTGGGGGCTAAGGCCAGTCTCAGTGCAGCGTTTCATCGCACAGTTATCTAGATCAGAAACTAGGTAACTGTGCCAGATGAGTTTCATGGTGATGAAACTCCTCTCACATCCCATGAAACTCCCCACTCTCTCCTCTGCCACATCAGCACATTAAATGTCATGAAACTCCGATGAAACCTCCACTGAGACCGGCCTAAGTGGACAAAGTGGATTGGTGAGGGTACTAAAATGGATTTTTTTTTCCATCAAAACTTAACACATTTGGTTTCAGATAAAACTATAGTAAACTATAGATTATGAATGGGGAGGTGCACAACAACAGCATCATGAAATCCATACAAAAATGAAAGATTGCAATAACTGGACATCGGGTGTTTGAGGGTGCATTCAGAAGTACCATGACGAGGAGACATGCTTTGATTTTGCACTCAAGCCTGTGTTAATATGTACCGCACGCTCACTTGATGGTATTTTTTAGAAAGACCGGTACAGATGCAGACACTCACACACACGCATACTCACCTTTATGAATACACGTACGCTAACTCTAACCCTATAAGCACTTCGAAGAGACTGGACCGACATATTCTATCTTGAAATTTACGAAGTCACTCACTCGGTGGTACTTAAAAAAGGTCGACAAGCCAAAACTACAAAGCTAGTGAAAGGTTAGGTTTGCGCGTTGAGAGGAGGAAAAATCCTCTTTCTTAAGACGCTTGCAAAAAACGTTACGGGTATGAAAGTAGACCTTTTTATTATACGATAGAATGCCGTAAAATTTATATTCCTATGTACCATCAGTAATCTGAACTCACATTCAGATGTCTCGATAGAAAGAAATACAAATCTTACGAATGCACATGGCAACGAATTCAATGCATCCACACCGCTTTTCCTCACGAAAATGAACAGGCCACCCACTAAACACGCGAGGGTGCACACACAACAACGAAGCACAAGCGCTACCAACAGTTTCTAGCATCGCCAACGAAAACGAAACCGGAAGGGTTCTCTCTCAGGCCAGTTTCAATGTAAAGGTCTCAATGTAAAAATTTAGTTATCTAGACTAGAAATTATATAACTGTGTCAAAAAAATTTCATCACCATAAAACTCCTCTTACATACTATGAAACATTACCTTCTCTTTCCTATGCCACATCAGCCTATTTAATGATATGAAACTCTCTATGAAACCTCCACTAAAACTGGCATCGGTTAAAAGAGGTTACTGATACTAAAACGAATGCGCGCTTGATGAGTTGCCACGTACTACAAAATTTTACACGCGCACGATGCAAACTCAAAAATGTTGGAGGAGACACGGTCACGCGGTAGATCGAGCTCTAGGATTGGATATTTGGAATTTGGATGATCTTTCCCCGTGGCGCTAGCTAGAAAACTACGGAAGCCGAAGGGCTCAGTTGCAAGAGTCCGGTGCGCAGCGCCATGCGCCAGCTCCGCTAGAAAACAGAAGGCAGCCCGGCCGGGGACCCGGAAAAGGCCACGTCCTACTCGTACGTCCGTAGCGGACCGTTGCCCCCGCGGCGTGGCTCCCGCATTCCGGCCGGCCGACCGCCGACCATCACACCG
This sequence comes from Echinochloa crus-galli, assembly GCA_900205405.1. NCBI lineage: Eukaryota > Viridiplantae > Streptophyta > Magnoliopsida > Poales > Poaceae > Echinochloa > Echinochloa crus-galli. Next base: position 1,677,085 of record OAMR01000176.1, read on the forward strand.
CAGCGGCGCGCCGCGCCCGGCGGGGCACCGAACGAACCGAAGCCGATTTTTTTTTGATACTTAACCGAAGTCGCTTTGTGTTTCTTTTGTTTATATTTTTATCCGACTTCGTCGCAGACAATGACGGATTGGTCTCGCTAATCACCTGACACGCCTGCACGCAACGTTCAAACAAAACCGCGATGCAGTATAGTACCAGTAGTTTCTCACTTTCTCTTCCTCCTCGGTCCTCGCCCGTTGGCGCCTGTGACCTGCCCAGGGTGAGAAGCATCTCCGGTCAGTCCAGCCGTCCAGAAGGAGAAAAAAAAAAGAAAAGAAAGAGAGAGGAAGCATCTCCCCTGTCCAGATCTCGATCTCCGGCACGGCCGGGCTGGGCCGGGGTCCACCGTCCACGCTGCCATGTGAGCCCCCTCCCACGCTCTCGTTCGTTGAGCTGCGACTGCGACTGCGAGCCCCTCTTTTGTCTCCTCGCCTGCCTGCGTGAGCAGCCGGGTAAACGACGGCAACCCGCCAGACGCGGGGGCGGTTGCGACTTGCCTGCCTGTGTGCTCGTGGCCACGCAACCGTGTGCACCTGTTACACACTTACACTCAATCAGTCGGTCAGTCTTGTGAGCAAGAATCTCCTTGCATAATAATTTTCAGAAAGAAAAAAAGAATCTCCTTGCACATGTGGCGATCGATCCATCGTCTCACTGCCCGTGATGAGGCCGTGGCCCATGGATGACTATCTCTACGTGCTTGGCTAAATACTGTGATGACCAACAGCTAGTAATATATCCAGGCCAGCAGTCCTTGAAAATAGAAAAAGTTCAGCATCAGAGTTTGGTTTCGCTATCGCCTAAAGTTAGCTGAACAACCCCATCTGCTGGTATGAATTTTGCCCAAACAGGCATCAATGCGCGCACCGGCGATCGACCCCGATCGTCATTTTCAGGACGAGTGGCTTATGGCGCTTTGCTTCACAAAACACAAAGTACAGGCACTTTATCATTAGGTGCTTTTAAGGAAAAGACGGAGCATGTGGGCTAGAAAGGGACTCATGTGATGGTTCCGGATCTGATTCCGAACAAAAACGGTGTACAAACGCCCATGCCGTTGCGGCAAAACAAAACAACATGCTGAGGAGACTAGATCGCGGGACGCGCTAGCTAGTTGGGCACGTCACATCCAACCGTTCGCTTTCAGATCTGTCGAGACGGGCTCACTCGATCAGACAGATCGCAACAAGCCAGATAGAATTGCGACCAAGTCTTCGCCAGAGATTAACGCGTTTTACGTTGATGGCAAACTTGTTGGACAGCCACTCATGGAAAGACTTTACCAAGTAATTCCAACCCATCGTGCTCGGAGAAAGCGGCTGCCTTCGATAGATGTGTAATGTGTTCTCAGCGGGTATAGGCGGGCTGAGGCCCCAGGACTACTCAAGTGAGGTGAGGAATTAACTGAGGATATGTGTAAGCTTCGGCGCTAAGATTTGGCGACGTTGACGAGCGCAATTAAATACTCGGATGACAGCATAACGCGCCCCCCGCCCGCCGCTTGTTACTACTACACATGGGACAATTGTGCGTCATACGTATGGCCATGGTATTCCCCCGGGTTCCGTTCGGTTGACTTGGTGGATTTCGCATTTTCGGCGTCACCCATGTTGCGTTTGGCCAAATGGCCAATAGATGTTCGGGGTGGACATTGTTTGTAAAATTGTAATCCAGTTCAAAGACAGTTGAGATACTTTGAACTGCATAAAAGATCTCAGCGGTAGTGCATACTTGCCCGATCACCCATGGTATTGGGAAACAATGTTGGGCTGGTCTCGCTGCCATGGGCCAGTGAGTGGGGCCTGGTCGCACCGAAAAAGGCAGCCTTTACCAGCGATTCGATTCGCCCTGCATTTGCATGCTCTTGCCGGTTGCTCCCTGATTGCTTTAGCGCGGGGAACGCCGGATCAAGATTCAGCCAAAGCGCGGCGCCAACGGGGATAAGCAATGCTACCGTGAGCCCAAAAGAAGACGAGAGCATATCCTGTGTCCAATGAGGTGGGGGCGGCAGGGCTAGATGCCATGGTATCCTCGTGGAAAAGAACCGAGCAAGTGGGGGTTCTCGCATTCTCCATTCTGCTCTGGCTCCGGGGCGGGGCAGCATCATTGCGTGCACTTGGCGCCGCCGCCCTTTTTGACGCGCCGGGGCTCGGTGCACCGTGCACCGCGAGGGAAAAACGAATGGGAATTGACCGTGCAACTTCTCTCGCCGGCGTGTGGATACATCATCGCACGTCGCTCTCGGCTCTCGCCGGCTCGAAGATTGTTTAGTGAAAAATGAGAAGGAGATCAAAAGAGCAATAGCCTGGACAACACACTGCCCAAGTGGGTGCCTAGCACAGTAGGAGTAGCACGTATTATCTGGTGATGAGTACGTCGGTCATGCCATCTCAGCGTGTCGGGCCTTGCAGGACGGTTGGGCCTTTCCGTCGAGCTGTGACACCTCCCGTGGTCCCGCCTGGCAATTCAATGATCCATGGAGGCCCATTACATTTATGAGGTCAGCTTCTGTGAAGAAAAAAGAGCATGTGCTGTACTGTATGGTGTGGTGTATGGCAAAAAGGGTCACCTTATAAAACTGCACCTGGGAATCAAAACGGTGAATGGAATGTAATATAGATGAGAGGGATGGTGTATTCCATGAATGAACACTTAAAATCGACGAATTTTTGTCCGTTTACATGGATCAATTTGTACTTTGTAGAATTGGTTCTGAGAAAACGAGGAACTCTCCTTATAATAAAAGAATAAAAAAGATCTTCAGGATCGAAAATGACGAAAACAGCCCAGCATGTGACTTGGGGGAGGGAGGATTTTTCTCCTCTCGTTCAAATGGTTCCTCACAATTCTGGAAAGGCTTGCACGGAGTCAAGAGCATCTGTGAGAAGGGTTTACGCTATGTGCTGGGCAATGGTAAGAAAACCAGGTTTTGGCATGATGTTTGGCTTGGAGATACACCTCTGCGGGTGACCTGCAACCTGCTGTTTGAGTGCTGCAACCAACAGAACAAAAAGGTGGCAGAGGTGCTAAGCCGAGAGGGCCTTGATCTCACTTTCAGGAGGACGTTCGGTCTGGCTGAGGTTAGACAGTGGGAACAATTGTGTCTCTGGCTGGAAGATGTGGTGCTAACTGATTCTCCTGACTCTGTTCGATGGGAGCTGGAAAAATCAGGAGCCTTCTCCACGTCCTCTTTGTATAAACACATGTCGTCCACGGGCGTCATCAATGTGAGGCTGCGTGATATCTGGAGTGCGAAGATACCGCTCAAAGTAAAGAACTTTCTCTGGCTCCTTAACCGGGGTAGAATCCAATCAGCGGACCAATTAAAACGCAAGGGCTGGGATGGGGAGGAAAACTGCAGCTTGTGTGGGGAAATAGAAGATGCAGCTCACATTATGTTTGGGTGCCCGCCGGCGGCCTTTTTATGGCAGATCATCAGGGATGTGTGTGGCTGGGCAAGTTCCCCGAAATCCCTAGATGAGTTCTTCGATTTGACCAAAAACTTTGACAAAAAGTCTAAGATGGTCCTGATCAGGCTGCTAGGGGCAGTCTGTTGGGTCCTCTGGACCGCGCGTAATGAACTAACCTTCCAAAACAAACTAATCCCTTCCCCAAATGCTCTAATCTTCAAAACGACATATCTGTTGCAGCGATGGTGCCCCTTGGGTAAGGTGGAAGACCAGGAGGACAGCCGGAGGCTAGCGCACGGGCTGCGAACGAGGGCTATCCTGGTGGAACAACTGGCGCTGGACCCTGAAGGAATTGCTAACTCTCGTGGAGCTTTTCTTCCTCTGCACTTCTTCTTCGACCAGGATGTTGGCGCCTCTGGCTGTCCCTCGCAGCAAGTTTGGTTAATGTCCTGTTGGTTTTGTTTCGCCAGTTCTACCTTTTGTTGTGGCGATGGGCGTTGGCTGTTTACTCCTGTGGAGACTGTACTCTTTTTTTGGGCGGGCCCAAACTTGCGTTGGGTCTGGGTTGGGGTGAGAGTCCCTGTTGAACTCTTGGTCTGTGTTTCCTTTATGCTTTATATATAAAGCTGGCTTCGGCCTTTGGAGGAGGGAAATTGCAGTAGGAGATAAAATTAAAAGGGAAAATTAGCTATTGAGTCCGGTCCCTGTACGTTTGCGGGCCGCAGATAAATCTTGGAGACCCACGACTCCATTTCCCCTTCGGGCCACCTCCGAAACCCTTGCAGCAAACTTGCCCGGCCCGTCTCCTCCACTCCTCGCGTCATCTCAAGCCCAATCCATGGCTTGCGAAGCGAAGAGCGCGGGGCCTCGGCCGCCTAGCCGCCGCAAGCGGAAGAAGGGCAAACGAGCCGCCCCCTCCTCCCCCGCGCCGCCGACACAAAAAGCGGCCGCCACCCAAGCAGCCCCAGCCCCCATGGAGGCCGAAGCGGACGCCGCCGCCACCACCACCACCTACGTCTACGACGCCCTCCCGGGGCTGACCCTGGCCTTCTCGCCGGAGGAGGCCCCCGACGACGGCGCCGAGCCCCGGCCCACCTCCGCCGCCGCGGGGCGGGACGAGGATGATCCGACCGCGACCTACGCCGTGTTCCGCAACGAGATAACGGCGGCTGGGGATGCGCTCCGGGACATCCCCGCCACGGACTTCTTCTCGCTCGACGTCTCCGCCTCTGCCTCCGCCGAATTCGAGGCCGAACCGGCCTCTCCGCAGGCCCCGGCGCCTGCGGCTGCGGCGGCGACGCCCTCGAGCTCGCGCGCTGCGGAGGAGCAGCCGGCGCAGGGGTCGGAGCGCGCGTGGTTTAGGGGAGGGAGGCGGTTCAGGAGCCCCATGCTGCAGTTGCACAAGGGTGAGGAATTTTCTTTACTGCTCTGGGTGGTGGTGGATTTCTGTTGCTTCATATGAAGAATGAGCTTACGGAGTAAGTTTTGGAAGCCTAGTTTATGATATCTAGCATGGTTTGGATTTGAATATTGATCTCAGTTTCGCATGAGAAGCCCTTTACCAGTGATGTTTTCCTTAGGGAGGTACTTTTGAATTTGGGATCATTTGAATGTTGTGGCTTGCTGTGTCGAAATGAGTTGTGGCTTGTTATAGTTATTAATGGGATGACGTGATCAGATGTACTCTGTAATTCTGTAAGAGATGCAAGGTCAAGTATGTAAGGCATTGAGTTTATTGAATAGCTGCTTGGGAATTGTGGTAATATACATGTCGGGATTGAGGGCCTGCAAATACCATTCCAAGGATCATGAACCTGGAATTTCTGCATGATACCTTCATGGGGTTTTCTGTGCCATTGGTAAATAGGCATAATGGCATCCTTAGCACTTTCAGCAGTTATCGAATATAAATAATGTTTAAAATTAATTTGTAGTGGTATCATTGTATTAATGATGGAGAAAGTGTTAAGGGAACATTGTGAATCTGAACAGTGTGGTTTCAGTAGAGTTCATTGTTAAGTAGAAATTGTTAGATACCATCTCAAGAATTGGTCTTATGTAAAAAAGTAGTGAAGCTATGTTATGGAGTTGATACAGGCCTACAAATCAAAATTTCTGTTAGGAGTTGTTCCAGGCATGCAAATTAAATTTTCCGTTAGGACATGGATGAGTACAACTTGAGATCAATGAGACCTCATAGCTGTATTTATTATATCAAGGTTGAGAATTTAACTGCTGTGGTACTGATAGATATTAACTATCTGCTGCAGAGATTCTCGACTTCTGTGATTTTATCTCACCTTCTACTGAAGAGCAATCTTCACGAACAGCTGCTGTGCAAGCTGTCTCCGACGTTGTCAAACATATATGGCCTCATTGCAAGGCAAGTGAATTCTTCTTGTGCTAGGCAGCAGATAGCTTGAACTATTTGGTGATTCCGAGTTTTGCATGGCAGGTGGAAGTCTTTGGATCTTTCAGAACAGGGCTCTATCTACCAACAAGTGATATTGATGTAGGCATTTTGATTTCCTCCTCTTCTCTTAAATTTCTACTCTCACATCTCACTTGCCTTCCCTTGTTTTGTATTAGTTGCTGGAGCATAGTGCATACTTTATATAACAAAATTATTCTTATCTGTCCTACTATGGAGCTGATGATTTGCTTTCATTGCATGTCCTCATTTTATTTGTACAATATGCAACACCCGTATAGGTTATACCTCTAACTATTCATTATCAGATTTAAAGCAATAGCAAGCACTGGTATCTGATCATAAAGAAGAATAGATGTGAGATGATGAAACAATAATTATATGAGAGGCATCCTAGGTTAGATGGACATTCCATGTTTTCATGGACCTGTATTTTCCATTTAATTGCACCTAGCTAATTTGATATCAGCGATCATAATAGTTCTTTCATGAGAAGGGTAGTTTCTGGGGTACATCAGCTCCAGCTTGTTATAATTTGCATTTCCCATCTTTCACCTGGAAACATATTTTCATATATCTTCCTTTTTATGATATCCTTACTCATTTATATGTTTAAGTTCACATTGGTCTATTGCTGCAGGTTGTAATATTTGAGTCCAGAGTTAAGACTCCTCAAGTTGGCCTATATGCTCTTGCTAAAGCATTGTCCCAGAAAGGTGTTGCTAAAAAGATACAGGTCCCAGTTTTCACCCTGCTTTAATCTATTAAGCTAGCATCCCAGCAAGTTCCTTTTCTGATTTGTGAACTGCATATTACAAGATTTTGTAGAGGATAAAATACTGTTTTCTCACTAATGAAGAAACAACACAGCTTTTATCCATATGAAATGAGGACCTGAAATGATCAGTGATTTAATTTGGTAGCTACCAAACTCCATTTTTTGGAAGCTATCGCCATTCTTTTCTGTGTTTGCCACTTCGTCCACTAATTTGATACTAAGTTGCTTATTTTGTTGATAGACCATTGCTTTTCTTGTATCACAGGTAATAGCAAAGGCACGTGTGCCAATTGTGAAGTTTGTGGAAACAAAGAGTGAAATAGCTTTTGATATCAGGTTCAATTTTGTTTTCTCATTTTGTCATACGAATAGTTCTTGCATTTTTATTTCCCCCCCTTTTGTGCCAGACTGCCTTTTTGTTTAATATAATCTCCCTTTTCTGCTCCAGCTTTGATGTGGATGGTGGGCCGCAAGCAGCAGACTTCATCAAGGTACCTGTTCAAATGAACAACTAGCTACTCCACTATGGAACACATCATGTACTCTGTTGAAGCTAACGTATGGAAGACGTGCAGTTTGATTCACCTGATTCTTTTGACCAATCTCTTCCATTTTGTACTGTAGGATGCTGTGAAGAAGTTGCCTGCTTTAAGACCTTTATGTATGATCCTGAAGGTTTTCCTGCACCAAAGAGAACTTAATGAGGTACGATTCAACTAAAAAATGGTGATTAGTTGCTCGTTTTCTTAATTATAAGGTTGTTATACAGAATTGTTGGGATGACTCTATCTCTAGTAATCACTGCACTCTTTCTGGTAGGTCTATTCAGGTGGAATTGGATCATATGCTCTTCTCACGATGCTGATCACCCATCTACAGGTGAAATGAGATTTATTAACTTGAGCTGTCTATATCCGAAAGCTACAAAGAAATCCTTAAAAAATGGTTGAAAGCACAATAAGGTGCTTTTATTTTACTGTGTAGTTAGGTTCTCAAAATAAATCTAATGTATTAAACAAATAAAAATGTATTAGATGTAAGCCCTTTTAACACAATTATATCAACTACATCATACTTTCCTTGTAGCAATCTTGTGTCATACACTTTATTTACTTGTAATCTGCAACCTGGATTCATGCTTTAAGATATATTATTTACCACCACATATTTATTTTCTGTTAGTTGCTCTGGGGTGGGAAAGATATTCTGGGGTATCGTCAGCCCAAGGAGCACAATTTGGGAATTCTTTTGGTAAGTAATACTTTTCTTATTTATGCACAATTTATATTTTTCTCTCAGAATACTTTCGTATTGCCTCACTGCATGCAATGAGGTTTGCAGTCTTCTACTTTTGAAAATATTGTTTCTTTTTGTCTTCGCTACTCCATTGGAGAAACATGGCACTTCACTTTGTGATGAAGATATGGAAGTGTGACGCCGCTTATTATTTGCTCCCTTTTTTTGCAGGTCAAGTTTTTTGATTTTTATGGACGCAAGTTGAACCATTATGATGTCGGAATATCATGCAACTCTGCAAAGTCTTTCTTCTTAAAACGAGATAAAGAGTAAGCCAATGATTTGCTATATGGGTCTTATGCCAGATAGATAAATAAACTACTGTGACTGCCATTTTTATCATTTCTCTGTTTTCCACATTACCCTATTTTTAGGAAATATTGTAGAACTAGCAACATATCTCAGTTTTTTGAAGGAACAACATATCTCATTTTGTCGATCACTGTTTACAACATTTTATTGTTGTTTGTATATTGTGTAGTCTGGTATGCAAATTTCGTTAATAAGTGAAAAAAACTGTCAGGCCGGTTGAAAGTATTTGTAGTCACTAAGTTCTAAACCTATTGTTCAAACCTAAGTTCCATTTGTTTACCGGTTCATTTCTGCTGTTCACTGATCCTATCTCTCTAATATGCTTTTATAGCTTTATGAATCTTGATCGGCCCCATCTTTTATCTATTCAGGATCCCATGGTAAGATCTCTGCCCAATATCCATTCTTCAGCTAGATTAAATAACTTGAGCATCTTCAGTTTCAAATTTACATATTAAAATTGTGATGTCCAGGCACCAGATAATGATATTGGAAAGAATTCGTTCAACTACTTCAAGGTAATTGCTTTATCAAGGTGGAGTGGTGGACATGTTGTTCTGTCTCTCATTTTGTCAATGCTATAGATATGATACCTGGAATTCATTTGATCATTAGCATGCTATTTTCTTTTAATGTTGGAACAAATATGCTACTTTTCATCAGTTCTGAGCAAGCTTCCTTAAGCAACTGCTAGTTAGTGTACAGATAAATTCACAGCAATCCAGGTCCATATCCCCATAGAGTGCTATTTTCACTTTTCTTGCTTGCTTACACAAAGTCATCTTCCCTGGAATGTGCCGTATATATTAAATTGATTTGGTATTTGCATTCTAGCTATGGTACTATTTCTCTGATGAAGAAAATCTTTAATCATGCTTTAGGTGAAGTCAGCATTTTCGAAGGCATACTCTGTGTTAACTGATGCAAACTTGATTACAAACTTGGGACCTAAAAGGAGCATTCTGGGTACCATTATCAGACCAGATTCAGTTCTCCTTGACCGAAAAGGATGGAACAATGAAGATAAGTTGCCTGAAATGTTAACGGAACCCTGGGAACCGGTACCCCGTCAGTTTGACAGTGAGAATGATGTAGTGTACAATTGGCACATGATAGATGAGGATGAACCATTGCCCAGAAATAGTCAATCCACATCCGAGGACACTAGCACAAGTTCGTCACCATCTAAAAAACGGAAGTCCTCCAAATCAAAGCACAAATCACGAAAGAAGTCAAAGGCTGATGCCTCGAGCAGTAGTAAGGCTGCAAATGGGTTCAGAGAGGATAGATCATCCAAGCGGGAAGCAGGAAGCAGCAGACGGAGGAAAGGACCAAGGGAGTACGACAGATTTACAAATACACTCCCACAATACACGCACGTTAGTAGGTGGTAACTTTTGGTTGGGCTAGTAGCATTGACAGTATGGTCTCAGAGATCCAGCACAATTGACACTGAGAAAAGCAACGTGTTACATTATTGTATAATTATTTGAAGCCCCAGTGTTTGGCTTGTTTGTTGTTTCTATTTAACCTCTATCCTTTATGTAACGGATATCAGTCTAAGATTAGTTACTGTCAAGCTAAGATTCAGTTACATACATATTATTTCAACAAACATGCAGCAATTTTGTTGGTAATGGTATCTGTTGTGATGATTATGTATAGACTTTTCTGTTGCATCAATCGGAGATACAAATTAATATTGGAATATATTGAGATGACCTATTGGATGGTCTGAGTAATGTTGTACTAAAGAATGCACATAATACTGACAGATTGTACTTAGTAGTTTAATCTACCTTCGAGGCGATAAGTGAAATACAACTAGCATTATTTTTTGGTTATGTTCTGTTTTCATTATAAATGGAAGTGCCAATTATTACTTATGAGCAGCTGTAGCCCTTGCGTTCTGTAGTGAGCTTAATATCCAAACTATTGCTCAATGAATATGCATGTAACGCATGCTAAGCAACAAGAACGAAGCCAATTTGAATTTTCGGAGCACAGCTATTTGTCTTCGTTCCATAGCCGATACACAACACAAAATAGATCGGCAGTGACTGATTCTATGACAGCAGCAGCTGTTAGAAACCAACGTTAGCAGCTACATGGCTAACATTTGACAGGCTGATGTAAACCCGCTATATATTCATATAAGAAAGGCATTGAAGTTCGCCACCGGTTACAAGGAGATATGTCCATTAAAAGTGAGGACATATGCCGAAAATCAACACAACTAACCTAGCTTTTATTATTCAGATTGACCTTCAGCACAAAAAGATAGAAGGATTCATTTCAATCTGCTGGCCGATGAAAAAAAGGAGCCAGATGAAGTACTCGTAGACCTGATGAGCTTCTGAGTTCTGACCACAATATGCATGGTAGTAAGTTCCGGCAGTGAAATGTATGATTGCCCATTATCCACTATGCTGACCATTCGCGTGGGGATGTTGCATTGCTGCCAGCATTAAGCTTATCTACCATTGCCGATTGGGCCGCAGTCACCACTGGGAGTATCTCGACTTGATCCCGTGGATACCCTACTACACTGGCTGTTTCAACCATATTTCCAAACGGGTGACTGTGCACGACTTGCGGTCCCAAGTGATGAAACGCCATAGGAGCAGTAGCTGGAGGCTGAGGCAGAACGGCAACAACAGTAGCAGGGCAGTTAGAAGGGTTCTTGTATGTGGAGCTATAGGCCTGCCCATTTCCTTGAACCGCATAAGATGCAACACTACAATGACTGGGCTGGCTTGGTTGAGGACAGGGGCCCTGGCTGTGTGGCTGCTGCTGCTGCTGGATAGTATGATCAGCAACAGGAAGAAGAATTGTGTTGCCTTGGCCATAAAATGAATGGGCAACTTCATGATGCTTCTGCTGCGGTGAAGAGTAAGGAGGCTGCACAGCCACAGTTCTTGAAATTGGCTCAGAGTTAGCATTGGCAGGCTTCTGGGAACAGTATGAAGGATACAAGGGTGTGACCTGAGGAGCACTCTGAGACTGAGGAGACGATGATTGTTGTTGAGCCATCTGTCGGGAAACTTGCTGAATAATGTATTGTTGCTGTTGCACCATGGGTTGTTGGGAATGCCATGTATGAGATTCAACCTGCTGTGTAGGCATCTGGGCCCTGTGATTCTGTGATTGACCGTATAATTCAGTTGCATGAGTAGATTTCTGAGGCAGCTCAACCGCAACCCTGGCTTCAGGGTTCTGGACAAGTGGCTGCATAACTTGAACCAAAGGTTCTAACGTCTTGCTCTCAGTGGATTTGGCATGATCCTGGCTCTGTACATAGTACACAGGAGCTTGATTCAACTGCTGCTGGTCATGCTGCGTGCTCAAAGAGACCGGCACCAGGTGCTGCAGAACAAAGCCATTGCTACTTTGGACCTGGACAGCCGGGGATTGCATCCCATTGACTTGGTGAATCGGCAAAAGGGTAACCTCATGCTTTGGAACTTGTGTGCTTTGGTCATTTTCCCTTGGCGCGAGCATGGAGAAACCAGTGGCTTCGCTCTTCTGAGAAGGCACCTCATGTGCAATTTGAAGTTTGCTCAGCTCATTTTCACCTGCGCCTCCGTCCACCCGCCCGGGCGAGGTCGGCGCCGTCCTGCTCCGCGCCGACGAGTTCGGCGTAGACGCGGGCGTTCGGCGTAGGCGTCCCCCGATGCCGTCGAGCGTGTGCAGCAGCGCGTCGGCCTGCTTCCGCGTGCACTCCTCCAGGGTGGCCATGACGGCGTCCCTGGGGTAGAAGCCGCCGTCCTGCTGCTGCGGCTGCGCGTAGACGCTGACAAACGCCCTGGTCGCCCGCTCGTCCTGCGAACCAAAACCAACAGCCATCTCTCGCTCACGGAGATCGATGAAATCGAAATCACGAGGAGGCCGCCGGCGGCGAGCCGGGGTGGGCGCGGTGGCGTACCTCGCGGCGGCGCGGGTGGTCGAAGGAGCAGCGCGCGTCGGGGGGCAGGCCGAAGGCGCCGGAGACGGAGGCGGCGGCCGGGCGCGCGGGGGAGGCCATGCGCGGGCTAGGGTTTTGGGGTGGTGCAGTCGGGCCGGGCGAGAGAGAGAGAGACCTGGGAGGGAGGGGGGAGTTGGGAATCCGAAGCGGGAGAGAGGAGGAAGGGGTGGGGAAAGAGAGGGAGGGAGGAGTACAAGCTAAGCACAGGAAAAAAAAAAGCAGCAGGCTAAATGTAAAAAAGAGTCACCCAAGTAAACAGAACAGAGTCGCGGTAGAGAGAGGTGTGAAAAAAAAAGGAAGTGGAAACAGAGCCACGAGGGAGAGGGCAAGCAAAGCAAAGCGGAGGCAGTAGAGACTGGAGCCGAGACCCCGAGAACGGCGGTGGTGGCCTGGTGGGGCTGGTGCTGTGGAGTTCGAGGCGCGGGGAGGAATAAAAATGGGGGGCCCTGGCCGCCTAGCCCGCCTGGGCTTGGGGGGAGCGGGTGTGGTGGACCTCGGAGAGCGAGACGCGCGAGCGATGCGAGCCCTTGAGCCCGTCCACATGTGGGTTCGAGATCTGGCGAAATCTGGTGGCGGTGGCGCGGCACCACGCCCTCGCCGCTGCCGCTTGCCCTATGGACCTACGCGTGCGGGGCGTGGGATTCAGCGGTGGCGGTGGATAGGGCCGGGTGGCCGGGGACGACGCGGACGTGTGGACCGACCGAGCGAGCGATGGATGGATAGATACAGTGCCCGCGCCCGTGCTCCGCTGCCGCCTGCCGGGGTCAGCTGATGGTGCCGGCCGGCCGGTGGATTGGATGCGCCTGGCCCTAGGCGATGCGATCGGTTTCCGATGACGGCTTGCTCGGGGAGCCTCCGATCGCTGTCCGCCTCGTGCGGCATGTGCGCGGTTAACAACTCTGGACGGATCAGGCACGGCCGGGTAAGGTTACGGTGGCTCCAAGTATCCCCCGTTCCCCTGGCCCTGGGCTGGGTGGTGGTGACTGGCGAGTGAGTCCGTGGCTAGAGACGTACCGTACGTACTGGGGTGTCGAGGTCCCATTGGCCTTCGATTCATCCATCACACCAGTTTTTCTTACGATTATTGGGCACGTACATTTCCCTCCGCTTTCGCTCTTGGCTTTGGCCACTGCATGGAAACTTTTGTGCAGTTTCAGCTACCAAACTTCGAGAAAATATTAGTGATTTGTTTACCGTAGCCATGATTTTCTCCTCCTTAAAGAAAAATATCCGCTTAATTTCTGCCCATATGGGTCGACGTCTGAATAATACAGCTATTTTTGTACAATTCCACTACAGCCATGCATATACACACACTAGTCTATGTAGGGATGAGCTTACACATACGTATGTAATTTGAACCAATCAGTCACGTGTTGTGCTTGAGTGAGTTATATAATATAAGAATATAGTAGTACGTGTAGCAATGGCTGTAGTACGTAGTAGCATTGTATAGTGGCCGGTAGAGGAATACCAAACTGAAAGCCAGTCCATCTATCTAGCTAGTAGGTTGTAGTGGGGGATGATGCGACCAAAAGTCCATTGCGCGAATGCTTGACTAGGAGGCCATATCTAAAAGTAGCACAAAATGCAAGTTGTCTATTTTTACCAGGATGCATCTCCCCTGCTCCGCTTTCCACGTAAAGTGTAAAAAGGCTGCATTCTTTTGGTGTGCATGAAGCATCATCCATCTCAAGTCGCGAGGTCGAATGTCAATTGGTAGGTCAATGTCATGACAGGGACGTGGATCACTGGATCTGCTGAATTAGGAGTTGTACTGGTACAAAGGTGGAGGTGAATGCAGGGCACTTGACTAATTAAATTCAGCGCATCATTAGTGCAAGCTAATAATAGACAAAAAAACAGGTTCATAACAAGTTTGCTAACCTACACTAGTTTCGCCCTGCCGAAAGTCGAGTCGGTGCCCGCTGGATAATGACGTGCCTATACATAACCGAAGGCTGAAAAGCTTTTGAATCGAAGTGATCCGGGACAGCAACCATCACCCATGCTAAAATTGTAGCAGTAGTGCGTTTCAACCTGCCACTCTCTCTCAAAGTGCATGCAAAGTCGGCATCATCATACACTGAGCGAGCCCATGATGGAACACTGACTGCATCAACCAACAACAAATGAAAACCGTTTGGCAGTTGCGAGGCGGTTGGAAGTGCATCATGTGATCCCAGTTGCCTAGTGGCCACGGATTCAGCGAGATCCTAGTACCCTATATATAGCTAAGTACGTGCCTACTCTCTCTGTCCCTTTTTAAGTGTCGTTATTGGTTTTCGTGCCACGATTTAGATTCGATTTATACAAAATATGTGTAACATTTTAATCTCTAAAAAATTTGTTAAAGACTAGATTTAAATATCTATCTAATGATATTTATTATGTATTATAAATATTAATATATATTTTTTTATATTCAGTTAAAGTTATTTCTCGGGAACCGTAAACGACATTCTTTTAGGAACATACAGATCGGACGCCTTTTGGAGCGACCAGTGCGAGGCGCGCAGCAAACGGTTTTCAGTTGTTGGCCGCGGCAAATGGCCGACAAATTCCTTGCTTTGCCCATACTCGAACGCTTCCCGGCAGCCGCAACTTGGCGCCTCACGCGGGCGCCGACCCACTGTTTCATTGATCTATCCATCCTAGATTAGGCAGAGCAAAAGCGAAAGATTCCGGCGCCATTTTTTTATGTCTCGAGTTCGTGCCCCGCCCGGCTACTTGACGTTTTTGATCGGTTGTTTAAGACGGTAGTTAAAGGTGTTAAACTGATCTGATGTGAGGATCTGCAATATCGTAGACAATAATTTGGGATACAACTAGATGTCCAAGCAGACGTATAGTCCCCGGATATTGAGTTCATTTTCATTCCATTATTCTCCATGCATTGACATCCAAATTATTTTGTTAATAAAGTGATGACGCAAAGTTACACAGTAAAGCACCGTGGATCAAAACACGGACAACTTGTTGTGAATTTCTGAAAATTGGCATCTATAAAACCTATATAATTGGTACCCACTAACATATCATGTCTGATTTCTCTCAACATGCAAGATGTCTACATCACCATCTACTAGATTTTCTCTCAACATACAAGTTGTCCACATCACCATCCACTAGAATTATGAATTTATGTCTTCTATTGATTTTCTGCGGCTATGCATTGTGTTAGTCTTTGCGAGTACCATGCTACAAATTTCTAAGTAGTTCGCTCTCAATAAAATAAATGTGTTTTCCTCTACATTATTTACAAAAAATATTGCAATACAATCATTTTAGTTTCTATTTTTAAATTACATCTTCAAATTTTATATAAATTCCCGCAGCAACGCGCGGGTACCACCTAGTATAATCAGTTTTGGAAACCAGCTTGTCCAGAATTCGCAGGCTTCAACGGATCACTTCTTGCCTCAGGGTGGTGGATAATTCTCATGCTTTCATGGTTGAGGATGACTAGGCTTGGAAAAAAAATCAACAAATGGTAATCGACACACTTACAAGCGAAGAATAACCATCTCCAAGAGTTAGCTAAATATAGCGATTATAACCCCTTTGTAAAAATAGAAAGCCATCTAATTCAATAGGGTAATTCAACATATTAGGTAAAGATGACTAGTGAGGTAGGCTAGCTAAAAATAGCGGAATGAGGTACGATGAAGAGCCACTAAATTTGAAGGGTCATTTACAGAGTCTGTTGAAAACGTTTTTTCTCTAACAATAGCTAAATTTAATGATTTAACTATAGTCTTTTGGAGATGCTCTTAGGAGCAAACTAGCAAAAAAGACATTCAGTGTTTCATCTCGGAGGAATATCAGGGCACGTCGCTGTTCTACTCTAGGTCAGCTAGCAAGCTTAGGACATCAATAGTAGCGTAGCCACATTGGGGCAAGCTGGGGCAGCTGCCCCAGCTAAATCTATACTAATTCAAGTACATTCCCTCTTATCTAACGATATTTTAAGCTTCGTCAGCACTTCTATATGGTGTCATGACTAGCAGGTTCTTATTACTTGCTAATTTGTGTCTTTATTCTTCAAATTTGAGGATACATCTTTAAATTTCACATAAAATTTATGCAATTACAGTATATAGATGTGTGAACTGGTGTATGTTTTATTTTGGTTTGGTACGTCGTTAGAGTCGCCCCAGCTAATTTTTTTTCCTGGCTCCGCCACTGTA
>OAMR01000176.1:1707714-1727652 GCA_900205405.1 Echinochloa crus-galli
ATATATACTCTCTCGTATCAAAAAAAATATTGTTGACTTTTCTTGCAACGTTTGATTATTTGTCTTATTTTAAATATACAAAAGGATAAGGTACAAGTCGTGATATAGTTACTCTCTCAAATAAAATAAATAATAATTGTATAGCCTTTTTCAGTAAGAACTATGGTCAAACGAGTCAATAGTGATAAATATTTTGATACAGATGTAGTAGATTCAACCACATTGATCATGTAATAAGCATTGTCATGTATATATTGGAGATCTCACATAGACACTATAATTAAATTTTTATATAAAAAGAATTCAGATCGAGCATGTACATAGGGTACCAAAATCTCCATTCGAGTCCGAAGTACTGTTATCCACACACACACACACACACAAACACTCTTAACAAACTCCAAAAGGCATATTGACCTTCGATTTATTCTACATCTCACCTCTTTAGGTGTGTAATTGATGCCCCTGAGAATCACTACTACCGACTCTCTTAAGTTAACGGTTGGCAGCGACTACTTCAGGGGCACCAATTCGCACATACGGCCGGCATTATTACGGTTTTCGACGACAAAAAAAAGCCACCCAAAAACGCCCATATATGATCACGAGACTCGGGCGTCAGAGGATCCGATGCAGGGCGCGGCGGCAGATCGATGATCAGTGATGCTGGGGGTCCGGCCCTCCAGGGCTCAGCCTCTTGGACGCGGCGACGCTGCCGTCTTGTCCAGCATCGTCGTCACCTGCAACCTGAAATGCCGCCGCCACATCCACTTGAACCAGCAGGCGGCCCGTCGTCGTCGCCAATGGCGCCACGGCCACGGCCCCGAGAGGCCTTGCCGCGCCGGCGCCCGGAGAGCACATCGACACCACGACCGCCGCCAGCAGCAATGCGCTAGTGAAAACCACGCTGAGGTGCCTCGCCATTCGATTGCCGCCGGCCGGGAGCTGCTGGCAAGGTTAAGTTCAAGAAACTTGCTTGGTAACGTGATTTTCTCGCAGGTATTGGAAGACCTTGTGCTCGTGTATGAGCGAGTGTGGTACTGGCAATCAAGAGCTTGATGAACGGCATTATATAGGCGCCATGGTCGGGCCCTCATTCGTTTCATGCAACTAATTAACCGATCGCGACGTGGTCACGACGGCAAGTTGCCTATGTTATACACAATATCGGGTCATCGTCGACGAGCAGATCGAGTCCGCGTATGATGTGCACACAAGAGGCTGCAGATTGGACGATCACACGTCCGGCCGGCGATGGGAGCACAAAGAAACGATGGCTGGCCCTCTGATTGAATAGGAATGATGAGCTCGAGTGGAGCCTTCAATTCCCAAGTTGGCCTCGCAAATGCGGGGATTCGACGGTGACACGGCCGATACGGTAGTTACATGACGAATCTCCAGGACGAATTAAGCAGCTTAATTTGAGACTTTGAGTTGTATTAGTGCGATCCTCCGTAGTACACGACCAAACGGGGAGTTGCAGGCAGGACCACTACTCATGGCTCATCAGGGCCTCAGGGGTCAGGGCTTCTGTCGTCTGTAGTGATTGTGATACGTACACGCACGCAGCCCAACTGTGTTTAGCTCGGCCCCATTTGGAAGTTGGAACACACAAATTCTGTGTCGAACCTATGCGTAAAATTGAGCTCTTCCCTACGGATTAACATGTTTCACACGTACTATGTGTTCTGTTCTATTCTTCTGTCTCCTGCGACTAGAATTGTCCTCCGACTAGCATTATCACGACACAACACAAGAGATAGTGCCCCGTTCGAGGTTGTGTAATGTAAGGAACGTACTCGTGTATAACTTGCTGAATTTCATTATTGTTATCAGATTATTATTTGCAATTGATCTTACAAGGCAGTTTTGTGCCTTTGTCCACACGTCGAGTCACACAACACATGATCAGATATTCAGATCGCAGGACACTGAAAGTCCCTTAAACGGTGCTGATGCGGCCATCACTAGGAAATGCAGCCTCAAGACAACAAAATTAGTAGGGAAAAGCTAAACATCACTCAAGCAATCCGAGCGGCGTCGTCACTTGATTTTTCCGCCGGAGCTCCGGCACAGCCCTAGCGCGCCCGCGTCGGGGTGGCGGCGGGGCTGGGCAGCGGGCTGGGCGGCGGGGCTGGAGGTAGAAGATGAAGGGGAGAAGGTGGAGGTAGAAGATGAAGGAGAGCCCTTGGATTGAGATCCAATGGTCCAAAAATTCGAGTGATGAGGGCCTCTAGATTGCTTGGGTGATAGGTAGACAGATCCTTAGTAGTATAGAAACTGGATCATGTTAACAACTTGTATAGAAACTGCTTTTTTTTTGGAGATTACTTGTATAGAAACTAGCTGTCCAGTCAAGTCGCCTCGCCGGGCCTAGTTTAGGCCCACAGGCCACAGCCCACCCACACCAGAGCAAAAACAAGTGTGTAGCTGGGATTATAGTTTCAAATCCCAAAACTCACTTTTCTTAAATCTTAATTTCACCGGTTACATATCTCATCTCCATACTAAAAACACGCAAAATTTAAATCGGGAGGGCTCTTGATTTTGGCTTAACGCAAGAGCCCTCCCAATCTTGGACGAAATGTTTGATCGGTTTATTTTTCAGCTACATGCTGGCGGAGTACATGGGCCCGGTGCAGGAGGTGGCGCTGAGGGTGCTCGAGCTGATGGCGGAAGGGCTGGGGATGTCGGACACTAACGTGTTCAGCCACATGGTGCAGCGGGGCGGCAGCGACGTCCTCCCGCGGGTGAACCACAGCCACTACCCGCCGGCGATGCGGCGTCCGGCGGCCGGCGGCCGCGGCGACGTGGGGTTCGGCGAGAACACGGACCCGCAGATCATCTCGGTGCTGCGGTCCAACTCGGCGTCCGGCCTGCAGATCGCGCGCTGCGCGACGGCAGCTGGGTCCCCGTGGAGCCCGACCCCGCGTCCTTCTTCGTCAACGTCGGCGACTCCATGCAGGTGCTGACCAACGGGAGGTACCGGAGCGAGGCACATGGTGGTGGCGGCCTGGCGGGGGAGGCCGGGGAGAGCGGGCGCGGCTGTCGATGATATACTTCGGCGCGCCGGCGCCGTCGGAGAGGATCGCGCCGGTGCCGGAGCTCAACGGGGAAGGGGAGGCCAGCCGGTACCGGAGCTTCGCGTGGAGGGAGTACAAGGCGGCCGCATACAGGAGCAGGCTCGCCGACCACCGGCTGCCTATATCTATATTGAGGTGTAGAGACCATACACTTTTCTTGCTGCCTATATTGATGTCAACGTTACAGTTCGAAGCTTCGAACCCACAAGGAACGAGTGGCAATAGGAGCCCAAAGCCTCCTGAGAAGAAGGTTGTGAGCCACTATATGCTGATCAATCGAGATTGGTGAGCAAAAACACCTGAACATACCATGCGTCAGCAGGTCGGTACCAGTATGTTCTACTGTGTTTCGGTAATCTGAACAGAACAGCACATGCATTGCATACGGATGATGAACCAAAGACAACTTTGCCCTCACGATTCTGGATTTCTGGCGCTGCTGCTAGAAATACAGGGTCGTGAACAGATTAACGGATTGTCTTCTTGAATAGCAGGGGTTCAAGCTGCTACGTGGAAGAAACTCAAGAAATGGATCATGAAACAGGAACTAAAAGTAACACCATAGAAGTAGGTAAAGGCCAAACGAAGGTAGAATCCTAGTTTCTGCTTATTCCAGGGACTAAATTACCCAAGAGCTTATTACTCATCAATGAATGATAATGTACAGGATTCAAGGATAAGCATAGTGTTTACAAGGATACCTTCGTCTCATTGATGGAAATCAACATTGATCCATCAGCACCGAGTACAAATGTCTTACAACAGAATCCTGCACAGAAAGGAATGCTACATTTGCTTAGGGGGTAGGTCAAAGAACACCTAAGAAATCTTGACACAAATACTTCCGGTCACACAGCTCACCTTCAGCCATGGACATGACTGCCATAATCTTGGTTGAACTTTTCATATCTATGTGCATGAAGATGAGCAGACGGCCTTGTATTCCTCAAAGCAAGTTCTATATCTTCTGTCGTCACCGGACCAACTTCAGGCAACTCTGCAATATTTTGCCCACAAAAGTGCTAAAATTCCACTGACTTTATAATAGAAAGAGTAGCAGTTTACTGTTAATTTACTTTTTAATCAATAATTAACATGCATTGAAGGGCACTATCACAGTAAAAATTCGTATATTATAATATGTGCCACTGCTTAGTTTCTATTCTGCAAGCACTAGGTGCAGGCGTGCAGCCCATACAGGTAAGATTTTCCTAGAAATTGAAGAGAAGTAGGCAACAAAGAACAATAAGTCTTCACTTGAAGTGGCACACAGGAGACAGAGTCGCTTAAAGGAAGTAAGAAATCACTCTTTGTTCTTGTTAACACACAGGGAGACAGAGTTGCTTAAAGGAGGTAAGAAATCACTAGTTACAGACAGGTCACATACCATCCTCAGGGACCTCTTCTTGATTGCGCTCAAGAAGTGTCATTAAGCGTCTTAGAGGCTGCATTGCTGCCTCCTTGCACACAAGGCGAATATCAGAGCCAGAATACCCTTCAGTTTTCTCCACAAGAACATCATAGGGAATCTCCATTGTGCCAGGAGTAGATGGCAGGAGCTCTTCAAACATAGCATGTCTAGCATCTGGTTCTGGCAATGGTACAAGAATCTGATTGACAAGTTATGGGAAAAAAGTTCCTTCAGATTTGTCATGCAACTTGAGCTTTGACATAATAAGAATTCTGGCGGCGGCTGAGTATTAAGTTTCTCTAGACCTCCACCAGACAAATATTGTATAGAATGGGCCCAAAAGAATCAATTGTATCCGAAGTTATAAAGATAACTAAATAACTGGAAAGGAGTATAAGCAGTCCATTATACAAGGCTGCTGATTTTGTATAACATAACATTTAAGAGGGCAATATAGCCAGTGATCATTCATATACTGCACGCTTGTAAAAGTTCACGATGAGGCCATGAAGGATTGACAGACAAGGCAAAGCTTTTCAGAAAAAAAAAGGAGAGCCTTGCTAGTGCACCTGACCTCCTGTAGTTCAGTGTAAATATTTATACTCCCAAATAAGAAATCAAATAGCTATCATGCATTCGGAAAACTACGGAAAAATGTGGAAATACGTATGCACATTTGCAAATCAACTAATATCTGGAATACAAGATTGTTTAGAAAAAGGATACACGCTTCTCCAGCCGACGCAGCATTGCTGCATCCAACTCCCATGGTAAATTTGTGGCCGCTAGAACAAAAACAAGGTCGTCTGTCTTAGTCAACCCGTCCATCTGCAGTAATAATCAAAATGTAATGAAACACCTTGTCTCAAAAGTAAAGACTATATGTTCATCAGTTCAAATAAGTTAAGAAAGCCAAGGATACTTCAGCATCTCAACTTTGGAAAGTTTGCAGATGCTCGCTGATCCTCATGTGTTGGTATGTTTTTGTTTTCCAGATTTTCTAGCTTCCATAAAGTTAGGGTTCTATCTATTCTAAATTCGATTGTTTTCAGGACTGTGGGCACTGGATCTTAATCCAACGGTGAAGGTTCATCTTCTACCTCCAACCTTTCTTCTTTCCCACCTGATTTCTCCATGGTTCTGAGCTGAGCTCACCATCGTGGACATGATGCCCCCGTCCCATCCACTACCTCCCGTCTCCGGCGGCTCTCCAACGCCACCACCCAGCATCCACCACTGCTCGAAGGCAGTGGAGTCCAATGCCCTGCCCCCATGACCACCACCGCAGCCTTCCTCTAAGCTTGCATCTCCAGTGAAAATCAACCCCCCAACCCCTAATCCAATTGAGAGCCCCAAAACACTCGGTTGTTGATTAACTTTCCTCTAAAGTTATTGCTTGTAACCAATTTATGGTTGAGAAAACAACCATTTCTCACTGGAATGTAATTGATTGTACTTTACACCATATAAAAATCTAAGAAAGCTACCTGTATTAATAGCTCAGTTTTTAATCGCCGGCTAGCTTCATGTTCGCTACGAGCTTCACCGCGTTGACTAATAATAGCATCAATCTCATCAAGAAAAATGGTAGATGGTGCATGATGCCTTGCAAGCTCAAATAAGACTTTCACTAGTTTCTCCGAGTCACCTGCATCACAATTAGAATAAGCAAAACTTTTCTGGAAGTGAGATCAGAAAAAGGAATACTAAGTGAATATTATTCCATAATTGTATATTCTTCCATAATGCGAATGGAAAGCATGGAAGTAATAATAACATAAAGATTAAGGAGAGCATGTGTTGCACTTCTTGCAATCAATTAGTAAGCACTTGGCAATCAACTATGTGGCAGAAATTATTAATACCAGAGGCTAGAGGGGGCATTAGCACGTAGGATACAACATGAGGAAATCTCTGACAACAATGTCCATGAAAGACCTAAAGTGCCACATAGCGTGACAATTAAGAACCAATAGGTGGCAGAAGATTGTGCAAATACATGCCAGGGAACATAAAGTCTTGTTATTAGAAGGCAAAGGGGTACAGATTAGCAGCTTTGGAGAAAGTTATTGGGAACAGCTCTCAAGAGTGGGTATCATAGGAGGCCCTAAGTATTGCTGCATTGACATGCAGATACAGGCATACAGCATAAAGGGGAATAAACAAACAAGAAGGAAAGGGAAACATAGCAAGAGTTATCGGTCTCCTGTTCAACTTGGTTGCATATTGAACTACTATTGAGGGAAATCGAATCCAGTTCCAATTTATGTTCAAGTTTGAGCTCCATAATTATGCACAGAACAAATGTTAAATTTCATGTAAGGATTAAATTTCCAAAGAAACGTCCATAAAACAGGGGAAAGGTTACAGCTTATAGCAAATTTGCGGCACCAATATGGAGCAATAGCAGAAATACATAAGGTAATGCCGCCAACATGGAACACATAAATCGATGCATATTCATGAACCAATAAAAACATGACAAGAAATAAACAAAAGACTGACATACCCCGCCACTTGCTCACAATTGATGAGGCAGAAATATTGAAAAAGGTAGTTTTGCATTCAGTAGCCACAGCTTTTGCTAGCATAGTCTGAAATGAAATAAGTAGGAGGTTACAACAAATGGACTTGGCAATGACCAGCTTGGTGTTAACGACTGACATTATACTTTTTTTCACTGACTCAGTATAACTAAAGCAAAAAAGCAAGACTGAGAGAGAGAAACACGTCAACTGCAAATTATTCAGATAACAAATTCTAGGTGTAATGAAGCATGATCTTCACCACCAAAATAAAGGTAGCTTGATTCTCTACTATCTTTGATAGTTATGCGCCTAGGTATATCCCTTTAGACCATACCAGAGAACTTCTGTAACTTTGTAACTCAATTATACAATGCTAGATATTGGGATTGTTTACTCAGGTACTACAGTTCCATGATCAGAAGTTAGTAGTGCTATAATTGTTTTTACAAGGGGGTAGTTTGAGAGCAACACAGAGTGCAAAAGTATCACTTCAGCAAAATATTGCAGGCTTATCAACTTATAATGTACAAAAAAAGAAAAACACTAAAAAGAATAAAAATATCATATATTTGTGAAAGAAAGAGAAAATACAATTGTGAAGTGCAAACCTTTCCAGTTCCAGGTGGACCAAATAGTAATATACCTTTCCAAGGTGATAATAGGCCTGTGAAGTACCTGGAATTCAAATGCATGTTAAAACACAAACATTTCACTAGTACATCAGGATATGAGCTTACTTGGGTGACATCATCTGATTAATAAGCAGAGAAGAAAATAACCAATAGGACAACACATGATTGAAGAAAAGTTGGGCATATAAAACGAATCCTTAAGACCATGACTCAGACAAGTTTACATCTGTCCTCCAAACGTTTGGGGTAATAAACACTCCTTTCAAAAGCAGGCAGAGTGAATATTACTGTTGGATTGTTTAAGCAAATACTCTAATAAATATGAATAAATGTCATAAATCATCTCTTTGTATCCAGTACTTAAACTGTTAAAGTAGGAAACAAATTACCCAATTGCAATACATTGCTTGACAGAGTTGACCCTTTGAATCAGTAGAAATGGCAAGTCAGTGTAAAAAGTCATGCATCACAAATTGATTAAATAAATTTTCTGAGACATGAATATCATGTAAAGAATATGTTAAGAAACTATCTTTGCAAAATATGTTCTGCTTTAATTTTCCGCTAAAGTATAGTTAAACAAATGCTCAGTAAGAGAGAAAAAAGAGCCTGTACTTGGAACTGCACGACATCTGAGCCTTTCATTTTTCATAAAATATTTTCCAGGCTGTACATGAACATACAATATATTCCACTGAGAAAACAAGCTTACTTGGGATATTTAATGGGCATGACAACTGCTTCTTTGAGAAGCCGCTTTGCGTTCTCCAGACCTTTTATGCTTTCCCATTTGACATCTGGACTCCCACGAATTATGTCCCTGTAGGCATTGGACAAGGAAGCTATAGTTACAACAGTCCAAAATACATTACAGTGACACATGAATAATGTTCTGAACCGATTTTTTGACACAATGTTACCTCAATAATGTCTCAGCTAAGTTGCGCATTTCTGCAGATTCAAATGAAGGAAGTAGAGGTTTCAGCCTGTAACCATAATATATCCTATTATCACAAGTATATAGCAGAAAAGGAAAATATATATGCATGGCAAGCGAAATACAGTTTTGGGAGGTCATGTTTCCAGACAAAACAATACAGCAGTGCTTAGAAACTAACAGAGAGGATCAAGGAAAAAATCAGCTCGCAAAATTTTCCTGCATGTGGCAAATAAAATAGGTATTGTTTTGGAACAATCTAACAACTACCTCCCAACTAAGCTCTGACAATTTCCAAATAGTTACTTATCAACTAGTAGCATAACTTAAATGAACAAAATGATTAGTTCTGGTTGCAGTTTGAAGTCCAAAATCAGGCACATGATTCAACAGGGTGAGAATCCAAAATTATATAATTTCCAACGTGAAAGCACCACCGAAAATACTGGTTGACATGCAAAGCATATAAGTCTACAAGCATATCTACATTACTGGAAACGAAACCGTTATTTCTGTAATTCAGTTGGAATTCAGTCAACCGAAGTAGAATGCAGGTTTTCAACTCCATCTTAGCCGACTCCAGACGAAACAAATACTATACTGTAGTTTCTAGTGAATTTGGCCACACTAACTGGTTACTAATTGCTGAACAGTGTAACAGATAGCAACTAGCTAACTTTAGAACATCATTTCAGTAGTTCAGATGTAAAATGTGCAGTCAAACTCTCTGTAGTTTATACTGTATACACCAAGTAAGCAGCAGGTCTTACGGCGGCCCATCCTCTATAGCCCCATTGCGCATCTCCACCTTCCTCTCCTGCGAATCAAATCCAGGGAAGCGAATAATTACAGAATTCTCCAAGACGACGACCCCAAACCATCATCGACAAATACAGCAGCAACGCGTAGGGGAGGGAGACACGAGACGGAGAAGCCGACGCACCATCCGCTCGTACTGCTCGAAGATGGAGAGGTCCGCGCCGCCGTTGGCGCGCGATACGGCGGGGCGTCCGACCAGGTGGTCGGATCCGCGCGTCGGGGGCCCGTCGTCGCGGTCGTCGCCGTCGCCCGCGGGCTCGCGGCGGATGCCCAGGCGCACCTCGTAGTGGACCTCGAAGTCCTGCGGGAAGCCAGCCGATCGCGCCACGGGATCTCAGCTACATGGCGTGGGGGAAGGTAGTGACACGGGAAGGAAAGCGAGAGCGCCGCGAGAGGGTCGGCGAAGTCAAAGTCACCTCGAAGGTCCAGCGCGTGATGGAGGGCTCGCCGTCGGCCATCGGCGCGCGCGCGCGCGAGGGGTGGCCGCGCGGTGCTGCTTCGCCGGCCGCACGCGCGACGCGAGCTCTCCGGAAGCAGCTAGCTGCTGTGGTGAGGAAGAGGGGTGGAGGCGCGGTTGGCTGGGGGAATAAACAACCACACACGCGCGGCCGGGACAGCGGGGACGGCGAGGGAAGGGAATCGGCGCCTGCCGCGCTGGTCGGTCTTTCCCCTTCTTCCGGGAGACGCACGGAAAACGGAGCTCGGTTTCACCGGTATACCCCCGCCGCTCTGACTGACAGCGGGCGGCCGGTGTGCGAACCAGCGGTGATGGCCCATCTGTCAGTGGGTGTTTAGTAGGTGGGGTTTTGAGTCGTGCCGTCGTGCGTGACACAGCGTGAGATGAGAGTATGTTGGTAGGATAGGACAAGGCGCTTTTCACCGTAGTCGCTGCTTCACTGCGCCAGCACCTTTCCATGTCCCGTTTTCAACGTGGCGTCCATCCGGTTCTGACCTGACCGCTGGGCAACAGTGGTTCTGTTAGCTGTTACGGAGTAAACCCCAGCGAGGCAGCGATCGGCGCGTACCAACGTGACAATGACAGCAGGCCCGGGCCATGAGCTGGCAACGGAGCTGATGGTGGTGGTTATGGAAGTCCTGTAGAGTAAGTACTGTTGCCCAAGGCCCCAAGCAATTGCGTAGCCGGGCGTCTGATCGGGAGTGTTCACGACGGAGAGAGTGGAGACCGACCCGGGCTATGTCGTGTAGTCTCCTCCATATCATGACAGTGACACCTGACGAACGCTGAATGCAACTGATCCTTCAGAATGGACAGGAAAGAAATCAGCAGTGGTCATTCGCTTGAGTAAACGCCATGGAAGCTGCGTCGCCGTCGCACGACCGTCTACTTCCCGCGCGTTGTTCGCCACACCCGAGCCGAGAAGCGTGGCCTTTATTAAGGAGCCCTCCGCTTATCGCTTGCTCCAACTTAGCAAAGCAGATCATTTGCCATGATCGTGGCTGTCGTAAAACCATACGCAAGGGCGCCGCAACGCCTTGCAGGAAGTTACCAGTTAAAAGCACTAGAAGCATGCGAGCTCTGGGGGGAAGCAAGAGTACTTCACACAGACCAGGCAGTCCAGCACGCGATGACGCGAGTGGTGGCCAAAAGCCCACAACATCAACAATGGCCACGAGGCATACACGCGCTAACAAAGCCAATGTATCCACGCATGCATGACCAGCATGGTGTTCAATTGCAGCGTCATGGCATGGCAAAACATTCTAAACCTATTTACATACCAACGTCATCTCAAAATTCTAGGTGCAAGCATTTAGAGACCACACGTTTAAGTTTCATCGAAATCTGATCCGCTAGAACAATCTAGAATACTGCGTGATAGAGGATATAGATGGGAGGAGATATATCACAAGGTAAGACTCACAGCACTCTTTGATTATCATTCAGCGCATTTAAAGATTTCTAAAATCTCATATCAGCATGACCGACACTTCGAATTTATTGGTCAGATTTCATTTTGTTGCTGACAAAAGTAATCCCTGTGATTTAAGCTATCAAATCGTTGCAATACAACAACATCTTTCCATCACTCAAAAAAGGCACACTCCGCCGAAGATGTCAACTTTAGTTTCAGCAGTACGGTTTCCAGAAGACAGGCACAAACGAGATGAGCAACAAAAGTGCAGGTAACAAGCATCCATCAGTTTCGACAATATGGACAGTTGAGAAACTCTCCTACATAAAGTAATAAATATATTGCAGTAGCAGCAAGTTCTACCACATATGCTGATTAGTCAAAGGTGCCCAAAGGTAAAGGGAACCGACCACAGGTAAGTCATTTAGAGACTTCCTTCCAGGGCAAATATCTCCAGTCTGTTCTCATCAAGCAAATGCCAATAGATTAGGACTGAAGTATGACGGGTTATTGCATCAAGAACAGCACTGGGTTGTCATGCACCGCTCGCATACAGGCGAGTCCACTCCTTAGCTGCAAATCCCACAAAACCTCTTGTTATCAGGGAGAGAATCACAGGGCAATAGAGACACTACTATAGGCTGATTTGTCAACTTCAATGTACCTGTTTCAACAGCTTCTGCCTCATTGGATTTCCAGTGTTTTGCAATGTTATCAGAGAGAGGGTCATCTGGATTTGGTGCACTCAGGAGAGCCTGAATACTGAAAGCAGAACAATGTCAAGAAATAGCTACCATGCCAAGGAATAAAAATGGCACTGAGCAAAGATAACAGAGTCATTTTTTGGTGCAGCAGAGAACAAAAGAGATACAGCTTCACTAGGTAGATTTGGTTAATTAGGTTAAAAGCAGAAACTGTTTTTTAGGCCAAACATAAGGAACATTACACTGACACAAACAGAGACAGATATAGAGACCTCAAAAGAACTGTTCGAATCTGAAGTGCTGGGCTCCATTTGTCCTTGAGAATGTCAAGGCATATCCTACCAAGCTGCAACAGTAAAACCCACTGCTGAATAACCATTCAGAGAAAAGAACCTGGCACCGTAAAGCAAACTGGATGCCTACCTTGTCAATGTTGGGATGGTAAATCTTGGTCAGAAACCTAACCTGCAACAGCACATGAGCAAAAGCGCTCACTGAGATTATGAACACTAGAACAATGGACACTAGAGTGAAGGGGTAGAAAATAGCTCATTCTTCCAGCAGAAGACATTCTTAATCCAGATACAGAAATACCTACTGAGTCAGAATCAGCTAAGATATGTTCGCAATGTTCAAACACGGAAATCAAGCAGACATGTAGTTAACCTATCACCACATGTTAGTATCAAAGCTTCTGGGTATACAAGAATGAGTTTACATACAAACATGATTAGCTTAATTGTATATAACACAATAATTTCATAGTCATTTAAGAATTTTTTGTAGTTACCTTTGGGGCAGCCATTGGATATTCCTCTGGTAAAAAGAGCTCAAGCTTAAAAACTCCACCTGATATAAATTGATAAGCGAAAGTAATGATATCAGGAAACTAATTGAGTATGAATATAAGGAAACCAATTCAATTCAAATTAATATGCTAACACTTACTCCGTAAAAGATATTCTTCCAGTTATAAATGTCACTAAGAAAAAGGTAGTATGGTGATTACTATAATGCACCATGAACTAAATAAGAGAAAAAGTGAGTTCCTACTACTATATTTCAGCCATTCCCTACCATTTAAGAATGGAAACCAACTAGCCACTTTAAAGTGCTTAGGTGGGAAGCAAATACGTGGCGTTACAATTCACACAAATCAGAGGGCGAGGGGATCATGACAGCATAAATTGATAGAATAATGAGATCATGAAAGGAACAAGTCTATTATTGCATATTTGTCATAATAAACACAGCTCCATGGACAATTTATAGTCTACTAGGAAGTCAAAAACGACTGTTCCTTCCCGACAAACATCGGGCAACTGCCCACATGAAACACAAGCTATTATATTGGTGTAACATTCCTAAAATTATCTGCCCTTTAACATCATTAATAGAATTCTAATGAGAGCATGAAACTTATCAACAGCAATACTACCTGAGAAACTAAAATTTGAGAGGTCAAAGTCACCAGCCGACCAAACAATACAAGCTTACCTATATTTGCATAAACTAAGCAAACATTTCAGAACTCAGCCTATTTCTAGTGGCATCTTTTGAACAGAATCTTCTCAATTCCACGATTGGTATCTAGAAGCACTCTAGGCCACACAACACACAAAAGGGCGTCAAAATTCCGAATTAGAAGTTCGCACCTTCATAGGGCGACTGCGCAGGGCCAAGGATCATGACGTTGAAGTAGCGCATGTTCTCCTCCGAGGGCGACGCGCTGATCCCCGGCGCTGCAACCACCAACAAACCAAACCAAACCATTTAACAAACAGATTCCAAACCCGCCCTCAAACAACGAAAACCTCGCCGAAATCCGCCGGAACTGCGAGATAGAGAGCACCCCGCACCTGGCTCGCTGAGCAGCCGCTGCGTCTCCTGCACAGATCCAACCACATGGCAGACAAAAAGAGGTTAGCCCAAGCACAACGAAACGGATCGGAAGCGGGCTAGAGATCTGCGCCGGGGCGATCAGATCGGGCGCGCACCTTGATGATCCGGCGCGGGAGGTTGCTGTTGGCCATCGGATCGGGGCCGGGGCGCGGGCTTCCTCCCCTGCGAAGTTGCGGCGCCGCTGATGCCTCGAGGAACGCGCGGAGGAGGTGGAGGTGGAGGAGGAGGAGCAGTCGGTCGGGGGTGGCCGGGTGGGGAACGGGGGAGCGGCGGGTTGGGGCGTTGGGCGCTCGCTATTGTACGCGGACGCGGTTTTTGCAGTAGTGGTCTACCTGTGCTGCCGACCTGCCGCAGTGTAGCAGCGCTTGGGTTTTATCTCAGCGCTTGGGTTTTATCTCAGGCCTGTGATAGGATCTTTTGACGGTTGTGATTAATCCTTGTTTTATCAGGAGTGTTGTTTCTTAGATAGAGTGATGGGTAAATGCTAAAATAATAAGATAACTATATCCTAAGTTCATCTAATTAGATTTGGCGTAGACTTAAATACTCTGAAATATTTATTGTTCTTGGAGTAACATACGAATATTGTCATTTCTATTTTGCTTCACTGATTGTCGGATATAACAAGTTGAACTTAACTTAAATTCATAACATCTTAACTATTTACTTTATTGTTACTAAAAAGATATGATGTATATATGCTTCGACCTTTTTTTCTCATATTTTCTAATTAACACTATGTGGAATTTGATAACATATTTTTTTCTTATCTCTATTTTGATTTCTTGTTTTAAAGTATATTTTTTCTTCTCTGACTATCTTTTGAACAACATCTCTATCGTATCTATATTCGTATAGTCGAAAATATCACATTTAATTTGTGCATTCACATGACAACCGAGACTATGATTGAACGGTAAGATCGAGTGATAAAGTGCCTATTGTTGTGAGCTCTTCATTCTTGCGAAAAGATGCAGAGTCGTCAGTCTTCGTTCAATCACGCAAGCGACCGAGGAGTGTGGGGTTTGATGTGTTTGCTTTTTAATTTTCCCACGTACTCGTATACAGGGGCGGACCCACGTTAGGCCCAGTGAGGGCCCAGGCCCACACTCATTTTTTCTTGTTCAGTGGAGTTTGGGTCTATTTCCCTGTAGCAATCGAGGCCCAACAAGTAGCAGGCCCTCACTCAGTTTTTGGGCTAGGTCCGCCCCTGCTCGTATAAATGAGGAATCAATCTTGTTTGATTAGCTAGCTACTCGATGAAAGTTCGTGTACGCACGGGCAAGAATACGACGGGAAATAAAAGTAGAAATATGCAGGATTCTTCACGAGGGAGGGACCTGGCTAGCCTCGATCCTACGCAACCCCACACTCCCCTGCAGTATCTGGCGTCAACCGTTGCGTCATCCGATCCCCCTACCCTTTTTCTCCTTTCAGCGAACATCCTCTTCTATTCCGTTCCGTCCTACCCCGCTCCTTTCCTTGCGGGTAAGGGTCATCACTTCTCACAATCACACGGGGCCGGACGATTACGCTGTGCAATGACCGCGACGGGAGCAGAGATTAATACTTGATTACTGATGACGATGGACAAAAGGAGAGACGGGGTGTGTCGTTGTTTTCGTACCTGCTGTTCGTATACTCCCTCCATATCCATAAAACAAGTCCTTTAGGACAACGACATGGTATTCGAAGCATAACTTTCACTTCTTATTTTTATAAAAGTATTTGTTAAAAATTGACATATGTATACTTTTATAGAAGTATTGTGCAAGACAAATCTATTCACATAGTTTTTATATTTTCAAACTCAATAATTTAAAAGTTATTCATGATTTATATTCTCAATGTTTGACTGGATTCTTGTCCAAAACGATTTGATTTATGGGTATGAAGGGAGTATGTCAAATATATCACCTCGACCGCATTATCCAGGTACTGTTTCCACAGAAAGCAGCATAGTTTATTAGGCCGGCAGATTACGTGGGAACATGATCATTGATTAGCTGTTCCTTTCTGAGATGGATCAAGTTAACCTGACTTGTCGATTCCTAGTTCACCAACCGATAGGCTTGTCGGTGAAGAAACTACAGTAAGCATGCGATTCTTCACCCGCGGAACGGGGCTAATTCTGTGCCATGGATGAATTTGGGCCCTGATGAAACAACGTTTAGGTAAACGAAAATGCTATGATTAGGGCGTCCTATGCGTGTCCCTCCATCGGACGCCTCAGCATCATTCCGCACCACCCATTGCCTTTCCAAATAGAAAAGCCGGGACCATTCCGGCATCGACGTTAAAAAAAAATCTCACGATTTGTTGAGGCGGCCTTCCTCGTCTCCACTTCTCCGCGGGCGCCGTCGTTGCCGCTCATCTCCTCCGTGCCATGCCCGCCGAAGGTGGAAGGAGGGAGGGTCGTGGTGCGCCATCGTCGCCGCCGGTGACCACCTCCTCCGTGCTGCCTCACTCCCCATCTCTATTGCTGCTCTTCTGGGCGCCGCTGCCGCCGCCCATCTCCTCCGGCGGGGGAGGGGTGGCACGCCGATGGGAGATCAGAGGGAGGGGCGGCAAGGGGAGGTAGATGTCGCATTTGCTTTTTCTTTCTACTAGGATTTTCTCCATGTTGCAAGAGTATGCTCCACGTGTTTCGGATGTTCGAGACAAATGTTGCATCTGTTTGATGAGAATGTTATAAAACTAGATCTGGAATGTGAGTTTTGCTACATGTTGCAATAATATGTTTTACGTGTTTCGGATGTTTTAGAAGAATGTTGCAACTGTTTGATATGAATGTTGCAAAAATAAATCTGGGATGATGCGATGTTGCATATGTTTTGCTTGCATGTCGCAAGTGTTTCATCCAAATGTTGCATTTTTATTACGATTTTTTTGACTGCCGTAGTGCGTGGCTGAGAGTTGTAAGCGCGTGTTTCTAGTGTTACAAATGATGACTTTTTATGTTGCACATACTATCGTTTGATGTTGCATACGCTATTTTTAGATGTTACAAAAAATTTATGTTGCATGCAACATCATACCCATGTTGCGGTGGGATTTGTTCACACCACGCTGTTTGAGAACATATGTATTAAAAAATAGCCGAAACTTTTTATTTCTCAGATGTTGCATGCAACATTAGGCACTGTTGCGGTGGGAGTTTTTATTTCTCAGATGTCCGACCGTCCGACGCTAGCGCCCGGATCGGACGTCCGGGCGCTAGCAGCTCCGTTAGGTAAATTATTATGCTTATATGACGTCATTTAAGAAGAGCCCGTATCTTATTTTAGGAAGAATCATATGTTTAGCTAAATGGTAGCAAAATAATGTGCATTAGTAAAGCCATAAAATTTGAATTCATTTTTTGTTAGAGTGGTATAAAATGCTGATTTGATCCATATTAGAAATATTTCTTTGGACTTCTGCACATAATTAACATGGATGCAATAGATACCGTCATTCTTTCTTGTAACTCGTGTGAGTAGTATGATCATTTATTTGATTAGTGTGCATTTAAACGGAATAAGACAAGAAAACCAAGTGAAAATGCGCTTCGAATTTGTCGGTGAACATATTTTTTGCTAGTGGCTTGTTTTATTAATAAAAAAATGTCTTAAATTTGACTATATTTACGCAAAAAATTTGAATAAGACGAGCGGTTAAACTTGCGGTATAAAAAGTCAAATGAACTATAATTTGAAACGGGGGTTGTATAAAATAAGATAAATATATTATCAAAATATGATTTAGAAGATTGTGCCAAATCTGATCATGCCATTATAAATGTACGCACTGGCTAATCTTATTTTTTAAACGAACAGTTTTTTTCGAAAAGGTTTTTAAACGAACAGTCTCATAAGAGAATACGAGATATTTTTCTCAACATATTATAATTCTATATATATTATTGACTACCAGTTGCTCACTAAAATGTCATATTAGCACGACAAAATGCACGCCCTTGAATGAGCTAACAACGAGACAAACGACAAGTTTGCGCTTTTCATAAAATGGACCGGGTCTTAGATGATCTAGATAAAAGGGGTGTCCCCTGCCGGCAAGCTAGACTCGATGTTGACTTTAGATATAATCTATCTATTTGAACACTATACTACTCCATGCTCGTTTGACAAGAAGGCTCACGTACTTGTTTGTGCTCATAAAAAGCTCCACACGTCATTTCGAGTTTGTTTACTGTACAAATTGCGACGGCGGCAAGAGATTATTTCACGTCACGTTACGTGCTGCGATCAGAGAGAGACAGTCTCCCAAAGCATGGCCTGATTGGACAAGACTCCCGGGAGAGCTGATGCATGCACGGTGGAAAATCAGGCTCGACCTAACTTGGACTGGCCAGCGCGTTTGGATTACGCCGCTGCTGGCCAAGCCAAAACGAGGGCTCGCCAAATATTTGGCGAAGGAATTTGCCGCCAGCGTTTCACCGTGGCGTGGGCGTAGAAATCAACTGCGAGCTGCTGCGGGCGTGAGGGCACGCTAAAATTTAGCATCGATCCAAACACACAGACAGCACGTGGTCAACTTCCAAAAATTTGGTAGGGCTAGCCATCGGTAGCCATCCAAACAGCCCCTACATTCCGGATAGGGCCACACGTACGTGCGCATGCTGCCTCACATATTCGTTGCATCAATCTGTTTATGCTTCGCGTGTGAGACGAACATCTTGGCATACGTTATAACACACGTTTTTCTCACCGGTTCTGGCGATTTGGTCACCAAGAAGATTAGTAAAGCTTGTGAAAGGTCAGTCAGTCAGTGACCATAGTTTTACCAGTTTCGGATTGACCGCGGTGGCCGCAGAATTATCTTCCTTCTCTCATCCCCATCTGGAAGGGGAAAAGAAAAAAAAAACAAAAGAGAATTATCTCGTGGTCACGCTCATGGGGATCATCCGTATTCGCGCGGCAGCACAAGTTGAGCAAGCCCGGCGCTTTTTGCAGCTGGATAGACGTCACGCACACACAACCGGAGGAGAGCGACAATGTCAACGCCTAGCCAAAAAGATAAGCACACACCCCCCGCAAGCGCTCTCTCTCCGGGGCACATGTCGGCCTCTGCGCCAGATACTACTCGTACCAATCCCTTCCATCATCTAGTACTTTCCGTGTTGCTTAGCGACTAAACAAGGCGGTTTCCTCCGCTGGCTGGCTGGGCTGGCTGGCTAGCTGCTACCGGCTTGAGTCCACTCCACACAAGAATCACACCCTCACATGAGACCAATCCGTTTCTATTCCAGAAAAAGCTGCGACCACGAAAGTCAACCGATTATGATAACCGGGAAAAATCATCCAAGTCAACACGACGAAAGGCTGGCAGCAACCAAAAAGTTGCCGCGGCAGCTATGCGGTTCTGGGGGGAAGGGAGGGATCTCTCTTCTTGTTGGAAACCCTTGTGCGGCCAAATCTCCGGGCCACATGACCGGCACATTTCTCAGCGTTTCCGCGTGATATTTTTTTCCCGGCCGCTCCATGCCAGGGTCCATGCTCCTCCAGTCCAGGCTCCAGCCAGACGCCTTTTTCCCAATCTTAAAAAAGAGTTTCGGGGAGGGCGGGGGCGGAGCCCATATCCGTGCATGATCCGGCCGTCCACATGCCTTATTAGTAGCGGCGGGCGGTCACGCTCACGCAAAGAAGTCAGGTGTGTGAAGCAAAGTGAGGGAGGAGAGGCGATGACCGTCTCCACCTCCTCCGCTGCGACCCGTGTATAAAAGCCGCCGCGGGCGTCCCCTAACCACCCCCGGCCCCGCCTCTCGGCGCCTCCCACTGGCTGCTCCATCCACCACCCGTCCATCCATCCATGGCCAACCTCCCCGACGCGGACGCCGCGGGGTTCAAGCTCTTCGGCAAGGTCATCCAGCCCCCAGACGCACACCGGGCCGCGGAGGAGGGCGCCGCTCCTCCGACCGCGCCGACGATGGCGGCAGCGGCGGCGGCCACCGCCCCTGTTCCTCCTCCTCCTCCGCCTCAGTCCCCGCCGCCGCCTCTCCCGCTGCAGGTGGCCGGCGCCGGCGCGGGGGCCGGGGGCACGGGCGAG
>OAMR01000176.1:1727677-1739516 GCA_900205405.1 Echinochloa crus-galli
GACCCCGCGCCTCGTCGCCCTTTTCACACCTTTCCCTCCTCTCCTTTTGGGTTTATTAGATTCTATTTTGGATACCTTTTTAGGATTCTTTTGGTGGCCAAAAGGATGCGGCCGGCCGCCAGCTGCAAGAGAGAGTTGAGTTTGGTAGCCAGTTAAAAGTGAGTTTATGAATGTACTACTAGGACTGATTGCTGGTGCTGCTGTAAAATTCGGCTCGGCAACGGTGAAATGGTGACTCTCAGTTAGAGGTGTGGCAGATTCAGCCATGGAAGGAACTCATAATTCTGCATCCCCATTTCTTCCTCTTGGTTGGTTCACGTGTTTTACCCTCTTCGGCGCAGTCAGTTATTACTTGTATGTGCAGGTGACATTCAATGAATGGATCATGTGAAATCTGTGAACATTCGGCGGCAGGTTGATGTAGATCTGGAAACTTGAATGGAATCGAAGTGAGGGGTAGGTGGAAGCTGGTGTTAACAGGCATTTTTGGAATAAATGATCTTGAGTATGTGTTGTTCTAGGAAGTTTCTGAAAAATGTCATCGTTCTAATTTTCTGAACAAGCATCGAATTGTGCTAATGGTATTGTACCAACACAAGGTAAGCCTTATATTTCCTCTTTCAGCCCAAAACCTTGATGAAAGTGCACCCACAGTTCAGATGTGCATTTCTGGTAGTGTGGATCTGTGGAGGTGATAGGCCGATAGCATTATTGTCATTGCCGTTTATTTGTTCTTTTCGGTCTTATAAGCATTGCTTACATTTGTTAGTACTAGCCTACCAGATCCTCCCAGGTTTCTAAAATAGATGTCCCAAAGTTCAGGTGTTACTTCCAAACTAGTCCTGTCTGGTGCAAGTCCAAGTGTAGATACTAAATAGTGCACTCTCAGAGAGCGCATAGGTGAAACATACTTTAGCTCACGCCTGACAGGTACACATACCAAACTCTGGATAGTATATATGAACATTTGTCATGAACATAACCATTTTGGCATATGTAAGGCGTGACTTTCTTTAAAAGTATATACTGGCAGCCTGTATTATTTATATTCAGCCTGCATTATTTATGCTATACCACTTTGTTTGTCCTGCTAAATATAAATTCAATACGATTGGACTGTCATTGTGGTAAAGTTTCCAAGTTGTGAATTTGTACATTGATGTTCTATGTGTAAACAACATGGAATGAATGTGGCAAGATCACCTTTTTACCACCTTGCGGCATAGTAGAATATTTGTGTGAAATATGTACCAAAAGTTTTCAGATGGCATCCTCAGTGAGCATCTCATCTACTTGGTGACGGCGCCAGATCAGATTCTTCTAAACCAACCTGTAAAATAAAGCATTTGGATCAGGGTAAACAGGAAAGGTTGTACTTGTTTTTCATTTCATGTGGTGCAAAATCACGCATGCCTACAGTAATGCTGCTTCAAGGACCCTACGAGCATAAAACTTTACAATTCTTCCGTGGTCAGAGTCACATGCATCAGCTGGGAGTACACTCATTGCAATTTAAAACCACTGTCGACAGCAAAAAGTAGGGCATCTGAGATTCTGAATAGGTGTCTGCTGCTTCAAGTCTAGGGTCATGCACCTTCGAGGGCACCATGAGGTGATGACACAATAATCGAACATCCTTAATGGTCAGAACTCAGAATCACATGCATTGGCTGGCCAAAACAACTTATATAAAGAAAACCATTGTGGTCTAGATGTTTTTCTTAGGTGCTCTTGTAAATGGTTGTCTGATTTTGCCCTTTTCGGGTCCAATTTATTATCTGTCTGGCTTTGACTCCTTTCTTAGTATAATAAAAAGATATCCTGCTTGCTATTTGTTCTAAAAAGAAATAAGGAAAAAAGAAGAAAAAATGCTGTTGACATGAACATGGGCACATATTGCTACCATGATGAAAAAGGAAGAATGATACCTTACTATCTGGGTAACCACTGACCAATCTTCCCTGAGGGATTAGGGTAATGACCTATATTTTCATTCACCAGGACAGTGTTCAAACTTCACGATTTCCAACTGTAGGTATCGAATCTTGAATTGCTTGAGCGAATGTGGCAATCTTGTATGTAAAAAATCCAACAAGCATGGGTATCAACTCCAGGTGCATGAACCCATAATCTGGAACTAATATCCTGAATCATAGTAGAAAGAACATAGGCTCTTGTAAGAAAAAAATTTCCTTTCCCATAATCTGAATCAATAGTAAATACTGAGAATTTTATCTGCTTACCCATTCCATCTGTTATACATCATCACAAGTACCACTGGAATAAGCAATCTTGGTTGTGCAGCAGCGCTCCTGCAAGCATGCCATTTACAAATTGAAGGTTTGCCTTCATAACAAAATGCTTTAGAAGCTGCACACCACTTAGTGTAGATCTGCCACATCCTCTCCGTATGTCACAGGGAAAAAAATACAGCAGCTATTCTATGATAACCAAATAGTTGTTCGCTAAGGGAATTAACTTCACATGGATATTCAGATGATGCAAACCATCATTTTGTTTCATGTTCTTTGGTTAACCCTACAAGATGACAGATTACCGAATTAAAAGCATCCTACCGTCTTGTCTGCATGAAAATATGCTTCTGAAACCTTATGGATCAAGCAAGAATAGGTCTGGACACGTCAACCAAAATGTGGAGTGCTGGGCCACAACTAGAAGGTATTATCTGGATTGCATCTCCAGAGTCTACCAAGAGACTGAAGCATAGCTCTATGGAAGATCTCAAATGAAAAAAAGAAAAGAAAAGATCTTTTGCTTGTATGCCCAGCTAACTGTACGGTGTTATCGAATAAATTAGTTCTATGAGTTGAACATAACATTCATCTTTGAAAATAGACCTGCAGAACTGTAGAATGATGTCAGAAACTACATTGAGCACAGAGTAGCTGTGCCAAACTAAACCTAAGTCTGAGCAAATTTTACTCGAACACCTGTCTACAAACAACAATTTGTGAAAATAAGTAAACTAAACCTCCAAGACTAAGTCAATTTTGTCCGAGCACTATCTGCAACCCAATTTATGAAATAAGTAAACTAAACCTAAGTCTGAGTTAATTTTATTCATATCTGCAAACCCTATTTGTGAAATAAGGAAATAACCGACCATCCGCTAGGAATGCAAGGCCTTGTAAGTTGTAACGGCGGGTGTGTATTCGGAGAAGTCACCAAGAGATGGAAATTTTGAAAGAGATACTTGCCCGGGTCTTCTCTTCCCTCGTAGTGAAAAGGGTTGAATTAGTATGATTGGAGAGAGTAAGGATACAAATAAGTGATTTAATCTCTTGTCCTGTTTGGGTTTGATCTACATAAATAATTGAGTTTTAATAAATTTTTGAGGTCCAATAACATTGAAGGAGTCTATCGACTTAAACCCGTATCGGAAACGGACGAGAGTATGGGGGTTTTTCTTTCTATAAATACGGACCATCTCTTATGAAAAAGCAATAGAATATAAATCAGATAATCAATGTATATCTCAAGAGCACATAATACCAATATGGACCATAAAAATTTTGCACCTGCAACTCCCTAGTGAAGATCACATGTGCAGGAAAATGACTTAAGGATATATATATATACCTTTAGGTAGTCCTCTCTGGACTTAGCTGCCAATACCTTAGGGTCCCCTTGCTGCACTCTTGACTTGGACTCCCTTAGTATAACATCCTAAAATGGGACCAAATGAACGAATGTCACTTGTGAAAGACGTAAAGTAAATGTACTATACAAATCATCATATGTACTTGATATCAGAAAAGGTGGGGATGGACAATAGTTGTGAGATTGTTGTATCATGCATCCTGAAGGATCTAGAGCAACCAACAAGTCAGTTAAGGATTACAGTGACTTACACTGCCACCGGTAGCTGCCTTGGCTGCTCTGTCCCACTTTGCCTGCTCCCGGCGCGTTGGGACTAGCCTCCACCTAGGAGAGGTGGCACCATTCACAGCCTACATCCAAATTCCACGAACCCAACTTATCACCATCCCCAGTAGACAAAAGGAGGTCCACTCCAAAGGTAAGATAATCGAGCAAAGAGAAATCTCACTTCAGCACCAATGGCCCGGCCTCTCCTGGCAGCCTCAACCTGGGTTTGCAGGATTGGCCTGGTTGGCGCTTGAAGCTCCTTGCTCAGGTCAACCTCCACACTACACAACATACACCGAGGTCATTCAACCTTGCAGAACAATTGTCGAACACCAATGGATGATAATAAGGCAAGGCAAGATAAGACAGAAACCTGTCAAGACTCATTGCACGGTTGATGCTCAGAAACCCTGACCCCTCCTCGTCTACCTGCTCAATCGAATTACTTCTTACAAACTTAGTTATCTAGCTCGAGCTCGATAATAATTTAAAAAAAAACAAAACAAATGAGACCACGCAGACAGGCCGGTCTAGCCGATGAATAGAAGAGCAATTAGGCGCGAGGAGACTATGAACGCGAGGGTACACACCGGAGTAAGGCGGGTGA
The DNA here is from genome assembly GCA_900205405.1 of Echinochloa crus-galli. NCBI lineage: Eukaryota > Viridiplantae > Streptophyta > Magnoliopsida > Poales > Poaceae > Echinochloa > Echinochloa crus-galli. The sequence goes on from OAMR01000176.1 coordinate 1,732,173, forward strand.
TGGTGGGCTCCGCGGCGGCGCCGCCGTTGGCGACGACGCGCTCCATGTAGGGGAGGAAGTCCTTGTTCCAGATGAAGTCGTCGGTGTTGCCCACGGGGTCGCGGTCCTCCTTCCCCCACCAGTACTTGCGCGGCTTGATGGTGGACGGCCCGCCGCCGTACTCCCCGGGCGCCATCCCCGTCGACCACTTCTGCGGCTTCTTCTTCGGCAGGATCACCTTCACGGGCCTCCGCCCCGCCCCCGCGGCCTCCGCGGCGGGCGCCGGGACCGCCTCGCCCGAGGCCGCCGAGGCGCGCGGCGGCCGCACCGCCGCGGCGCGGGAGGAGGAGGCGACGGCGAGAAGCGTCATGGCCGGGAGGCGCTCGCAGACGCAGGAGGAAAAAAAAATATCTCGGCGGGGGAACGGGGAAGATCGGGGAGGGGAGGCGGCAGAGCGGAGCCGACCAGTGGCCGTCGAGAGAGTGATCCGGAACGCGGCGGACGGGTGAACGGGAGATTATTTGGCGTCGTGGCGTGGCGGGCGGGCTGCGTCCGCGGGTGTACAATCTCTTGCTTCGCTAATGTCTCTCTTTTATATATCTCCCCTCATCTTAAAACGAAATGACGTACGACGTCCTTGAAGTTTCCTTGCAGGACGTGCACAAGACGATAGGTAAAATCCTAGAGAGTGCTCCCTGAAAAGTGGCGGACCGTGAGGTAAAATCAAGGGGGCCGGTTCATACATTTAGTGCTATACTCATCAGTTAAAACAGTGAGAGAGGTGCGGTGTCTGTGATTGCTGCACGGCTGAAGACGGGAAAGAAGTGGGTGCTCTCGGTATTTCATACATGAAGGGGGCCGGAGCCCAGCTTCGCCCCTACTGTATTCCGCTAAATTTCTCTGAAATCTTTTGTTCTATTTCATAAATGGACATACCACATCCACTTCAGTGACTCCACTGATCACTGCCATCTACTGTATTGGGACAACCAGAACCCGATGCCTCACTGAAGGCGACAAACTTAGTATGATACGATCGGGAGGTAGAAAAGGTTTTCTTCACTGCGGTTTGCCCTGTCCGACCATCCGCTAGGAATGCAAGGCCTTGTAAGTTGTAACGGCGGGTGTGTATTCGGAGAAGTCACCAAGAGATGGAAATTTTGAAAGAGATACTTGCCCGGGTCTTCTCTTCCCTCGTAGTGAAAAGGGTTGAATTAGTATGATTGGAGAGAGTAAGGATACAAATAAGTGATTTAATCTCTTGTCCTGTTTGGGTTTGATCTACATAAATAATTGAGTTTTAATAAATTTTTGAGGTCCAATAACATTGAAGGAGTCTATCGACTTAAACCCGTATCGGAAACGGACGAGAGTATGGGGGTTTTTCTTTCTATAAATACGGACCATCTCTTATGAAAAAGCAATAGAATATAAATAAAATATTATAAAAAAGGAGGCCCTACTTTCAGGAATCTCCATAACCGCTATATGGGTTAGGTTTTATCTCTTTTTTTTCATTTTCTCTCGTGTTACTGGTGAGTGTGCGACAGCGGCTCGTCCTTCTTTCAAGTTACCGTTGTCTTCAGCGCCGTCTACTATGATCCATTCGCAATATCGTCTGCATCATTTGACCTCATGGCTATGTCTGCATCCTCTTGGTATGTGTCGTGATCTACTCTAACTTTTAATCATAGCTATCGAGATCACAATTATGATGTTCGTAATGTTATTAGAATATTGGAGTTTTGCATGCTATTTTTATTCTCATTATGATTTATTTAATTCTGATTTTAATACTATAATTGTCTATTTCTCTAATATCTCTCGCTTTCTCCTCTACATTCTTATTTACCACATTTTATGGTTAAATATGGGAGCTACTCTCGTCAAGCCACATCAACACAAAGTCAACATGAAGAATAGAACAAGGCCAGTGAAATCAAAGGTATGATACAGACGATGGGAAGATGCTGTCGAGAATACTGGGCGTTTGAAGAATAGAACAAACACAAGGTACCAGTGAAATAAAAGGTATGACACGGACGATGGGAAGATACTGTCAAGAATACTGTTTGACCATTCCGTTCCCTTTTTCAAACTCCACTAGTCGGATAATCTAAAATGGAAGGTGGCTAGGGATCGACATTGTTGTGAATTTGGAGCTCGTAATGCTGAAGATCAGAGTATTGGTACCGGAATTGACCTTTTTTCAGACGTGGCACAGTCAAATTCAACATACAACATAATAACAGAAAAACTTGGGACTTAAACAAGATAGCTGTTTTCTTTGGACAAAACATTGCACAGTTTGTCTCTACCATCAACATTGCTTTGCACAACAAACCTGATATCCTTACCTGGCTTCCTTCTGTCTCTGGCAAATGCACTTCCAAGGATGCCTACGCCATCATAGCTGCAGAACACCTATCCCCCACTCCAAACCATGGAAGTCGAGCATTACCCGACCCGGTCAAAGCCCTCCTCATCAAAATCTGGAATAAAAAAACCATACCTCCTAGACACAAAGCTTTTGCATGGCGTCTCCTTAGACAGGCTCTCCCAACTGGCCACAGAGCAGCCCGTTTTCCCACTCACATAGATGAAAAATGCTCGAATTGTGGACAGGTTGAAACAGATGACCATCTCTTCTTCTCCTGGTTTCTCCAGAGCAGTATGGTATGCAGGTACCCCTCCTATCTGAGCTGATCAACTCCCAGGAGGAGCCCGGGGGTACAGGAACAGGTGCTGGCACTATGCACCACACAATCTTCAGATAACAGGTCGAAGGCATGATTACCACACTATGGTACATATGGAGAGCAAGAAACAACAAACGTTTCAACAACAAAAGTTGGTCAATCAAACAGGTATTACATGCAGCAAAAGCTGATGCCACGGTTTCACACACCATCATCCTACAAGCACTACAAAACAACCAGCAACCCGCCCCCTCCACCTCCCAACAGCCTCCATCGTCACCTTCACAGCACCAACCACCAGACTCCTTCACATTAGATCCACCACCACATTCAACAACACAACCACCAAACTCCACCCACGGTGCACAACTCTTACAGGGACCCAGGTGTTACACACAGACAGTATTCATCCATGACTCCACCAACATCCTTCAGAAAGGTGACAAATGCTCATACAACTCCATCAGGTCACTTCACCGACAACCAAATACCGGCGTCAAACCTACAAAAAGAAGACCCAATTACTGAAGCATCAGACTGGAGAATTAGACTCCCTTGCAACAATTCTGCACAGCAACAATCATTCAACCTTCTCGTGCCAGAAAATCCCAAGAACCAACAACACTACTGCCCACATATTAGCAAGACAAGCATTTCAGCAATTAACACCAGCACCATGTCTTTTCTCCTGTTTTCATTTAGATCATATGGGAATAGAATGCCCAGTGAAAACAACTTTATCCAGTGTCATGGGGCAACATTTGCCTCATCTCTGTAACCTGCCTTTGACTTGCCTGAATAAAGTCCTTAAGTATCAAAAAAAAAAAACGCTCTCTCTTCAGAGGGAGAGGAGAAGAGAGCATAAGTGAACAACAGAATACATGGCAGCAGTATCAATGCCTCCTATTGGTCAACTAATCAGTCTACTGTGAGAATACAGTTGACTTGCAAACGGGGCACCATATCCTGATTCCAAGCCATCTGTCGATGCACTGGAGAAGACAGTTGGATTCAGTAAGAAATGACACTGGAACATTATGGCAGAAAACAGCTCCAATCGATTCAAGCATTCGCCTGTACCTCTTTGTGAAACTTGTGCAAGCATGGCAGATGCCGGAGGGAGTCACCAGAAGCAGGGCAGCCCAAGCATATAGGACAGGGTTCATCCGCACAACTATCACCCTGACAAAGTAAGGAGCGGAGTCAAATTAGGCCTGCTAAATCAAGGGAAAGGGAATACATATCATCATCAGTAAACTGAATCTGAACCTCAACTAGTGACAGTGGCAGGCTGTTTATTTGATCATCAGAAGCGCCTCTGTAATGGTTGTTGTCATCAAGCATTATGAGGTTCTCATAATCATCACTAAGAAAGGACAATACAAAATTAATTAGTTGGAATGCATATGCAACAGCTAAGTAAGGAAGAGGTTCTCATAATCATCACTAAGAAAGGATTGGAATGCATATCCAACAGCTCACAGAATCAACCAAACATGATCTCAAAGTATTAAATTCTGAAAATTAAGAGGTTGTCGAAATTTCCACCAAACAGAGCAGAATATACTTACTCATCAGAATCTGGAGAAGATGTATCCTCACAGCTCTCAAATTCTGCTTTAAGTGAGTCCAGTACAGCCAGTCTCTACATGTTACAAAACAAAAAACACAGCATATGACATTAATATTGAAATCCGTTAGTATCCAGTGAGGGATGTGGAAGGAGGCCTTTTGCTTTGGTACTATCCTTGCATATCAAAATTAATCTATGAATGACACTACTTTATATACTTTTACTGCAACTATCGCCACAAGCCAAGTGGTGTGGATATTTTAGGTGGATACAAGCTGTGTACATTATCAGATAACCAGAAGGGAAAACTAGGAAAATGCCCGCATAATTCCAAAGTGAATGTAGTGTTCTAACCGTTTCTAGATCCATGTCTTCTCTGAAGCATCCCCTGGTCAACTGAGAGATAAGCATCTGAGAATGGGAAAATGTCAGTACACAGGACAGGTGAGATCCAAGAAATTAGTTTGTAAGCATCTCACATCACGTCGTGCTGCTAGTGGGCAGTTGGTGTTTCTTGGCAAACTTCTTCCACTTGGCATTGGAATTGGAGTACGATTGGGTGCCCAAGAAGCAAAACTTTGTGCAGGTGAGTTCCGGCCAAATGAATACAGGTGTGCCATTGATCTTTCCCTCTGGCTCTGGGGGAAACAAGGGTAGATTCTTAGAAAAGAAAAGATGCTACTGAAAGGTAGACAGATAGTAACTAAGAAATGGAATGCCATAGTAAATGAGGGAGAACAGGGACATAGATCGGCGTGGGGACTGGATTCATATAAATGAAAATAGAAGACACGAAATGTCATGTATACAGGGAAATACATGGGTACACAATTAAAATATAAATCAAGAAATGGAGCAACAAGAGATACTTTTGAGTTATAATACCCCTGGGTATTTAACTATTTCCAATCCTGGTCCACTGTCATTGAATGGCCTGTAAGTGACACGCCAAATTGGCCCCAACCTAAGACTCGGTTTATATTTAATGGACCCACTAAGTGCTGAATTTTATATGGTTGCAGGCAGCAATCATGATATGCATCATCTTCAGTTTCAATACTTGATAGGATACAATTAAGCAACTTGGCTAAGGTGTTCCATAATTTTCAACAAAATTACCAGGGTCAACATATCAGTTCATGATTAGAACATTTGGTGATGCATAAACATGCCTTCATGCATTTCACAATCCAGAAAATAACACCTCGAACTGTATGCATCAAGCCATGTGGGAACTTACAGAACTAGACTGCCCTTCTCTTGCAGCAAATCTGGCATGCACGGCATCTTGCTCATGTAATGTCCAGGCTATTGTTGTATCAACCTACAAGATGTCAGAAATAAGTATATGTGTGACGTACACAAATCATCCAGACACGCAAACAGAAAACAGAAATCATTTGAAAACAACACCAAAAGGACACGACAATATTAAGATTTGAGTAGTCCAGCGTAACAACCGCTTCGGAATGCTGAGAGCCTATCTGTTCCTGATTGAGCTGCTCCTGAAGCCTGCGGGCAAACACCTCATCATCCTCTATTTGCCTGGTTCTCAACTGATGCTCATCAGGAAACGGGAAGTTGAGCCCTTTGACCCTCGAAAGCCATGCTGAGCTATCTTCCATTAGAAAATCATCACACCCAGAAACTTCACAAGTGTCTAGAGAGCCTTGAGTGAACATTCCAGCCTCAGTTTCTCTCTTGCAAGCATCCCACGGGCACCATGGTGTGTTGGCAGGATCAGCAGGTCCGGCACCAAGAATTCCATTCCAGTGATCACCTGATGCAGCAGAATCATTGTGAAACTCCTTGCTCCCTGATCCTTGCGGCAGCACAGAGTTGTGAAGCTGATCACCCCAATCGCCCCAGCCACCCCAACAGCCAGCTCCAACATCTCCACCGGCCCCACCATTGCGCTTGCTCACCAGTGCACTCCAAGGATCACTCCCAGCTTGCACGGCGACACCACCAGCACCGAGCGATTCTCCACCGAGTTTCGGGGGGCCTGCAGCCCAAGCGCTCTCCCCCTCGCCAACCTTCTCCTTCCCTTTCTTCGCAGCATCGCTGGGCTGAAGCACTGACCTCGCCGCGCTCTCTTGCCTAGAGTGGCTGTGCACGGTGCTGTCCCCGATTCCTGTGCTCCCACCCCCGCGATCAGCACCAGGACCCGCCTGCCGCGCAGGACGCTTGTGCTGAGGCGAGTGCGCCGAGACCTCGTCCTCAGAGTCCGAGGACAAATCGAGCACCTGCACCTCCATCCCCTGCAAAAATTTGTAGAAATGCCATGAGGATCCGGGGGGAGATCAACGATTCAACGCGAAGATTTCGAAGAATAAGCTCCGAGCACAAGGGGAAAATTCGAAAAAGGAAAGAGTGGACGGATTGGGGCATCCAATCCCTCCCCGAACCAGAGACGCGGAATCGATTGCTAGTGGAAACGGAAATGGGAAAATCGATTGCTCGTGGAAACGGAAATGGGAAAATCAGAAACGAAATGACCGCCAGCAAGTACTTCTTACCAGCGAGGGAAAATACAGGTCCCGAGTCCGCATAGATCCGCGCCGCCGGCACTTGTTGAGGAGAGGGGAGAGGGGGAAAGGGCAGCGAGTTCAGGGAGAAGGATTCGAGGCGAGGTGTTCCGGTGGGCGAGGGCTGGGCGAAGCGTTCGGCGCTGCGCTGAGGCTTCGAAGGTTTGCCTGGCGATCGGTGGAGCTGGGGACCCCAGCCGCCGGTGAGGAGGAGGAGGAGGAGGAGAGCGGCGAGAGGCGATTTTGTTTTCGGTTGGGAAGGGGGAGAGGCCGAGACGAGAGGGGATGGGACGGGAAGCAGAGGCGACTGCGGGAACCGAGAGGGTGTCCGGGCCCACCAGGATCCCGAAAAGTTTGAGGCGCAGGAGGGAGTGAATTTTTGGACCGAAGGGAATTGGGATACCCGGGCGGGAATAGGGACACGTGGTCTGAAAATCCTAACTAAACGCAGTGAGTCTTTTTTTTTCTTACACTTCTATTATGACCGCTACTTAATCAAAAACTACTGACCGCTGGCATAGATTATTTATATTTTCTAAATTTTCACCGCGAAGTAAAATTAGCA
>OAMR01000176.1:1766382-1795407 GCA_900205405.1 Echinochloa crus-galli
CGCCTGATCGGGACATAGAGTTTTCCATTGAACTTCTTGTAGAGGGGGTTAATTTACATTGTTGGTTTCCTCTGTGGAAAACCGGTCTGACCGCTTTACCAAAGCGGTCTGACCGCTTCAAGCGGTCTGACCGGTTTTAGGAACCGGTCTGACCGGTTTCAGTGCTGACAGTGTGAAAAAGTTTGTTATTGCAGAATTCACCTATTCACCCCCCCCCCCTCTAGGTGACATCAAGGTCCTTTCACTCTCCTTCTTTGCCCGGATTGCGGATGCCACACGGTCGTGGAGCGAGTGGTCAAGGTCGACGACAATGGTAACAAGGGGCGGATCTTCTTCATGTGCCCTGGTGGGAGGGTAAGTGTTTTGGTTGGAATTCGTTTTGCTGTTCATCGATTTGTTCATCGATTTGACCTGGATTATGGATTTGCGGTTATGGTGGAGCGTGGTAGTGGCTGCCAATTTTACAAGTGGGAGGAGGAGCATGCGGCGGTGGTGGAGACCCATAACAAGAGTGAAGAACTGAACAAGAATGAACTGAACAAGAATGAACTGAACAAGAAAGAAGAACTGAAGAAGAAGACATCAGGAATTGAAAGCAAGCTCAATCAGTTGATAGCAATAGGCAAAGAAATGATTGTGCTACTAAAGTGTATTGCTTTTGTTTGTGTAATAGGACTAATGGTGAATCTGTATGCTGTCATGAGGAAGTGAAATTTAACTGATGTAGTGCTCCATGTGAAACTTGAGTAATAAAGTTCACTACTGATTGTGCAACTGAATTGTTTTGCAAGGCATACATGTTCACAGCATGTCACCCATAGATGTTCACAGCATGTCACCCATACATGTTCAGACATCAAAAGCAGTCACCCATACATGTCCAGGCATCAAAAGCAAAATCACAAAATGGCAAGACAAAAGGACATGTCTTGAACTCCCAACATGTCACTGCTTCTTCTTCTTGCCTGCTGCTGACTCCTTCCTGCTTGCAGCCTTCCTCTTCTTTGCTAGTGCATCCTTCCCTGCCTTGGATTTGGTTGTGAGCGGCACTGGTCTTTGAACTGGCTGATTGGTCATGATGAACCCAGAATCTAGAAGTGGCCCAACAGTCATCGACAATGAAGAGCCAATATTGTCCTCCTGAGTCATCTGACTTGACATGGTGCTTGATTGAGTAATTGGCTCACCAGTGAATTCCTGCAGGCAAAAAGTGACATTTGTTAGTGGAGTGCAATGAACTTGTTATTGTCTTATTTGAGTAGGTGCATATGATACCTGACTGGTTTGCTCATTGGTAGGTGTCTGAACAGATGACTGCTCATCTTGCCCAACTAGTGAAGCGGCCTGAGCAGCTGCCTGCTGAGCTTCCGCTTCTAATGTGGCTCTGGTAGTTGCAACAAGTTTTTTGGCCTCTTCTGAACTAAACCCCATCCTTTTCAGGCTGCACCCACCACTGTTGTGGTTGGCTTCTGAACAATGGCTGCAGTGTATAATGACTCCATGCTTGCTCAATGTTGGTCCATTCATTCCCTGCTTTTCTTGAGGTTGCTTTCTTCTAGACTTTTTTGGTATGCCAGCCTTCTTCTCATAAACTGGTGGTAATATTTGTTGCCCTTGGACCTTTTTCCACACGCTTTTGTCTCTGCAAGGCCAAATACTGCATGCATATGCACTATTGAATGCATCAATAGAATAGCAGTGAGGAAGGACACTTTCAGGTGGAATTCTTTCATGCCTAAGAGCTGAAATAGCATGTGAACATGGAATCCTTGTCAGCTGCCACCTTCTGCAGTCACAAGTTCTGGCCTTAATATCCACTATGTTCTGTTATTCATGTACTGAAACTTGGAAGACTCCCATGCCTGATGGTTGTGCATAACATATATTTGCATACTCAGCATTTTTTGCAACCTTCTTTCTAATTTTTGGACAGAAATCACCAGAGAAACCTGCCATCTCTTCCCTCTTGTTGAAGTGCCTTGTCATCAGTTGACACTTAATCCTCTCAAACATGCTGAGTATAGGGAACTCTCTTGCTTCTATGATGTAACTGTTGAACACCTCGCAATTGTTGTTCAGTAAAATGTCACATTTTGGGAATTCAGAGAAATATGCTCTAACCCATGTGTTAGGAGCAAGCTTAGCCAGCCACTCATAAGCATCCTTGTTTATGGCCTTCATCCTCTCCATGTTCCTGTTGAATGACTGAACTGATGAAGCTCTTGCACAACACCACAATTGATTCTTGAGCACTTCACCTTTGAATTTCTTATTGAAATTTGAGTACAAGTGCCTCACACAGAACCTATGTTCAGACTCTGAAAACACTTGTTGCACTGCAGGAATAAGACCTTTTTGCTTATCTGTCATAATTGTCCATGGGTAAGTGTTGTCAATTTGAAGGTCATTTTTCAAAGTGTCCAGGAACCATTTCCATGTAGCAAGGGATTCAACTTCTACAACAGCCATTGCAATCGGGAAAATGCAGTCGTTAGGGTCCATGCCTACTGCAGTCAGAAGTTGACCTCCAAATTTGGTCTTAATGAAGCATCCATCTAAGCATATTATGGGCCTGCATCCTGCCAAGAAGCCCCTCTTGCATGCATCAATCGACATGTAACATGAGCTGAAAAGATTGCCAGCAAGGTTAACATACAGACTGCTCCCTGGATTGCTTCTTCTCAACTCTTGCCCATAGTCCCACAACATGTTGAACTGCTCAACTTCATCACCATGTATCTTCTTCATTATCATCCTTCTAGCCCTAGCCAACTTACTTCTAGAAGGAGCCAGGTTCAGCTCTTTTTGCACTGTCTTTCCAAAGCTTGTAATACTCATCTTCTCATTAGCTCTAAATGACTCCAAGTAATTATCAGCCAGCCACCTACTAGTGCACTTCCTCACAGACCATTCCTTTTGACAAGTGTGTCTCCCATAGTATGTCTTCACCACAAATGACTTCACTCTACTGTCCATTGAAGCATACAGATTCCATGGGCATCCATCTGCACAATGTGCTTTCACCCTTGTTTTGTCATTCCTAGGCTCCAAGCACCGCCGTTGAGTCCTATCCCCTTGACCGGGCAACGAGAATCGCCGCCGCCAGGGATTCCGCCGATTTCGCCGCCGCCGGAGGAGACGAGGAGACGGAAAAGAGGGGAATGGCCAGGAATGAAAGGAAGATAAGAAGACAGAGTTTTTTTGCATTTCTTTTGCTGACTCGGATGCCCAGATCCACGTCACTCGTCCTGCTTGACAAGCCACGTATGCACTAACCTTTGATTTGCACCCGATAGGACCTCTAACGAGACCCGAACAGCGATTAGGTACAGTAATGGCACGATTTGAGAGTTCGTGGACCGGGGTGACACAGCGACGCAAGTTGGAGGACCGCCAGCGCACTTTACTCAAATTTATTAGTTGACTTCTTGAAAAAACAAGAATCGACTTCTTATGGGATCTGCCAATGTTTATGGGATGTGCAATTGGAAAATTGTTCCCTCGCAAGGATGCCAGCTGACCGACTCCACCCAGGCTGTGGACCTATGCTAAACCCCGACGAATACAAGACTAGTCCCTCCGTCCGGTTGTCTCTGGTTGTTTCCGATGCACTCGGTCCCGGAGCATGCCCGGCTTGCCCGGGGGCTTGGCCTTGGGGGCTCCGTCAAGGCGTCAACCCTACCGTTTCCACTGTCAGAAAACTCAGAAAACCACTCAGGGGGTGTTTAGTTCCTGAGAAAAGGTGAGTTTTGCTTCTAGTCTCGACATCGGATACTGTATCATTTTTCGTTTGTTTGTGGTAAACATTGTCCTACCATAACCTAAAATTAGGCTTAAAAGATTCGTCTCGTCGTGTACATCAAAATTATGTAACTAGTTTTTTTATTTACCCACGTTTAGTGTTCCATGCATGAGGAGAGAGATTTGATGTGATAGGTGAATAGTGAAGTTTGGAGAGAGAATTTTTAGAAGTTTGATGATGTGACTGGGAACTGGTCTCAGAAACCTTTGCCTGCTCGTGCGCGTCCGTGCAGTTGCACATCCGCAAATACTCGTTGAGATTTGTCCACTCACTTTTAACTTCTTGCAAAATCTAGTCGATGTCATTCGCATCGGACGCCGCCTAACGGGCCACACTAGCGTTTGAGGGATTTAACAGGAGCCGGACCCCGGAGCGTAGTCATCTGTAGTGATTGGGACAAAGAACTTCGACTTTGTCCAACATCCTCAACGGCCGTTTTTTGAGCGACGACTCGCCCTGCCGCTCACTGCCAGCAAGCTGCTCTGCCGGCCCAGGCCGCATCATTCGAAGTTCAGACCGATGCCAAGGGCTTGTTTAGACGTTGAATTTGGGAGGTTGAATTTGGGAGTAAGATGTCACTTCGTAATCATTACGCTACTGTAGCATTTCGTTTGTATGTGCGAAAAATTATCCAAAAATGATTAATTAGGCTCAAAATGTTCGTTTTGTGGAGTACAATAAAACTGTGCGATTAGTTTTTGATTTCATCTATATTTAGTACTCCATGCATGTTATGATATTTTGATGTGATGGGGAATCTTCTTTTTGCATGGTGAATTTGGGAGGAACTTTTTACATCTATAAACAAGGCCCAAGAGCCGCCGCACAGTCGGCACAGATGATCAGTTCACCTAGTCCGCTGGTCTCATCGCTAAAAGAACTCCCCACTTGTTCGGGTGTGTTCAAGTGTACGAGAAAATTTGGAGAATAAGTCACATCGTTTTTCTAGGGTGTGTTTAGTTCCAAAAAGTGAAAGAGAATGTTGGTGAAAATGTCGCATCAAACACTGTAGCGCACTGTAGCACTTTTCATTTGTTTGTGGTAAACATTGTCCTACCATGACCTAACTAGGCTCAAAAGATTCGTCTTATCGTGTACATCAAAATCATGTAATTAGTTTTTTATTTACCTATGTTTGATGCTCCATGCATGAGGAGAGAGATTTGATGTGATTTGATGTGATAGGTGAATAATGAAGTTTGAAGAGAAAATTTTTGGAAAGTTTGAGGAACTAAACACAGCCTTCGTTATTTTCACTAGAGTATCTGGACATATCTATACTAAAAGAATCCTACAGAATTGAAAACATTTTTTTAAAAAAAACACCCCCACCCTCTCACAGAGGACCCACGTGTCAGGCTTTGGTGGGAGGGAAAAACTAGAAAGCATCAAATTTTTTACATGTTCCAGCGCTTTTAGTTCATTCTCCGCAAAACTTTTTTCACCCAACGTCCCACGCGTACCCACCTCCGGCCAGATGGGCCCCTAACTCCCCACGTGCACATAATTATCCCGTATTACTAATAGACAAAAGATTGAAGAGTTTTTCTCCATATAAATAAAGACCAACTAATTCAAAAAATAATGTGCCTCTAAATTTAAGAATAGCTAAAAGTATATATATATATATATAGACACGTGGGCAGGCACGTGCCGCGTCTGCTAGTTCTTGGAGACAACCATACGGTTGACCGAGCACACCCGAGGACGTGCAACAATCCAGATACCGAAACAGGTACAGCATAATAGCAACTAGGCTTGTCCCTGCGACGCGAGGCACATTTCTTTGCCAGGCAGGCATGTTCTTCTATAACCGGGGAAACATTTTTTACATTTTCGGAGAAAGGATCGCCGTCATAAAGCAGGAATATAGGACTTCGATATGTGTAACCTCGCCGGTTCGCAGAGTCGACAGGCTAATTTTTTACAGGTTTTATACAAGAAAAACGTGTCCACCTCTGAAGAAATCGGGTGGCGGGTGAGCAAGCAACTTCAGCTGACAGCGTATTCGCAGTCCAGCAGGCGGGTGAGGATCTCCTGGCAGCTCGGCCGATTCTCAGGCTCTGCCCAGCAATCTGCAGCAAAGAAAAAAAACACATTAGCTGCTAAGCTGCAACGAAGGCAAGAACTGATTGATATGATCTCCACTAAAATATCAACAAAAAATCAAATATCTCTACCACATGCAAACAACATTACCTGCAATCAACCTGCCGAGAGGTCCTTCAGGAATCTCGAGCCGTGACCCTTCATTAGCAACTGTGTAAATCACCTACAATTGCCAGATCCATTTATGTCAGTTCGCACCTTTCCCACTAGGATATGTAGCCACATTGAGGAACAGGAATGCATCACAAGGGCACTTTATAAGTGGCATGTGGTTCTGAGCCACAAGAATACCACAGAGGTTTTTTTTACACGAATGCCACAGATGTTTAGTCAACATAAAATTTAGGAAATGCATTTATACTAACTGTTTTGACAAAATAGTACGAATGCTTACTTGAACCGGAGAGATGCCCTCCCATGGTCGACTCAATGTGCACAGCTCCCACATGATAACACCAAGGCTGAATATATCACATTTCTCTGTGAAAGGTTCATTCCTTATAAGCTCAGGTGCCATCCATTCCGGGGTGCCAGCAGAAGAGTTATCAGTCATAGGACTATCAATCATCACTCGAGACAGACCAAAGTCACATATCTTGACAGTCCAATGCTTGTTCACCAGGCAGTTTGCACTTTTGAGATCTCTGTGTACTATCTTCATGCGGTGTATGCACATCAATCCCCTTTTAAGGAACAAAATAATCTCTTTCAGATAATCAATTCATAATAAAAAGGACTGGACAAGTTTAAAGTCTGCTACGTATGAGACAAAAAGAATTGCATGAAAGACAATTTTCTTAAAAGATTCAGAATATTTTTAAAGGTCAATTTTCTCAGGAACGCTGGTCACTGGAGGTTGTGTAAATTAGGGAAATAGCATGAATAGTGTCATAAACACGTTGAGCCAGGCCCCACATATCATCCTCATATTGGATTTATATTCATACATGTCAGCAGTGCTAAGGGGAATAATCCCTTTTAAGAATGGCCACCAGAAAATATAGAGTAATAATTATTCTGTAATGAAAAAAGATAATACCTGCATATATCACGAATAATTTTCAACCTCCTACGCCAACTGAGCTTCTTTTTCTGACCACTCATATGGATGAGATAGTACAGTGAACCCATTTCCATATATTCAGTAACCATTGACAGGTGTGGAGGCGTAATGCATGCACCAAGAAACAAGATAACTACAAAACAGAAAAGGAAATATGTATTTGGTTAGAAACCAACCTTACAAGACATATGACAGTTACTGGTATATAGTTTGGAGCAATTGAGAATTATTTCTGAAACTGTAGTTCACATCAGTCAAAAGTGACTATTACCATTTGGGTGTCGTAGCCGGCTGAAAGGAAAGAATAAATTACCACAGTTAGTGTAAATAGAATGCTAGTATAGCCAAAAGAAAAGGAAGCAAAGAATACTTCTGGTACCTCAAGATGTATATCTCATTGCAAAAATCTTCCATATTTTCAGTTGTCAGATCTTGTTCTAGAAACACTTTGATGGCAACATCAGTTCCATTCCATATACCACGGAAAACCTCTCCGAAGAATCCTGATGAAACATTTCAGTATCAGTACAAAATCAGCTCAGTGGGCAATATTCAGGGCCAAAAGGTGCCAAAAGAAAAACAGAAAGAATTGCGTAATTTCCAAAATGCAAGCAGAAGAATGCAATGTGAAGTAACAGCAAACAATGCAGGCATAGTTAAGGACATAGCGAAAAGAGTGCATGCCATGATAGACGCAGTAAATACATTTTCCAGCATAGTGAAGGCTGAATAACATAAATTCAGCAATACAAGGATTGTAGAATATGAGAGTTGCATTTAGTAATGTATGCTGCAAGAGTACAGTAATAATGCCTGAGGAAGTTCAGGATTACCTATTCCAACCCGTGTGCCAATAGTTATCTCAGAAAAATCCACGTTCCATTCCTCAAAAGGCAATAAAGGCTTATTAAGAAATGGAGAGCTCTGGAATACTTTGTTCCATGCCAATGCCATCTTCTCTTTACTCATAAAATCATCACTTTTTTCGGTAACTTGACCCCTATATTCATGTGGCGAAGAAGGTAATGACATGGCCTTCTGAGTAGAACCAGTTCGGTTTCTTGAGCCGTTGTCAGTAGCACCAACTCTTCGAGATGCATCATCCTAAAAATGAATATAAAATTTGAGCACAATTTGGCGAGATTCAACCAACAATTCTATGCACAAGATATAAAGGACAAATAAGAGAAAATGAAAACAATGCAACTTGTAGAGGTGTACATCATTTGGGCAGTCATTTGCATTGCTTTGATCCTCCGTAACATATGAGCATGAACCTTCAACATGGTCCCTTTGGAGGCGATTTTGCTTTAGTGTTTCGTTCATAGCCCGAACAGCCCTGTTAAATAGTTTAAGCCAAGGTATTAAAAATAAACGATTCATTCTCAATAAGGATTTGTGGCCTATCTGCATATCTCTGTATTAAATAAAACACTGTATGATAATCAATGAGGATATCTAGCATCTAGGCTCAGGCATGAGCAGAACATGCTGTAAACATTGACATGCTTTTTAAGTGAAAACAACACATGGCCTAAGTGAATTATGGAAAAGCAAAAGGACATCCCCATTCTCATCAAATAGTTCAAAATTAGGATTTACCTCACAATGTCATCTCCAATCTCAGGTGTGATGCTAATGCTTCTTCGTCTTATTCTTCGAGCATTAGATGTTGAAGTGCCACCAAGACCATCTGATCTACAAGTGCATCCAATGGTTTGTTTAAGAACAGATTTGCAAACTAGAGTAACTTTCACATTTATAAAATGAGCTTTGGCAGAGAAAAAAATGGCAATAATTTTTGTCATTAACAAGGCTAGAAAAGAGTGAATTAAGTAAATAGGAATGGAAAAAATCGCGGAAAACAGAACTGGCCAAATTATAAGAAACCAACCAACTCATTCCACATATATTTTTACTGTGCAAACTGTGCTCAGCTGTTGAAGTGCTCACATAATCAAGTATCGTATTTGATCTAAGCATGTAATTTACATTATAACTTCTAATATATAAGGTCCTTTCATATGAGCATATAAAATACAGAATGATATATGTTACAGTTTTTAAATTACTGTGAGCTAGAAATACGACAAGTCTGTCACATTGATCCGGCCAACAAAATAGAATAGATTAAGTAATTTGGCTTTCCAACGCCACAAGTGTCTCACAATCATGTACCTTGTTTAAAACCAGACATCATCTGTGGAGAGATAAAAGAGCTCAGAATATAGTAGGATTGCATTTTCAAAAATGAGATTTCCACTATGCAGAACAACCAACACACTAAGTTGGTCTCAGTAAGGCACAAGTGTCTTATTTGCTTCCTAGTTACATATATCATACGGTTGCCACTAGGTAGGGAATAGAATGAAAAGGAACAAATGATTGGAAGTTTGGAACTTAGGCCTCCTCCAATGGTATGAGCTAGTACCTAGCTCTAAGCACTCTAAGAGACAACCCTTTCAATGATCTGGCTCGGGCCTTCTCCAATGGTTGATGTTTAGCTAGCTCATAGAATATTTTCTCATATTTTAATAGAAGAGAGAGAAGAGCTATCTCTTGATCAAAAGATAGTCTCATACACACACTTCGAGATTATGCGAGGATGATGTGTAGGGTCATTCATATTATGAGCTATGTGCTAAGAGCCAGATCATTGGAAGAGTTGTCTCTTAGAGTGCTTAGAGCTAGGTACTAGCTCATACCATTGGAGAAGGCATGCACATAGCTCATTATATGAATGACCTCACACGTCATCCTCGCGTAATCTTGAAGTGCATGTATGATCCCTCTCTTCAATTAAAATATGAGAAAAATATTCTATGAGCTAGTTAAACAGAACTATTGGAGGTGGACTTATGACACCAGGCTTCCAGGTCGCTAAAATGATATAATGAATCAAGAATGTAAAACCTGAACACCCCAAAAGAGCACAATTGGCAAACCTTGATGCAGCTCCACTTTCTGTGTATTCTTGAAATGATTGCTTCTCACCACCAAGTATAGATCTTCCTCCCCTTGCTCTCATCAATGGATGCTCAGGACTGGAAAATAAAAATAAAAAAAGATGATTCAATAACACATATACCTCTGGTTTCAAGGTAATGAAGCAAACAGCACATAAATATCATGCAAGTCACCACTCAGTACAAGATCAAAATAGGGTAAAGGAGAAAAGGATGCAAAACATAATCACAAAACACCACAATTTATTTCACAAAACTCCCCCTAGTCACAGAAAGGTAGCACTTGGTCCTTCTAGACATGTACAGGGATTCCAAAACACAAACATTGAATAGTAGGTTTGAAACTTAATATTATTAGGGATGCAAGTGAGTCGGCACAGACCATACCTATTGGCCCACTTCGTTTGGTCTATAGCAACATGCACACAACAAATTAGTATTGCGTAAAAAGTGTATTGCTAATTGAGTGGGTCTTGAGTACTCTTGAGCTGACCCACTTGCACCCCTAAATATTAGAAACAGTAATTCCTTTCTCAAATATGCAGGAGGGTGTGCATTATTGCATTAAGAACATGGAAGTGTACACCACACACCACATATAGTAATTTTCAAGACATTGAAAATACAATTTTCATACTGCTAACCATAACTCATGTGAAGATAACATAGGTCAAAGTTCTAACAGCCTGATGGCACAAAGTTTGAAATGTAAATAGTTTCAGACTGGATGGACTGCTAATGTTAAGTTTGATGATATAAACAGTGACATTTTCATGAAGGGGAACAATTATATATTTGAAGATCAAGCGAGACGAACACATGTTGGTCCTCCAAAAGCTTGCACATCTATAATAAGGGATACAACCTCGTACTGTACTTTCAACCATAATTTACCCTGCTGTTCTCAGATCTCAGCAATACAGGTTTCACAATAAGAAATTTAAACAATACAAAAAATAAAGAGAATTGGGCTAAAGCGAGTTGAGCGAAAAGTGGAAACCTTGAACTAGCACCACGGGGTTCCTCAGCAACTCCTCTCCTTTGGCTGCGTCTCCAAAAGGCATTTGCTATATTTGGTTCACTGCATGACGTGCTGGTTGAAAGAACCGATAACTTCTTAGCAAATGCAATGAACAAGAAAGGCCAAACCATAGATGCAGCTATGCAGGTACCATATCATTGCACAAATTTCATCTAATTATGATAAAACAAACAAGCTTTTCAATAAATTTGCTGCGAAATTATCAGTTAGTGTTACCTTAGTTTCCCCTCTGAAAATGTCCTTGATCTCAACATCATATTACGCAATGATCGTCCAGATAGATTTGATGAAGATTCAATTCTGCACTGAGATAGAGACGAAATGTTTTCATCTTGCACATAATCAAGACTCTATCTAAAGTTTAGCTAAATTAGCAGAAGGATTGCAAATTGAGATGATAAGGTATAAATAAATACAGCTGACAGGTGGTCTCATATTTCTGAGCATATAAAATCAATTATAGTCATGCTTTTCAAATGTCACGTCTTACAACAATAACATAGGACAATGCTGATTAAAGTATCCGTTCTTGAAATTATCTTTGCTGTCTAGCATGCTCCTATATTCTACATACTTCCCTTCATGGCACTAGAAGTCTCAGCTTCCAGTGTAAGATTCACTTCAATAATGTTTCTTCCAGCCGCTAAACTAGTGTTCGAGAACCTAAGTCCCTATCTGCTAGTTGTGATTATAAAGTACATTTTGTTCCAAAAAAATGTGATGGAATAGTTCTCAGTGTACTATCATTTCCTCATATTGTTATGTTTATAATTGCACATAAAAAACTATGTGTTCACTACCCAACAATACTAGCCATGATGACAACCACCCCAAAGCTGTAAAGCATGACCAATGTTCTGTCTTGTGAATCCATGTTCCTGCTATTTAATTGCAGGTTAAAGATAGAGTTCAACCTTATTTGACTTTTTCCTTTAAAATATTGAAATTTGTGAAACACTCGATAAGGTAATATGTAGGCTAAATATTATAAAGAACCAACAGAATCATATGCAATGTTTTCTATAACAAGAATACTATTAAATATCCCAATGAACAATAATAGATATATCATAGTACAGGAAAACATAGACAAGGCCTGAATCACATAATTGAGAGGGCATATTTAATACATAAGCATACCCTTCAGCTTCAACTTTATCAGACAGTCCATAAAGAGGGCTGTTGGGCTCGAGGGGAGAATCACATGAGTCATTTTCGGCTGAGTCGCTTTCACCCGCAGCAGAGATATGCGATATAAAGATAGCCTTAGCTGAAAAAGGAATCAACTGGCCTGGAAATCGCATAAGATCAACTAGCAGCTCCATAGAGTTCAGTGAAACTACCACAGACATATGTTTGTAAGAGTCCACAAATCCAACAGCACCGTCATCCGGTAGACCCTGTGAAATATTGTAACTTGTAAGCATTTTGAACTTGTACTTCATCACAAATAACATATGAAAATTAAGCACAAACTATGCAAAAAAAAAGAGAGGGGTTTAACTTGTAGACATACCACTACAAGTTTACTCTCAAGGCCAACAGCATCTGCAAGAACTTTAAATAGAATAGCTCGGGGTCGGCATGACCCATGTCTTATCTGCCCTAGAAGTTGTGGTCCTTTATTGCCAAAGAAATGGCTATCTTCAGTCGAGCCTCTTGCTGGACTCGAATCAGGATTTTGTCGCTTGAAGCAGTCAAAAACCTATTATAGGAACAGTAAAGTAAGTGTCACACATGAAACAAATTAATGCTAATGCTTACAAACTCTAACATCATTTCAATAAGGATGCCCTTGATATGGCTGATGCAAGGACTTCATTTAAAAATTGTTGTCCAAAATTTGCCCATGGAAAAGTTTCAACATGATAGCACGATTCAGTTCTAAATGTCTTGTAGGCATCAAAAGTACCTAAATATGCTATGATGAACTGATAATCATGAAACTGAGCTCCAAAATAGCACATGCAAAGGCAGAAAATTGCATCAAATTAACACTTTGCAAAACTTACCAAACCTGCTATTTTCTTTATCACCAATGCAGGGCTAGAGTTTAACCCTTTCACAAGTGCAGCACTAAGCTGCTTCAACATGAAAACCTTCTTATCCCTCTCTGTGTCTACAATAATTATGTCCGCCTTAAACCCATCTGCTTCAAGAGCTTGCAGGTCATCTAGTGATGGAATCGTTGGGAAAGTCTCCTTCAACTTTTTATCCTGCATAAATTGATTACATTAGAGATCAACAGCATAACAACAGAGAAAATCAAAAATACCAAATTTATAAATAATGGAAACAAAGAAAAACTTCACTAATTGTTGCCTTTTTCTTTAGAATAACTAAAACCATTGTATTGATCAAATTGTAAAGAGAACTAAACCAAAATATTACGAAGCTCTAAAATCTGAATCTATAGGTTCTATTACTAAAAACTTGATGCCTCATGTGTAGGGATTTGTTTTCTTATCGACCAAAGACACTGATAAAGAGTGATTGGCATGATTTTGCAAACAGCTACAAAAGAAATCTATCATGGTTTGAAATATGTCTCCAGAAGGGGGAAATACTTAGCTAAAGAGTAATACTCACCGGAATGATTGAATAGAAACCATTAGGGATTAACCCTGAGTAAGATCCCTGCGACCACAGTACTTGAGAAGCCTTCCAGGATGATGGCCTTAGATTACCCAAAACATCCTGTTTCCTTGATATGGAAGCAGACTCTATCTTCTCCAAAAAATCTGGTGGCCACCAACTAGGTTCACACAAACTAGCTTCGGATTGCCCAGAACTAGTTGGTGTTTCATCCATTTCTCAGACAGTAAAGCTCCTCAAACCCAACCTATGAGCACTATCTTTTGCATGCTGACAGAATGTGACGTATAATAATAGCTCCGTGCTTAATAGGACCAGTGACCAATTGAGCTCATATCTGTACAGAAGGATGTTAATATAAATATAAATATTAGAAAATAAGAAGCAGTCTAAAAACTTCCCTGTGAGAAGTTTCTGTGGAATCCAAAGCTTTTGTTACAACGATATTTGCATGGACAATCTTCCATTTTCTTTAAGGTACTAAAAATTTTATAGACAATTCCACACCGAGAAAATAAGGAACTTAATGTAATTAAATTAAGCATTTACTTAACGCAATTCTAAGTTCGCCTACTAATGAAACCAATGGTGCAAATAACAAAAGAAGCTTAATAGTTTGACAAGCTTCTTGAAAGTTCAGTGTTACTTGCAAACTTCGTAATCATATTCAACTATTTTTAACCTTTTTTCCTCAAAATCCACAGGCCACTTGATTGTAACGTCTAACTGAAAAGTGTGAGAACATGTGACCACACGGGCACTCCCATGAGAGAGGGAAACTTTTTATCATTGGCTAAATCTTATTTAGTGATCTACAGTAAAGGGTTAGCAAGTATTAGAAGTGGATCACATCCTTTCTTCATCAGCTGATGTACACCCTGATGTCATTTAGATCCAAAAGGGGCATCCAACTTGAAATGTCATCACATGAAACTTTGACATGTGGGTTCTTTTCTAGAATCACAACAAAATTCCAGTGCAATAGAAGTCTGTTGCACGAATAGCAGATTTGCAACCAGATAGCATCTACAATTCCGTCCATCACTGTTATCCTAGATTCCTAGTACATTTTAAAGAGAAGCAGTCACTGTTCATTTTGTCAAAACATGCAGTCAATTTAAGGCAGCTTTGACCAGGGACTATCTGTGGACCGTTCGCAATCGGCGCATAGCGCCATGCATTATGTGATCTAGATCCAGTCTCGTGTTTATCTGAATTGAGCACCACAGTAAAAAAATCCAACAAACAAACAAACAAATGTCTCATCGTGGCTCCGTGCCTCAACATGACATACATTAGCCACTGTACAGTCTAGATTTCCATAGACTACTGCACTGGAGTAAAACACTACAAGTGCATCGGCAACTTCATTTCGGGAGGCATTTCTGGCCAAAATGGGCAGAATCAGGGCAGATGCACCCAGGGCCAGGGGCGGACTTAGCGTGGCGTGAGTGTGTTATGCTGACCACGCAAAAATTCTGGAAAACAAACTGCACCTGCACCTTAATTGGGTATGGCATCCAGAACTGGAAGTCCTATCTCCTACGGTGCCAACCAATGTCGATCTCGCAAGCTGAAGGAGACAGAGGACCTAACTGAATCATGAGTGGATGGATAGGATACTAGCAGCGCGCAGCACACAAATTCACAGCCGACCGAACCGAGAGAACGAGAGATTTGGATCCGAATTGAGAGCGGAGCCCTGCTTCCAGAAAAGCAGGACAACACACCAAGCAGGCCAGGAAGGATCACTCACCAGCAGAGAGCAGAAACCCCGGTTCGAGTCCGGACGGATCTCCCGCTCCGCTAGCCGTAGCACGAGAGCGGAGCGGAGCGGCGGCACGGCGGACAGCGGCGTGCGGAGGATCCGGCGGCCGCCGCTCTCGGCCGTGCCCCGTGGCGCGGAGGAGGAGGAGGAGGAGTCGGCGGGAGCCCGGTCGCAGGAGCCTCCGCTTCGCCGGGAGAGAGAGCGAGGAGGTGACAAAGGGAGAACAGCGAAGCGAGAGCGGAGCGAGGCAGGGAGGAGGCGCCGAGGCGGGTGGGAAGATTACTGCCAGTAAAGTACGGTTCCAGCTGTGGGGAGGCGTCGGTACGCGCTGGGCTGCAGCCTGCAGGACGGAGGGAGGGAGGGAGAGGAGCAGTGAGGCGGAGGAACCGTGGTGGCCGGGAGCTGGTGGGGTCGTCTCCTCTGGGGTCTATCCGTCTACGCCCCTCTACTATCAGTATCAGGTTCTTGTGTGCGCCTTGTGGTTTTTCGTCGCAAGACCAGAAGCAAACGGCGAGAAAATAAATATTTATAATTGAAATAAAGTCGCATATAAGTATATAAAATATTAATTATTTATACTTTTATCCATAAACACTGTCACACTCATTAAATAGGTTTAATTTATTTTAATGTTGTTAGTATTATTCTTTAGGACATATTCCGTATCCATGTTTAAATATCTCAATACGAGTGTTTTGTGTTGCTTGCGTTTTCGGTTAATTATTTTTCCCTTATTCGGCAGGGTGTCTGTTGATTACAAGTTAACTATGTTGACTTAGCTAATCTCAACTCTCAAATTGTATTTATTTTCTCATAAATGTGTTGTAGAGATAGAGTGTGTGTTTACGAGAAAAACATCTATGTCTTTTCAAAAAAATATTTAAATATTTTATTTTTTGTTTGATTTGGTGGAAAATCTACTCGTGCCTGCTATGAATGTATAAGTATTGGATACATTACATGTCCTTTTAAGATATAATATGGATGTATAATTTTTTATTGCTTTTATTCTTGCTTTTTTTGGATGATGTGTGTATGTTATCTATGGGTATGCTAAATGTCCTTACGACATATAACAATGTTGTACTATTGTTGCTTCTATGAATAATTCACACATGTCTTCGTATGGATGTATTCTATAATAATCTATATGGATTTGCTAAAGTAATATAGGGTATAGGGGCCGAACTAGGTTGTAGGCAGGTAGGATATAACGATGTTTACACATCTATTTGTTTTTATTGTTCTTTTCATAGAATGACATATATGCGTCTGTTATGGATATATTATATTGGATATACAAGATGCCTTGATATAGTGGATGGTTCAACATTTCATTCTTCTTCTTATTTTTTTGTCGATAATAATCTATATTGGTCTATTATGGATTTTTTCTATGACTATACCAGATGCCTTGAGGAGGCTTAGAATTTGTCTTCCCTGTATCTAACTAAACAACCATACTTTTTCAGACCATGAGAATATGAGACTTGCAACCTAGCTTTGCATACTTGCAATTTACCATGCACCTAACCTTACCTAAAATGGCCACCAAGTCTCATATTCATATCACTATGTTCTTTTTATTATCGTGTGACACAAGGTAAGGATAACCATAGGAGCTCCAAAATACTCGTAAAAAAGTAAGATATGGGTAGATTAAGGGCGAGACCTAACTGGGTTATTTACAGAGAGAAAAGCAATGTGTTAGTTTAAGTCTTTAACCTACCACGGAGTAGTATTTTGGTGGGCTGATACACAGCCATCTGGTTGCTGGTTTACACACCACGGTCGTCCCATTTGCTATTTGTCGGTGGCGACGGTCATTTGCCTACGTGCTCACCTAGCTAGCTCCTAGATCGGGTGGACAGCCACTTTGACACGAAGTTTTGGCGCGGGGCTTTTGGGTCACATTTGACCCGATGCATGGGAGCCACCATGCCAGCTCCGCCAAGCATGCAAATGGTCACCATCCACCGGTAGATCGAGTTGCACACGCATACAGCACTCGTCGTACCATCTCTCACGACCGATAGCTGCACGGCAGTGAACGATCGAATTCATTGCGCGCATCCTTCCCTGGAAACGAGCGTGCAGTGTGCGCGTGTCCGTTTGACAAGTAGGAGTAAGGCGCATGGCCCTGCTGCTACCCAAACCCAACAGCAGCAGCAGCATATAGCAGCAGCAGCAATGTAGCATATCCCTCCCGTGTTGACCCTATCGATCCGTGAATCCAGTCATGGACAGCAGCTGGCCCGATCCGCAGACGCGTCGCGCGTCGGCCGCCTCACTCACATGCGCCCCTGCCATCCTCGCCCCGCCATTCGCGGCCGGACGGGACAGGCGGGATCGATCGAGCTCGCCCGGCCACGGCGCTATGGCCCAGACACCGAACCGATTCAGCCGGGCGGGCTGGCCGGTCACGGCGTCGTGTCGAGCCCCGCTTCACTCGGGCGCACGGCCAAGCGCGTGGATCGCAGGTCCCCCTCGAGCCTCGAGGCAGCGAGGCCGGCGGCGTTGCTGGCTGTCAGCTTTGCGCCGCGGTGCCCCGGCCGGTCCGCCCCGCGCGTGCGGCGGTCTGACGGGTGACGATGGAACAGAAAGCGGGGCAGCGAGCACGGGGGGGCCTGTGACCCATGCATGACCCGCCCACCGCCCTCATCCATATGGCGCCCATATCCCCGAGCCTCCTTTTCCTTTCCCCTTGTGATCCGTCGCCCGGCCGGTCGCGGGGTTCCCTCGCTTTCGCCCGGCTTCCTCACCGGCGGTCGCGTGCGGACTGACGCGGACGCGGCCAGGTGGGCGGGTGGTGGCGTGCGGGGCTCGGGTGGAAGGCGTGCGGGCGCGGTCTCCGGTTGCGTCGGGTGGGAGTGGGAACTGTCGGTGTGACAGACCCTGAGGTGGAAAGGGTGGGACGCGCTCGCGCTGCGTGTGCGTGGCCGTCCGGGCCAGGGGTGTGGGCGCGAAGCCGAGCTGCCGAGCCCACCTCTAGCGGTGGGCACTTTGAACTCGAAACCCGAAAACCGAATCGAACCGAACCCAAATTACTTGAATTGTCAGTCTATTCGGGTTTCGGGTTTCGGATTGGGTCCAGATAATTTTATAATTGAAAGTTCGGGTTCAGTTTCGGTTCCTATGGTTCCTATGGTTCCTATGGTCTATAACCCGAATAGACCGAATAACCCAAAATTTAATATATTTACGTATTTTGGTTTAGACTATGAATGTTACACCATTGTGTTTTAAACTATTTCAATTTTTTTTCATAAACTTGTTAGTTACTTGCTTTCATTGAGTAGTCGTTAAATCCATGGACTTAAAATTAGTTGGGAATTTGAATTTTTACCATAGAGTTTTGCAAGGTGACAAGGATATGTATGAAAAATCGGGTAATTCGGTGGACCGAATAGACCGAACCGAAATAATCGGTCTATTCGGGTTCGGTTCCTATTTTACTTTTTAAAACTTCGGTCCTCACTTTTTCAAAATTCGAAATGACCGAAACCGGATAGACCGAACCGAAATGACCGAATAGACCGAATGGCCACCCCTACCCACCTCCCACGTGCGCGCGGCCGTTCCTTTATCAGTTGACCCCTTTCCCTTTGGACGAGCGGACGAGCCGGCCGGGGCACCGTGGCGGCAGATGGTGCGCTGCGACTGATTCGTAGCTCAACTGAAGGCCGACCGGCTGACTGAGAAACCCACATTTCTAAAATCCTACGTACACGAGATGTTTCCCTCTAGACCAGAGGTCATATTCGCCTCCTGTGGCCAGTGACCGCCAGAGGATCTGGTCTGCAAGTTGCAAGTCCTTTCGAGCACCAACCATTGATTTGCAATCACCCGCTGGGGTTGCCAACCGTAATGTACCTCCCTCCCATCTTAAATTAAATTAAGGAATGATATGGAGAATCCAGTACGTGCGGTACTTGAGCGTACGTCACGAAGACGGGGCCGGCCGTCTTTTAAGCGTGCCAGCGACGATGAGCCTCTGATACTGGTGAGTGGCGAGGTCCCTTGTGCCGTGACTCCAATCATGTAATCGCGATATGATGCGGCGTAGAACCCGGGCCCCTCGTGACTCTCGTGAGGACGAGGAGACACCGTGTTTAAGCTGGCATTCACTCCGTTCAACGCCCGGGAGGCCGGGGAACTGCCACGCCAGCGCCAAGGTATGTGCCCGGCTCGGTTGGCCCAGCTACTTTTGTTGTAAACAATGAGCCGCTTATCGTGACCGTGATGTATCGCCTCTTAATTAAATCCTAGTCGAGGCATGTTATCACCAAAATGTCTCGTGTTGTTGGCATCGAACGTTGAACGAACGAGCATGGGCACCATGCACTTTATTTTTAAACTGAAACGGCACCATGCATCTTGGCTGAATTTGATCCCCCGGGGATAGCTCATAGCTGGACTTCTTGGAAGAGTCGACCCATGCATATTGGCCAACGTGATCGAAAAATACCGGAGATTTCCAGTTCACATTTGCTAAGCTGGATTCTGTAGTCTTGTTACCCCATTGTCATTTGATCCGCCTATCTAATTGCAAATTGCGGCATTAATTGTTGCTTCCGGCTTGCAAATTGACGTCGCGGTAGGTAACCATCGCGATGCTCCCCAACAAACGTGTCTGGTGATTTCCTGTCTGATTGTTTGAACAGGGAAGATTTCCTGTCTGAGTTCAGCAGTTTTGTACTAGCTGTAGTATCAGCCTAGCAGGAACCAGAGTACGTATCTCTGACTGTAGTAGTGAGTACTCCGTAGTGGCAGATTGAGGACGAGTACTGCATGACACTCTCCACAAAACACTGGAGCATCAGCAATTCAGCAGACCAGGGCGTTTCCCCCTATCCCGGGTCGAAACGTGTCCAGTGGATTTCGGGATCCTCGTCGGCGCGTTGCGCGTGCGGGTACCATCCCCATTCCCATCCGTGCGGGACAACGTGCCGCCCGCGCGGACCCGGCGGGGCCTCCCGCAAAGCTGTTCGCCTGTTCGCAGGTCGCAGCCCACACTGTTGGCGCGGCAGCAGCGCTCTGCAGCTGCGGTGACGCCATCCATGGGCCGTGCCGTACGGTAGCTAAAACCCACCAGCCTGTCTGTTGGAGACCACGGGGGCCGTCGGTGCGTGACGCCGCGCTGGAGTTTTGCGGCGGCCGCCGCCGCTTTCGCTCCATGCTGCTCCCAAACGGCAGGGGCAATGCGGTTGCGGTAACAGTGCCGCTGGGGTTTGGTTGCTCGGCGGCGCTACGTACTACTGTACTAATTGATTCGGGTCGCGGCAGCCGTGTTGGGCGCTGGCTGCTTGATTTGGCAGTGGCACGCGCGATGGACAGTGCTGCGGTGGTGCCGCCTGCTTGATCCACGATATCCACCATCCATGTGTTTGTTTTTGCCCGGCGCACACGGTGGCTGGTGGCCTGCTGGGGCTTGGGCTTTGTCTTGTGCGCGTGTCCGGGTCGACATACAGATACAGACGGTGCTGGCGAATTTCACAAGTTATTGCAGGGGGAATGGGACCAGCGCCCTCTTTGGGCCATCATGCGCTTTGATCGGTTTATTGGGCTCTTGCTAGCTGGGACCTGCGGCCCAGTACGGTCCAGCTAGCTAGCGAGCGAGAGCAGGCAAACACATGGATCAAGGTCGCTGCACCTCGCGCCTGATCCTGACGGCTTGGACCTTGGAGCCATATATAACTCTGCGGTCAGCGCGCACACGAGGTCATTGCAGGGAGCCATGCGCATGCAATGACGCATCAGGGCCCGCCAGGTACGATGGATGCATGGACGTCCACCTCACGGCTCACGTCAAGGGGACACGATAGCATGCATCGGCACGATGCCATCCCAGCCCAAGATCCGCCAGATCCCAAATAAATCCTTCCCGGATCATATCCCCATGATACATGGAGAGATCTCAGATCTCGCGCAGCTTGGTTGAATCATATCGATGCTTAACTCGAGCTCTCCCCGTGTGCGCAGCGCTTCCATCATCAGCCTCTGCTGCGTGCTTGCACCGGCCTTTTGCTTTCCGAAACCTGTTACAAATAAAGCAGTACGTACGTAGCAGGCAAAAGGACGCCAGCAAACGCCGTGCAACTACATATCTAGATATGTGCAGATGATGATGATCCGGACGTGTAGGTCGATCTTCTTCTTCCATTAATACTCTATATGCACGTCCCTTTCGACGTAGAAGCCACCGGTCAACCTTTAATTTGGAACGTTTCTCAGATGGAATCTTCTGATCTTTCCGCGGGCACCCACGCAACTGACGTGGGTCGCCAATCATCGTGACGACCAGGTGCCGCTTCGGCTCGGAGGCGTTGAAGACGACGAGCAGGCAGCCTGTTTGTGAACACACTATTCTTTCAACTTAATTTTATCTTCTCTTCGCCACATCAGCCGCCTGTCGGCCTAGGCAAAACCCCAGGCCCAAAGCCCAACCCCTTCTCCAAGGTCACCTGTCCCGGCCCGCGCGCGCCTCTACTATAAAGCGTCGTCCCACTCGAGCTGACACGCCTCTTCCAGTTCCAGGTCCCAATATCTCACTGTCCACTGCTCGCTCGGTCGTCGTCATTGCCTGGGAGGCAGGGGAGCAAGAGAACGACGAACCGATCGAAGGCTCGATCGATCGGCTCAGCAACAGCCTGTTGTTCGTCATGCTTGGGAGGGCGACGAGAGGAGGGCCGTCGCTGACGACCAATAAGCCGGCCCATCACGCGGAGGTCGCCGCCGTCCGCAGCACCGGAGCCACCGTCGTCACGGACGCCGGGCAGGAGGTCACCGTCGCTCAGTTCATCGCGCAGCTAGGTTCGTATATATATATTATATAATTATACACACACACACAACACAAGCCGATCGGGATCGATATGTTCGATAAACACATCCAGCTATTTAATTTCATCTGTAGCGAGGATGAGCAGACGAGCTAGCGACCACTGATAATGGCAGGTCTCGGCTTAGGAAGTCAGCTGGGAGCGCATTTCAGTGCGTCCTTCCCTCCCTGATCGAGGATTTTTATTATGCCGAGAACGAATTGTTGATTCCAGCAGTTGCGTTGTGTGTGTTTTGGCAGATGAGGCGGCACGGCGGAGGCTGGACGGCCTGCACCAGAGGCTGAGGCTGCTGGAGCAGCAGATGGAGACGCTGGAGGCCGAGGTCGGCAAAGCCACCAGCCCTACGACCATGGACACCTACGCCTAGTTCTCAAGCCCCTCGCCGGCCCGTTTGATCCTCCATGTAGATCCGGAAGACACACGGCCACCTCTTTGGCTCTTTCTCTTAGTATTTTCTCATGTAGCAATACTTTATGATGATGCATGGTGCGGTTCCTGAAAACTTTCGCCACAGTTTTTTGGGGCGGGCTGAAGCCAGTAGTCAGTAAATACACGGTGTCGTGGTCTTGAATCTTCAGGCGATTTGGAAAAAGTATGGCAGTTCGTTTTGCCTCGTCACTCTCATCTCGTGTGTGGAAATCGGGAAATGCGTGGATGCCGTTCCAAGCATGCATGCTGAACCTCTGACTTCTAGAAGAACAGTAACGGACAAAGTCAAGTCACTTGGAGTACTCGGAGTTCAGACAGGAGCTGAAGTGGAAGTAGGATCGAGCGGCTGGGCTTTGCGTTCCCCAGTTCGCCTTGAATCTTTCCAACAGTAGCTTCGTAAGCTAGACGGGGACCAGAGTACACTGGGAAATAGAATCGAGACCTGATAAGATTTATGTCCAGAAGCATCCGCAGGAGTTCAGGTTCGGATTTCAGAACTTGCACAAAAGGATTCCATACAAGATCTAAGAGAGTCAGCACCAGTACCCCATAAAACTAAGCAAAACAAGCTGACGGTTATTAAGAGGTTAAAAAGGTACCACTTCACCATAATGAACTTATGTACATTGGGCCGGCTTTTGCTTCGGTCCAGAGCAAAAGTTCATAACACACATTTTCCTTCTTGCGCTGGTACAAGTATCTCTTCGATAATACAACAGGGTACATCTCTTGTACAAGATCATTAGTACAGATATAGTACACAGATATTCAAACTAAAAGAAAAAGACGGATCACATAGCAGCATCAGCAAGACAGCAACAACAGAAGAAGAAGCATCCGCTACCACAAACCATATAGCAACACAATGAGCATCAAACAGTATCGCTATTCACAAGCTAGCTTGGTGCCAAAGCTGCTGAGGCTGATGGCGAAGGCTTGAAATGCTGAGAGCGGTTGCCGATAATCCATCGTGAACATATCATCATCGACCTTACCAAACTGCAGCAGAACCGTTTCCTCATCCACGGTGCCAGCAGGGTCACTGGTGTCGGCAGCAGCCACAAGCTGGAAATTCTTCACTGACGCAACTGTTACCCGCCCATGGAAGTTTAAGCACCAGCACTGCAAGTGCTCATGCCAGCGGGGTGCTTTATTTCGTAAAGTTGTGGGCCCCATGGGCCTCTTGAACTTCGTCTTGAGCGAGTTTTCCCAGGTCTCCTGTGCTGAAGGGCATTCAAGAGTGCAATACATACGCCTGGGACCCCTGGATTTGAGCAAGTTGTATTTGTATGAAACCTGTCCAACTTCATAGTTGCCTGCTGACACTTGGGGACTGATTCTTCTGCTTCCAAAACGCCGACTGGATCGACTACTTGACGCTTTAGCACCATCATATGGGGGTTTGCAATCGTATATTTTGAAATTTGTCCCCCAGAAATCGGACCTAAACAGGTTGTAGAAGTAGAATAATAAATTAAGTAAAAAACTGTCCTGATTCTAGTATGAAATGTAACTGGAGATCAATATTATATGTTTTTTGCACAGAGGAATCAAACAAATAATAAGTGTCATATGACCTAACATGAGAAAGTGAAGTGCTGGTAGTTGAAGAGTAAGACAAACCGAAACAACAGGCACTGCTTGGAACTCACAAGTCATACATTTTTATTTGGTTTGTGCATGCTAAGGCGTGTCTATGAGAAATGAAATCATTTGTTAAATACATGAAGTGTGCGTGACACCTAATTGCACCCAAACATGTCATTTTCACCAACCAATTTGTCCGCAGGGTACCAAGAATTAACATGGAAGGTTCAGGATAATTCTGGAATCATGTTTTGACCTCACCTCAGTTTCCCCATGTATGCATTGCTCCCTTGTGATAGGCCCTCCGCATCAAGGGATATAATGTACTCAGTATGGGGACCACGCCTAAATCTTCTAGCAGCCATGAGAAATTTCCCTTTATCCATAGGTGCTGTCAGACACAAACAATATGTAGTAATCATTAAGCATATTTGACCATGAAAAAGACTAAGAATATCTGGCAAATGCTGTGGTGAAAGGTCTATGGAAACATAAAAGACAAAGTTTAGGTTTATATACACCAGTTTAGAGTGTGTAGTTGTTCACTTAAAATTCCACATGAAAGAAGAGATGCAGCGTATGTTCAAATATGCGCACAAGCAAAATTTTCTGCAAAAGTATGATTACTATGTGTTCTTTGACACCTTTTTAAGGTATAGGTATACAAGTGCCTAAACTTAGGCATAGATGCATCTCAGTTCAAAAGATGTCACTCATAAGGAAACAGTTAGCATGGCCATACACACATTTCATCACCGAGCATTTGAGGTAAGAGCTTGTCATATGTAATGCGAAGTACTAACATTAACCATGATGCTATAGGACTATAAGTAATTAATCTAGTACAGTGTTCATGTACTGCTCATTCTATTTCATTATGCAGTCTACTTTGTTTCTCCATGATCACAAATTAACCAAACTAAAAATGCATCACATGGTCCAGGCAAAATGAATACATATATCATGCTGGCCCAATCAGTTGTCTGAGAGCCAAGAAGCAATAAGGTATGGAAGTGAACATGCCAGGTTTCCACTAGAGAGAATATGTGACATGAGATAAAAATGAGAAAATCAACATGCTAGTAATATCACTTACAATTTGTG
Source organism: Echinochloa crus-galli (assembly GCA_900205405.1). Lineage (NCBI taxonomy): Eukaryota > Viridiplantae > Streptophyta > Magnoliopsida > Poales > Poaceae > Echinochloa > Echinochloa crus-galli. Next base: position 1,791,690 of record OAMR01000176.1, read on the forward strand.
AAGCCAAGGTAGAGGAGGAATGTAGAGTTCTTCTTATTCCGCTTGATAAAACACTGCATTGGGAGCTCCCTTGGCCCTGGCTGTGTTTGATAAAATGGCGATTTAGGCACACTGACATTTAATTGATGTAAAAAAGAAACCGCTATGCTACTGAATTTGCATGCAAACTTCTGGAACTGAAGTCCCAAATATCCGAATAGCTGCCTCTGTACACAAAAATAGCTGACAGATGCTACACTAGGAGACTATGCAATCAATCTGTCAGTTTATTTCTCCCAGTAGGGTCCTAAATAAACAAAGTAGCTACAAACCAATAAAGTTACATATATGCAGAAGAGTACTTAATCTGTATCAATAACTGACATTTCAGATTGTGGAATATTTCGTGAATCCACTGCCCCTCACTGAAACCATCCGAGCAGAAAAACTACATATGAGCAGACAACTGCAAGCTACTCCGTATATAACTCTCATCCAAAATAGTATACCAATCCAAGGCATTTTAATAAGACAAATCTTCTAATCCCAGCCATCGGTCCTAAATTTGGCAGGAGTAGAAATCTCAGCGTCTTATGGCCATTAATGGTGGACCAAAACTATACCGTGACCAAATTCGTCCCTCAAACCTCACGGAACTACCGTAATCCGACGCCTCAGTCCCATCTCAGCACAGGAGCTTCGCTAAATCACGAATCTAAGGACAAAATTCGCATCTTCGATCGAACACTCCTCAAAATCATCGACATGACAAGAGATACCCACAGACCCCAGAACAGGACACCAAATCGGCTCAGCAACCGAAAAACCCCTATACTGGCCATGCCGCGAGCGCTCGCTCAGCACGGAACGCGGCTCTCATCCTCACCTGCTTGAGCGAGGAGGGGAAGGTAATCTTGCCGGACTCCGCCGGCGGCCGCACAACGGCGACGGCGGCCTCGCGCCACCGGCGGCACACGCAGGCGCAGGAGACCACGTCCTTCCGCGCCGGCCACCGCTCGCCGCCGGACGCCTCGACGCGCCGCACCACGTCGGAGAGCAGCTCCGGCAGCAGCCTCGCCCACCTCTCCTCCTGATCCTCCGCCTCCACGTCCGCGTCCGCCTCCAGAACCTCGACCATCTCGCCGCGCTCCGGTGGCGGCGCCGGCAGCGGAGCAGCCGCAGCTTGCCGAGGCATCCCCTCCCCCCACTACTGTACGGCGTCTCCACTAGGTCGCGGGCCTCTCCTTTTTCTTTATATTTTCTTCCCTCTCTTTTTTTTTTCTCAAGCCTGTGTACTCCTCAAAACCGCGTTCGGCTGTAGACAGAAAGAAAGAGAAACCCCCACTGTGGTAGTCTACACTTGTCTGGACTGTAGAGAAGCGGAATTGTAGCTCAAGTATCGGGTCACCGTAGAATCCGTCGTATCTCGCCGGGCTAAAATGTTAGCACGGGGCTAAACCACGTAAACCAAAGGACAAAAGAGGGTCACACTCGTTTGAAAAAAAGAATAAATTCATGTTTGGCCCATATATTCTACATTTTGTCTAATCTTGACCTTCAAGTCCAACAACATTTGCTCTGGGTACCCGAGCTTTCAATTCTATCTAGTTTCTTTAGCCTCTAAGCCTACCCAAAATGGTTTAAAACTAATGTGACATCGTTTTTCCATGGTGTGTTTACTTCCAAAAAGTGAAAGAGAATGTTTGGTGAAAATGTCGCATCAAACACTGTAGTGCACTGTAGCACTTTTCGTTTATTTGTGATAAACATTGTCCTATCATGACCTAACTAGGCTCAAAAGATTCGTCTCGCCGTGTACATCAAAACTATGTACTTAGTTTTTTTATTTATCCATGTTTAGCGTTTCATGCATGAAGAGAGAGATTTGATGTGGTTTGATGTGATAGGTCGATAGTGAAGTTTGGAAAGAGAATTTTTGAGTTTTTGGTGGAACTAAACACAGCCTGAGTGGGAAAATTACTCAAGCATATACAAAATTCTAGATAAAAAACTAAGAGTGGCTTGGGAAATCACACAAAAATGACAAGAGCTCGTGAAATAAGTTCTACAAACTCGAAGCCTATAGAACTTGTTTCACCAGCTCTAGTTTTTTTTTGGATCCCTTGTGTTTCAAAATATTACCATGATTTTTTCCTAAGATATTCGAAGGTGTTTGAATACCTTTTCTTATCTAAATATTTCTCTTAATTTAATTTTAAAGCCATTTGCCACATCAGCCATAAAAACATTTTGATCGGGATTAAGGGCCATAAATGCATGAAATTAAACTTTTCGGTATCCCAATAATTCGGTATTGTAGTTGGAGGTCAAAATCAGATGAATAAACTCAATATTTGAAACGTCAAATTATAGATTTATTGTTGAAAATCGATTTCTAAAGGAAAAAGTCTATTCCATAACCCTCATCTATTGATGTCGTCCGAATTTTAACCCTCAACCAAAAAACCAGGTATTGGACACCCACGAACTATCAAAACCGTCTGATTTACCCCCTCGGTTGATTTTGGAGTGGTTTTCGCATACGTGGCGCCACGTCAGGGTGGTTTTCGCGTACGTGGCACCACATCATCCAAACCGACGACTCCACGTCAGCGAGCAGGGCCTAGTCCACCCATTCTGCCCGCTCCTCCTCTCCCGGCACCTCCCCTGCTCCTCCTCCATCGCCGCGCGCCTCGCGCGCCGCCGCCGTACGCTCGGAGTCGCCGCCGCAAGCTCGCCCCCTGCGCCGCCGCACGCTTGGAGCCTTCCCACGGCCGCCGCCACGCGCTCACCCCTGCCCACCGCTCGGATCCAGGAGCCCGAGGCTCGGTTCTTCCCACCACCACCTCCTTCCCCGATTCGAAGCTCGGCCGGAGGCGGAGAAGAAGGGGTTGCGGTGCAGCGACGGAGGGAAGGGGCAGCGGCTCCTCGCGGAGGAGGCTCGATCTGCTTGAGGAGCAGGTCGGTGGGGTCCATCGGCTCCGGTGTTGCCCCTTCTCTCCCTCGCTGTGGTGGTTGGTGATGGCTGGCGAGCAGGCTTCTAGCAGAGGTGAGGAGGGTGTGAGACGAGGAGTTGGCCTGCTCGTAGCGCAGCGGCTTCGGCGACGGCGGTGGCCATGGTGCGGCGGCGCAGAGCACGCGCGGCGCGGTGCGGCGGCACGGCGGCCGGCCGCGGGGTCGAGCGCGCAGCGGCGGGCGGCATCGCCATCCCCGTCCTCCCCGTCCTCCTTCCCGCCTCCATGGTGCCGACCCCTCTCTCCCCTCGAGCCCCTAGAGCTGCTCCACGGGTGGCCGGCGCTCGCCACGAGGTGAACAGCGTCCGACGGTTCCCACGCGGCCGCCATGGCGTGCGTGATTGCTGCCGCCTTCCTCTTCATCTCCTCGCCCCGCCGTCTCCCCCATCACCGTCTGCACGGCCTCGCCACCTTCCCTTCCGCCGCCGAGCTCTCCGTGTTGCCCGCGCCACCTACGCGAAGACGCCCCACTCGGTCACGAGCTTCGCGTTGAAGAACTGCTCGGCGCCACCGCTGAGAGCTGCCCGACGGCCCGCCACGAGCTACCGTGATGGCCCCGCTGGCTCCGCTGCAGGCTGCTCGCTGGACCCGCTGTGAGCTGCCGCGATGGCCCGCTGGCCCCGCCGCGAGCTGCCGCTCCGCTCCGCCGGCCGCCTCGCCGTGAGCCGCCACGCTCACCCTTTGGGCCCCCATGTCAGGACGGCCGCTCCCACCCCGCGACCCGG
>OAMR01000176.1:1805170-1823758 GCA_900205405.1 Echinochloa crus-galli
TTCCCCGCCTCCGCTCGCCGCCGGCCGCCACCGCCCCGACGGATCGCGCGCCGGCGAGGCGCCCGGGAGACTTCCGCCGGCCGCCAGGCCGCCCGGCGCCGAACCAAGGGTAAGGGCCATCGCAGCGGCGCCTCCGCGAGTTGCAAGGCAATCGATCGATTCTATCAGCTCAGCTCGTCGTCTCGGAAATTTGAGCTCTGTTTCTCGATAGGTTCCCTCTTGCCTTATGAAATACTCAGCGACATTTTTATTTCGTTTCAAAGTAGCTGCAATGCAACCGCAGTTTGAGATTCTTGACCTGGTTTAACTATTCCCTTCCCTTTCCTCTGAAATTTCCCTTTCCCCTTTAAGCGCAGCATTTGGCGACGTCGCTGCGAGCGAGATGTCCGGGCGCGATTGGCATCTGAGGGTGCTGAGCAATGTCAATGCGGTGGGAGCCATATTTTATTGCCAAATGTGATGAGGGGCACGAAGGATTTTTAAAATTGGGGGCCGTCGAATCCGTCGCCGGCGGCGACTCGCGACTCTCAGCAGAGTGGTTGCCCTGTTCCACCCTTGACAACGACCAGCCCTCGTATCTTATCCAATTTTTTTAAAAAGCTCGGCTCTCGAATCCTGGCGTGGAATTTGTCCTACAGGTGGCGGAGGAAGAATTCCGTTCCCGTCAGTCGCTACTAAACAACGCGATCTCAGACATGATTACAGCCAAGGGGGGAAAATGCGCCGTGAAATCTTCTTTCAAATTGCATTTTTTTTTGGGTTCGTCGTCTTCTCCCGTCGTGTCGTGCGTGCCTGCCGTTCTTGGTTTCTTCTCCAACTACTACCCGTTCCTGCAACAACGGGCGACCGCTGTTTCCTTCTCCCTCTCGTCCTCTCTCTTCTGTTTCTTTCTCTCCATTCTCCGCTCCCCCACCTGCCGGCGTGTAAGCATCCTCTCTTTGCCCTCGAATCCTCTTTTCAGTTTCTTGGTTCGAATCGCGTGCGGTGTAAGCAAAATCGGCAGGGCGAAACAAAAGGCGCTAAAGCTGTTTATTTGCTTTATGGTGATTGCAAGTTTCTTCTGCTCCCGGTCGCCCTTTTTGTGGCGCCTCTGAGCTGTTCCTGCCTGTTTTCTCTTTGCATGCAGGCGCGCAGCGGGTGTGAGGCTGCCGTGCCAGGGAGGAGCTCGCATCGTTGCAGTGGCAGGTGCAATGGCTGCCCCCCGCGCCTGACCATGCATTCCAGGCTGCTCAAGAGGCTCGCGAAGAGGATCATGTGACGGCGCCTTGCCGTCGTCTCGGTCGTCGCGCGCCTGCGGAGAAGAAGCGTGCAGGATGGATGGCTTCATTTCGCCATGGATGGGGCTTGTCTTGTTGATGCTTTATTTCGCCGTGGATGGCTGCTCGGCTGTCAACTTTGAAGGTACTGGAGGCTCGCCGCTTGGCTTGGTGGTTGAGCTTGTACGCTGACTTGGTGTCCGTTTCATGTTGTGTATACAGGGTTGGCGCTGCTCAAGTTCCAGTCAAGGGTAGAGGAAGATCCGCATGGCTCTATGGCAGATTGGAGCCTGCGTGATGGCGATCCCTGCAGCTGGAATGGCGTCCACTGCGTGGATGGCAGGGTTGTGATGCTGTGAGTTGGATGCTATCCCTCTTCTGATTGTGCAGTGGTTCGAAATTCCATTTCATCATCTCATCGTGAATCATCAACATTGCCAACACGAATCGTTTGGTTTCCCTGTTTAACGGGTCTTCCATCTGACTGTATCTTTCACCTTTGAAAGAGTGTAGCAGCAATGATCTATTGTTAAATCAGCCATGCATTGGTGCTTGTGCTTTCCGTCGTTAAACTTTTCTGCCTTGCAGTTATCATGGTTTGACTTTAGAATCCATGAAAAATTGGTGTATCACTTCTTCTGTGGAGTTCATCCCAAAACAAGCATCCCTCCACTTTATAATTTAGAAAGCATGGAAAGAAAGTTATCAGTTCAATGATGGAATACGATGATGAGGCTTTGAATGAGTGGCTTAATAGCAAAAAAGTGACTTTAATATTCCACCTGGAGTAAATTCCATGTACCCTGGGTTTATAGTCCAGTAATTGAAATTTGGTGTAGTATGCCCTTAAACTAGCTAATTGCTTTAAATCGTTTGTTCATTTTTAGAAGTACAGAATAAAAGGAATTTTTGGCAGATTACGTCTTTTCATCTTTTGTTTAAATTATCCGTCTACCTTTCATGGATACATTGTTCAGACTCCCATATATAATGCATCATTTATAATTAATTTGAAAATGAAGCCCCTGAACAAACTCATTATTTGGTTTCTTAGTGTGGTTTCTTGACTTAGCCAACATGGACATGTGTTTATAGCTAGTTTTATATGATTGATTACTATTCCTAGTGGCATACTTATTTCTATGGTGTGAGATTGTTTTACTACTAAAGTGGGGTCATTTTACTCTAAATTATATAAAATAACACTGGAGTTTCGAAAGGGAGGCTGGTTTATATTAGTTTTCTCATTTCTCTCAAAATGGTTACCTAGGCAAAATGTTGTACTTTGTCAATATTAGATTTCAGGAACCATCATCACCACTACTTATCTCTGGTGTTTCAGATGCAATGGCTTATCAGTGATTCCCGGAATCACAGTTTTCTCTTTTACCAGTGAATTCTTGTTATTCAAAATGAATAATGCTGGAGCTCTTTGTTTATTCCTGGAGGATGTTTTGTACACTGCCAAATAAGATGAAATGTTTCTCTTTTTTTTTTGCCGATGCAGTTGGTTATCTAATATACTTGGGCTTTATGTGCTAGCCCAACTTACTGTGAAATGCCCTTTTCCAGGAACCTGAAGGATCTCTCATTAAGAGGCACCCTTGGTTCGGAGCTAGGAACACTTAGCCATCTGAGGGCTCTGTAAGTATAGCCATGGATTTCTGTGCTTTTTTATGTAGACCTTTTATTTCTTCAATAATGCAATCGCGCACAGTTCTCTTGCGCGTTCGAGAAAAAAGTAGTCATAGGTTATTGCTTCACAAGAATATAAATTGTTATTTGGTGGGAAACATTTTTATCGAACACGCAGGAGAACTACGTATCTTTGTATTAATAGGAGAAGATTTGGTGGGAAACATTATTTTCGCAATTTGACATTGTAGTATTTGACTAGTTTCTACACCCATGACAATGGTTTGACAGACTGCTATCGACATGCAGTGTACTCTCCAATAACTTGTTCAGTGGACCGATACCTAAGGAATTGAGTGCTCTTGCAATGTTGGAGATACTGGATTTAAGCAACAACAACTTGAGTGGGGAAGTTCCACAGGAGATAGCAGAAATGCAATCACTTAAGCATCTGTAGGTTTTCTGACTGATCAAATTTGTGGAAGTTTTTATCAGCAGCAAGTAAATATTTGCCGCTTCTGCAGGTTGCTTTTCAACAACAGCTTTCGATGGCCTCTGATACAAAATTCCTATGGGAACTTTGATCGGGAAAATGATTTTGATATCTATGGTAATCTTGGGAGGGGTAATATGAATCAAAGAGCTGATAATGGGTAAGAAAATTATCGTTATAAATTCTCCTCGAAGTTATCTGCAGATCCTGATGGCAGCAGTTTTTGAATTTGGACTATTGTAGTTTTGAATCTGGTTCTTCATCAGAGGAGAACAAAAAGGACACTAGCAATCTTTCTGGTAATCTAACTGACTGTTACTAAGTTCAAGTTGATTCCTAGATGCATAAGCTATTCCACAAATGATATGCTTACTTTCTTTCCCCAGCTCAACTTCCTTCACAATACGCAGCAAGAAATCCATCAGCACAGTTTAGCCAGCGCAGATTACTTCAGGATAGCAATCTTGCTGCACCTTCTTCTGCAAATGCTCCTGTTCCAGCTGGTGCTCCTGTCCCTTCCACTGGAACTGGCTCGTTTTCAGCATTTGGTCCCAACATTGCACCTGTACCAGCTGTAAATCCCCCATCTAGTCCACCAAGTCCCAGTACTACAGCAGAAGAAGTTCTGAAAAGAAGGTCCATAAAATGGCTTTACTTCATTGTGCTGCCATTGGTTGCGCTTTTGCTTATTGGCATCATATGTATACTTTTGCTATGCCGCAACAAATCAGGGACAACAATAGGTCCCCTCCTATACCACATCCAGATATAAAGTCAAGTGCCATATTGCTATCTGAGGATGGAGCTGCAAAGGTACAAATGTGCTTATAAATGTTGCAGCTTTTGTTTCATTGAATATCTGGAGACTGGAGAATTCCATATGCATTTCTGTAACTTGCTCAGTCGCTCTCTGCCCGGATTGGATGATATGTAGGGAAGAAACAACATACAAGGTTGAAATTTCATTAGTGTGAAACCACTTTCAAAAATTTGTACTACTTTTAGCCTACCCCAACTAGCTTGGGACAAAAGGCTATGTTTTTGTTGTTGTTGTTGTTGTTGGAGTTCACACATAAATATTTGGTTTAAAATATGAATTATATTCTGGCTTTGTACTGCGTAAATTAGAAGAATGTCCTTTTCATTTTTGAGGTCATGTTCGATAAAATTATGTGCAATTTTCACCGCTACGTGCGAGCAGTTTGCATAGTTGAACTAATGTTTCGCGTTAATTAGATATATCTGAGGAACTAACGATGTATGTTGAAAGAGTGTCAAAATTACCTAGATGAACTGCCTCTATCATAATCCTTAGGCATATTTCCTCTGGAATATACTTCGTGCCAAACGCTCAAGTCTGCTATCTGTGTAAATTAGAAGAACCATTTTCTAGTTCATTTGTACAAGAACATTGGATAAGCACATCATTCTTTGATCTGGTCCTTAATTCTTTCCACAGATAGCAGACTTGAGCGTTTGGCATGAAGTATATTCCAGAGGAAATATGCCTAAGGATGACGACCCTGTTGATCACCATGAGCCAGTAGCAGCCGATATAGCTGGGAATGTGTACAGTTTCGGTCTACTCATGCTGGAAATCATCTCAGGAAAGCCTCCATATTCTGAACAAAAGGGCTCGCTTGCAAACTTGGTAATGACGACATTATGGATAATTACTAGTCACTGAAATCTGGAAAATACCACATAATGTATCTTCAAGTAACATAAAATTTCACCGTTTCTGTCACAGGCTTTGGAGTGCATCAGGGATAACCGAAGCATGTCTTGTTTGCTTGATCCTAACCTTAAGGATCACAAAGAAAAGGACCTAGAAATCATATGTGAGTTGGTTCAGGACTGCATCCAAAGTGATCCGAAGAAGAGACCAACTATGAGAGAGGTCACCACTAGATTGCGAGAAGTAATATCAATTTCACCTGAGGCAGCAACGCCTCGGTTATCTCCGCTTTGGTGGGCAGAGCTTGAGATCCTTTCAGTTGAAGCAAGCTAGCGAAAATGTTTGTTCTTACAGAAACACTCAGGTCCTGTTCATACTGTAATGCAACCACCCTGTACATCTCTGTTGTATGTTTCCACCTTGTGTTGTAATTTTGGTGTCTGCTTGTTATATTCTCATTTCTTCTTCGTTTTCCCTCTGTATACTAAATCTACATGTGGTGGAAGTAGAATGCTTCATGGCATCCTAGGGCTGATTATAATCAGGAAATGGGTAATGCACCATTGTTTTATGGAAATACATATTCTTTGATTGTTGATAAGAAATAGTTAGTGTTATGACCCGGAATATCCGGTTTTGAGACCAGAAAGTCCAGATCGGGCACCTCATCATGACAGAAGGTAAATGGGAATTAACCTGAAACTTTTGGTATGTCCGGAACTTCTGGATAGAATTCAAGTTGGAGTCTCGGATAGAGTAGTTACACAATTTTAAATGTGTTTTCCGGAACTTCTGGATAGAATTCAAGTTGGATGTCATGCAAATCAGCCGACCTTTTTGGTATGTTCGGCTGATTGGCATGACATCCAATCAAATCAATCTACTACTGTATGTTATTTGTCTATTTATTTCTGATGATTGCCTTACTTTTCAACATTCAGTTATTGTTCATATCCTGATTCCAATGGCTAGAGATTACTCCCTCTGTTTTTATTTACATGTTTGTCCTAAATCAAAGCTAAGCAACTTTGACTAAGCCTATAAGAAAATGTAAAACATCTACAATACCCAAATTTGTTTCATTGGATCCATCATAGATTATATTTTGATAATCCATATGTTCAATGTTGTAAATGCTATTATATTTCTCCATAAATTTGGTCAAAGTTGAACAGTTTTGACTTAGGACAAACCTAATACGACATGTAAATAAAAACGGAGGGAGTATGCCTTAGGCTTGCTGGCTAACCTAGGGCAAACCATCAATGCATACTCGTGTGCGTTGACAGGGCCCCTCCTGGGTGAGTGCTAATTTCTCATTGCCATGAAAGTCCGAGAGAAACCCTTTGCTAGTTTAATAGGGAGCTAGCCATCCATCACCATGAAAGTGTGATAGCTACCTCCATTGCCACACATCTACACATCCAACCACGGAGTGAACCAAAACATTCGATTCATACTAAAACTTCCGGTCCAGGATCATTATTGATGGCCTCCATGCATGCAATTTAATAACCACGAGCGAGCACTGCACCTTTTCCTCTAAGAGTATTTCTAAGTTTATATCGAAACCAAGGGAATAAGTGGATTGCTTATCTACTCCGTAGTTCCTAACTGCTATTACTAAATATTGGGGTTGTGTATTTTGTGATGCTAGGATGAACACTAAATGTTTAGGCAGGGCGTACTTGAGAATTTGAGGCCTAAGTGCAAAATGCAAAATGAGGCCCTACATTTGAGAAATGACAATGCTCAAAATATTTTTAAAATTAATATATAATTAAAACATCCGTGGTTGATATGCAAGCTATGGTCAACATCGGCAATCAAATGGCATACTTGCCCCCTCTCTCTATAGCTTACCATATAAGAATAACGGTTGGGGAAACAACAGTAAAACGAGCATCAACATTCACTATACATGATTCCTAACAGGGGAAGTGAGTAAGGATGGACTACTCCATGCTATAATGGATACACATCAAGCAATACATGGGGCCTAGAAAAAAGGTGATAGGCGTGGGCTTCGATCATAATGGCTAATTTTTTGGCCTTGGGCTGACCAGCTCAATAGGTTTAGGCCGATCAACCCCAAGTGTTATTTTAGCATGCAGAAATGATCTTCTAGAAGGCCTATTTTTTCATCCAAAGTCCAAACAGATTGATATTCGAACGTACATTCATCAGGTTGGAAGCGATCTACAACTCTTATGCAATTAGTTTAGGCAATTGAGGCCTCACTGGGCACAGGTCCACTGGCCATAAGGCCAGTCTCAGTGGGAGGGTCATGAGAGTGTCATAGACATTAAATTTGATAACATGTACCAATAGTATTATGAGAGAGAAAAGAGGAGGGTCATGAAATGTGAGAGGAGGGTCATCACCATGACCCTCCACAGGCACAATTCTTAAGATTCTAGTCTAGGTAACTGTGTCGATGACCCTTTCACTGAGACTGGCCTAAGGAGGAACCAATTAGTCCGACCAAGTTCTGAGTCTGGTTGACCTATTTTATTACTAGGACAATTCTCTTATCATTCTTGTTCATGAATCAACACCTTTGAGCTGTGTTGGACCTTAGAAAGGTATATTTGGTGGTTGTCTTTGGTACTTTGTGTTTTGTTGCGTTCGGTGTTTTCTAGCTTTTCTCCAAATGAAACATTTATGTCATATTTCCTATAATTTATCAATATACTCCAAAATGCAAACATGTTTGGAATGGGGTTATGTTAGATGATGAGTGGAATATAAGTATAAGTATATGCACATGGATGTAGATTCTACTAATGTGAGTATAAATGTATGAGTTTGAGCACAAACAATTGCATAGGAGGTTATCAGGGTTTGACACGTGACACGTTTTAATATCAAGAACAATCGTGAGATTGCATTATTCATGCAATTGATCAAAAACTTGATTTTGTTTATGAGGTAAGCTTCTATACCATTTAGCTAAACTCTTCCATATGTAATGGAATAAAGGAAATGTAACTAGATAAATTGGAATTTGCTTTTTGTTTACAATGTTTATGCATTGCATGAACATGGGTTCTATTGTTTGATTTTTGGGTTATTGTATCTTTATTTAGAAAAGGTGCATGGAATTGTTATTGATGGTGATGATGTTTTTTTTTTGCTTGAAAGGGCAACCGTCCCTCGAGATTAGAACTCAGCTATGTGATTTGGGAAGGCAATCACTAGCACACAAAAAATGATGGAGGAGTCCCGATTCAAATCTAATGGAAAAAGGTCATAATCTATAACTCTTAAATTTAAAGCCATTTGATTCATTTTTTATGCAAAGTATTGCCTGTAGTGTATATGCTCAGATGTTTTTTTAAAGAAACCCAATAGGGGAGGAAGGGGCTCATTGAAGTCCGGCCAAGGCAGGAGCCTCACCATTGTTTCTTCTTTGATAGCCTAGGATCTTGTGCAACCATTGCACTTGGAGGTCGGCACAAATGCAGCAAGTAGGGTTCGAGCCTTGGGTGGATGGCACCTCTACTCCGTGATTTATTATTGAGCTTCACAAACACGCTATGTGCTGAAATTTAGGTAATCTGAGGGAGTATTTTGCATGCCTACCATTTGAATGGTAGCATTAGCCTTAAGTCAAGCGGCATAAACTTGAGCTGTTGTGATTGATAGAGAACTAAGGTTTGGTGGACAGAGGGGATGCTTTGATTTACCAAATCTATCCATTATAAAGTATAACTTGTAATGTAGGCTATGGAGCCTCCTCAACATTGTTGGCTCCCATGTTTTGTACTATTCATTTTGTAATGGATTGTTTGCTTTGTGTTGTGATTTTTCCTATGATGATTTTCTACATAAATTTTGCTATGCACTTTTGATTCTGTATTTTATCTTATGTGTTGAACTCACCTTCCTACGTGTCAGATATATTGATACTAGTTCAATAGTTGTGGATGATTTGGATGAGAGGCTACATAGCTTCTTCGGATAATGGCTTGTATATCAAAGTCGTGAGAGGTACTACCTCTGTCCCAGAAAAAATACAACTCTAGGTTTAGTATGGAACAAAGTATCTATACTTTGACTAGATTTATAACAAATAGTATCAACATTTATTAATTTTAAATAGACATCATATGAAACTATATTATGTGACGAATCTAACTATACATAGAGTATTTTTTTATTATAAATTTGGTTAAAATTACGAGGATTTGACTAGATATTATGCCAAAGTTGTATTCTTTCTGGGACGGAGTTAGTAACTACTAGTACAAATATATTTGTGATTTTGGACAAATTTGTTATCCTTTGTTTGAGTACATAAGATGTTATATTTTTATTGGCATGCTATTTTGGTATTTTCTTTTGCTGCCTCGTCTGTGCTTATTCTTAGGAGCTCTATGGAGCATGGCATGCAAATCAAATATGAACACTTAGGGACCATGTTCTCTCTAAGATACGCCTAGTCAGTGACTACCCTCGAAAATCCTAGCGAGAGTGCTACCCTTGAACCGTGGCCGTGAACTTAAAAGCATGGCCTGCTGGCCAACCCGGTTCTTCCCCCCCTGCCCTTATCAACACTTAAATTATGTAGTAGTTACGATCAACTCATCGAAATGCACTTTTTTTATTTTTTTTCAAATGCCCGGATTGTACTTTTCATGGGATACAGAAAGTATGCCCTATGACTCTACAAGTACACAGATTGCAATTGATACAAATTAGCTACGCAGAACTTATTGTCGCAATTCAAAATTAAGTTTAGTAGAACATCAACGCAATCTCTAATACTGGTAAGACAGTTTGATCTCAAATATAAAATGCATACAAGTGAGTGAAGAGACGTGCAGCCTGGTAACAAAATCCTAAATTTTAATACGATTGCAAAAACCTTTTGTCCCACGTAATGCTAGTGCTTCAGGTTACCGAGTACGGAGTACTATCATATTCCCAATAAGGGTAGTATAATTATTTGTCAACAACATTAATCCGTCTTAGAAAAAGAAATCTAGAATTGTATTTGTAAGGGAAGTGAAGGAGTATCTACCGATGATAAACAAGACTTGTATACATGCAAACGCAAACCGGGAAAGCGATCTTGCGCAGGCTTTGCCGAAAAACAAGGAGAGAGGAAAAATAGAGCGGGCCGCTTAATTTTGGCCGCAACAATGGCGCGTCCCCTGCTTGCTTGGCCTCAGCTCTCTCGCTCGACCCTGCTCCGGCGCCGGCACCGGCGCGCGCCCGTGCGGCGGGCGTGCGCGCTCGGCTCACCCTTTGACATGATCTTGTGATGGTTGGGGGTTTCCTCCGGCGCGGCCACAGCCTCGACAGGCTCCTGTCGAGGAGGCGGCGCGCCGTGTCCCCGAGCCCGTCGTTCTCCTCATCATCGCCGTCGACGTCGTCGCCGTCGTCCCCGCGCGGCAGCAGCGTCAGGAGCGGCGGCGGCATGGCGGACGACGACGACGACGACGTGCCCACCGTCCCGCCGCTGCAGAAGCGGGTGCTGTCGCGGAGCCACGGCTCGCGGGCCATCTCCGGCGGCCGCCTCCAGGACCTGCCGCCGGTGCCGTCCAGAGTCGTCCGCGACAGTGGGCCGCCGTCAGGTGACCACCATTGATTTTTCGCTGACTGAAGCTGTTCTTCTCTGCATTAATCAATCGACGGCGGCTTTGTTGAGATCTGCCTTTTCCCAAGAATTAATCGAGACTGGCTGCCTGTGTTTGGATTGGATGCAGACATGGAGTTGATGAAGGAGAAGTTCGCCAAGCTGCTCCTCGGGGAGGACATGTCCGGCACCGGCAAAGGGGTCTCCTCCGCTCTCGCTCTCTCCAATGCCATCACAAATCTTGCAGCTTCCATATTCGGGGAGCAGCGCCGCCTGGAGCCCATGTCGACAGACCGGAGAGCGCGATGGAACAAGGAGATCGACTGGCTCCTGTCAGTCACCGACCACATCGTCGAATTCGCTCCGTCGCAGCAAGTATCCGAGGACGGGACCAACATGGAGGTCAGCCATGAGATTGATGTTATGCCATTGATCCTGGCAAATCTGAAATCTCACCTGTAACACTCCTGCATTTCGTGCTTGATTCCCAACCAGGTGATGGGCACCCAGCAGCGCAGGGATCTCCTCGTGAACATCCCAGCCCTGCGAAAGCTCGACGCCATGCTCCTCGTAAGCATGGCTGTGCAGCCTTATTACAACTCGCCGAACCGCAGATATCTGAATTCACATTCACCTGGCATTGTTTGTGCGTGTAACAGGAGTATCTTGACAGCTTCGACGAGGTCCAGGAGTTCTGGTACGTGTCGAAAGACGCGGACGGGGGCGAGGACGACGACTCGTGCGACAAGTGGTGGATCCCGACGGTGAGGGTTCCGGCCGAGGGCCTGTCGGAGGCGTCCAAGAAATGGCTTCAGCACCAGAAGGACCTTGTTGGGCAGGTGCTCAAGGCGGCCATGGCCATCAATGCGGATGTCCTCACGATGATGGAGATCCCCGAAGAGTATATCGAGTCTCTGCCAAAGGTGAATCATATATAAGATCCTCGATCTCAACAAGAGGCTAGCTGCTAAAACCATGCAAATTCGCTTCTCATATATTTGTTACAAACTACTCCTAGTACAGATTTTAGTTTGGGCTGAACTGGTCTCTCAATCTTGATATTTTTTTTTTCTCAAAGCATGGTGACAGACTGCATTACTGAAACACTGCAGTTCTTTCCTAAGAAATGTTCCAAGGCTAATTCATGAGCACTAATCTTGCAGAATGGGCGGTCCATTCTTGGGGACGCGATGTACAAGATCATAACCTCCGACGTTTTCGACCCCAACGAGCTCCTAAATTCGGTAGACCTATCGACAGAGCACAAGATCGTGGATGTCAAGGACCAGATCGAGGCCTCCGTCGTCATCTGGCAGAGGAAGATCTGCAACAAGCTGTCGTGGGGCCCCGGCGTCAGCCTGGAGAAGCGGGAGGAGTTCGAGGAGCGCGCGCAGACGACGCTCCTCATCCTCAAGCACAAGTTCCCCGGCATTCCCCAGTCCACACTCGACATCAGCAAGATCCAGTACAACAAGGACGTTGGGTACGCCATCTTGGAGAGCTACTCGAGGACGCTGGAGAGCCTAGCGTTCGCGGTGCTGTCTCGGATAGAGGACGTGCTCCACGCCGACGCCGTCGCTCGCGACCCCATGCGCACCAGATCGAGGAGAAGGACTAGCCTAGAGTCTCCTGCGGTTGTTGACGCGGCGGCGGCAGCCGAGGCCGACGGGGCGCACCACGTGCACTGGCAGGACCAAGACGCCGACGATGGCGGCGTCGGCGAGCGGCATCCGGACGCAGCGGCGCCGGAGCCCAACAACGGCGCCAAGCTGAAGAAGGTGCACCGGGTCGTGACCAAGAAACTCCTGCACACGCAGAGAATCGACAACGGGGTGAGTGGGTTGAGAAGCTTCACGCACAGATAGCTGTGCCGGGAAGCTTTTAACCGTTGCGTGCGTGGACGTGCTAACACTAAACGGTGCCTTGTAATTCGGACAAGAACCTGTAATTAGCTGAAATTTTATATAGAGGGGACCAGGAGGGTGTGGGGATTGGCCAACAGATTACGTGCGGTTCCTGTCCAATTTGCTTACTTTTCACGGTTTGAGTACAACGGAATGAGAAATCTCGAGGACAGAAGCCGACGAATATAACGCACGAATAGTTACCATATTGTGCATGACTCAACAGCGGTAACATCAGAAAGATTCGTTTAGAGTGGTACATGGAACTGGATCTTGTCTATTGACAAGTTATTCGTGGCACGACAGGCGAGAGTTCAAACTAGAGCTGATGCGGACAACGTTGCTGCGCTTTTTACAAGAGCTGAAACTCCTACAGCGCTTTCAGGATCTCCTCAGCGCCAGAGATTGTGAACTGGCCACCTTCCTCGATGTTTGCAACAGTGACCTTGAGGTTGTCGGCCAGGAGAGCGAACCGTCTTGAGCGGATGCCCAGTCCCTTGTCGGAAAGGTCGAGCTCGAGACCGAGTGCCTTGGTGTAATTTCCCGATCCATCAGCAAGGAACTTCACGTGCTTGTTCTCAGGGTACGTCTTTGCCCATGCCTTCATGACAAAGGGGTCGTTAACTGCAAACCAGAAGACAGTGAATTAGTATGAGCTATTCTTGCTCAGGTACTTTTGGCCAAGGCAACACAACGAATTAGTAAGCAGTACTCAAGTCAGTGTCTAACAGGATAATAGCTTCTGGATTAGTTGTACAATGTCTAAATTAACAAAGCAGCATTATAATCTCTGGGCAGTAATTGTTTACAGGATTCACATTCCGTCATAATGCTTTATGTAAATAACCAACAAAAAGACAGTGTGATGTCACAACGGACCTACCTTACACCTATGCAGAGCAAATTCTAAGCACATTGTTGCATGCTCAGCTCAAGACATTGCAATGGATTTATCTATTTTTTCAACAAAAATAACTGTTTTGGGATACATATACAGGCAAAGATCGGCCAGCAACCTACCACTGATGAGCAGGATTTCATCTACACCCTTGGCTTTGAGCTGCTCAGCCTGTGTAATGAAGCCTGGCACATGCTGCATGCTGCATAGAAGAAACATGCATAATAACACAGCCTGAGTACTTAGCTTTTCACAAAATGAAATGATGCTGAGATACAAGAACAATAAAATTTAAGTTAGTGGAATAACATATTGTTTATCTTAGCAATTTATCACGAAAACTATCAAGTCCATTCAGATAACCAGTTTTACACTGTCAGGAATCAACGTACTTTCAGCTAGGTGGTCTGGCCCTAAATGACTAAAATTGAAGGCACAGACCGTGACTCACGAAAGGTTGAAACTATGATTGTACAAATTCAAATTATGGCTGCAAATTCAAAGAGCATACAGAGCCTGACCTGGTTAATTTTGTAACATATCTCCATTTTCAATTCACTGGTTTTTCTTTCAGCAATTGTGCACAGGTTTACTGTTTTTTTACAAGTGAAAAACAGGTAACGATTGCACACATCATCAAGATCAAATGACCAACACTCAGAGCTATACATGCAAACCAGATTACCAATTGAGGTGGTCAATAGAGAAAACTAGCACATGCAAAGGTGGAAAATTAGAGAGAGAAACCATAAGCTATAACATAACCAACAGGCCAGCCATGAACATTTCACCAGACCCACGCGCAGTTCTCAAAGTGAGCTATGCATTTCTGCCTTATTTCCTATGCTTGAGTACTTCTATTTTTCTAAATTTATCAATTTGCCACGCAAACTATCAAGTTCATGAAGGTAACCAATTTTATCTACCGGTAGGTGTCTTTAGTTGAGCAATTTGAAATCTACACCAGAAATCAAAAAAAGAAAGTCTATACAGAACTGTAATTCTCATTAAATTGAAATCAATGTGGTAAATTTACAAGATAAAGAGTAAGAGATGCATGCTGGAAACTACAAGCCTGAAAATATACTGGTGTGTATCAATATTCAACTTCCCTCTGTTAAAAAGACAACTAGGAAAGGAGACACTGCACAGACATAGCCTTAAAGATATACTAGTGAACACCAACATTCAACTTGCTCTGTTAAAAAGACAGCTAGCTAAGGAGATCATGCCTTCACCAACATGATTCATTCACTGTGGCAGGTGGCAGTCGCAGTACTTGCAATGCGGTTGCTGATCTTTCTTGATGATCAGCACATGGAGAAGACTGTCATGACACAGCATCTTCCCAAAGTTGTAGAAAGAGCGTTGCTTGAAGGCCCAGACCTCGACAACATCATGCTTGTTGAAGCTGCACTTTCGGATGAAGTCAACGTACCCCTCCCCCTTGATGACCACAGAATTCTTGCTGTCCCAACGTGATAGTAGCAGCTCCTTATCACCAGCAAAGAGATCCACAAGCTTCACACGCAACCCGCCGTGTGCCCTTCCAGTTATCTTCTTACTCTTCCCCTGTTCCTCATAAGCAGTGCCATTGTCAGGTTCTGATTGCTGCCTTGGTGGTTTTGTGATTGGCCTCGTGGCTATCTCATGGAGAAGGTTGGCAGAGTCAAGGTCCTCAAGTGATAGGATCTTGTGAAGGACATCGATGCACAAATCGCCACCGGGGAGACGGAAGCGGTTCTGCTGCCCGCAGATGTCAGAATTTTCCAAGACCCTCTCACCAAAAAAGTGCACTGGCAAATCAGCCCGGAGTTTCAGCCCCACGAGGTAATGCAAGCACGGCGGCTCTTCCCTGCCAGCCGGCAGCATAACTTTCAGGGGTAAGGCATCGATGTGTGGTGCCTTGTATAAGACCATAGCACCAGCCTTGACGAGCAGCCCTCTCTTGGTTTGCTGCTCCACGGTGGGAGCAGGATCGTTGGAAACCATCGCACGCGCCCGCTTGCCACCGGCAGAGCACGTCATCGTCATAGTCAGATCATAGGGTATGGGGTTGCATGGAGGATGGCCGCATGCCCAGGCTACGCTATATATTATAGCGAAAATGCCGTCCCAGCCCCATCAGGAACAGAACTACTACTTCGACTCCAATTAGCACAGGAACTAGTACTGGACAGTCGGGTTGGGTTGTGAAACCAACCGGTTTCATTACACGAATCGAAGGAGCGAGGCTTTCCGTTGTCGATCTGTTTGCTTGAAACCTAATCTCTACTATTCATTCCGAATTCGAACTGATTTATAGAGAATCGAGAGTCCCAAGTCCCAACAAGACCTAGAAATATTTTTCCCCAAAAAACACGGGGCCGAAACTCCCGTCCCCGATTCCGCTAAAGCGAAGCCACACGTGACCAAAAAGCTACGAGATCTCCGAGGAAGCGGGAGGGGAGGAGAGAATCGAGAGATGGAGACGGGAAGAGGGGGGCGGGGGAAACACAGACCTGCAGGTGGGCGTGAAGGCGCCGGGGACGCCGAAGAGGATGACCTTCTTGCCGGCGGCGAGCGCGTGGACGGAGACCTGCTGCAGCTGGTCGCTCTCGTCGAACCACCCGAGCTGGGCGTCGGGGAGGGAGTCGCCGGGCGCCGGGGACGCGGGCGGGGGGCAGCGCGGCGTGGGATTGCGTCGGGCAGTGGTGGTGGACTGGTTGGTGGTGGCCGTGGCAGATGGCCTCGCGCACCTGGGGTATTTGTTGGGGAGGGGCTTGGGCGTGGGCCGCGTGTGAACGCGATGAATGCGGCGAATATGCTGCGGTCGGCGAAGCGAACAGGTCGGTCCCGGGAAAATTGGACTTAACATTCTTTATTCGGACTTGAGTCTTGAGACTAGCCGCCGGCTGAAATTCCGAACAAAATCTTTTCAAAAAAAGATTTCCGAAGAAAAGGATATGTTTCTTTAGTTTGCACCGTCGTTGGCGCATGGAAAAAAAATGCAGGATCCACGACGATGTCCACGCAGCCGATACCACCGCTGCCTGTAAAACAGGGTCGGGAAGGTCTGTCTGTGATGTGTGAATCGGCTAGCGAGAGCCAGATGCCTCCATCACCGTACACGTATGCACTTGCCATCCATCGTCAAAAGCCTCAAAGGTGTACTGGGACTACGGAGCTGGGCTGCTATCAAACGGTTGTCCCGGTCGCCGGCCGGCGGACCCCCACCGTGCCATTCTTCCCGATCAAATTGAAAGCCCCATCGGTACAGTACAGGGCTTGCACTCCATTGTATTGAGCAGTAGAGATTGAGATCCTCCCGTACACGCTACTTCATCCTACTCAAAATGTAGAGCATTTTATCATAAAAACAGTCAAACTTGTTTGACTTGACGTATCAATCAATATATATAATAAGCTACGTAAATTGATTGATAAGACATACACATGGTCAATGCTACTAAAGTCACTATGAAAACATCCTACTATGTATTACAGTACTATTTTAAACAGTATAATTTTATACAATATGAATTAAAGAATTATGTTGGAGATTGCAGCGATGTTCTACACAACCTTTTTTTTCTAGATGTCGTACATGACCCTTTTTTTTAAGTATGTTCTACATGACTTATCTTTGTGACGAGGAAATTCATATATAGACCTGGGCCATCGCTGGTGTGTTAACATGTCCTAGTAGGACCAAGTTCACATAAGAAAGGGTCCATGGCTGCTAAGCCACACCAACTTTTAAATCCAAGTGGTTCACTGGGATTATTGGTTTACCGGAGAACGATTCTATGATAGGGTTCTTATTATTCGTGCAATAGCTCGCACACGATTTTACTGACGCAAATGTCACGCAATACCATATGAAACAATAGTTTCCCTACTAAAACGGTCTAAAATATGCCACAAGAAAGGGTCTAAAACATATACCACAAAAATATCAGCATGGGGACTAGAACAAAAGAAGTGAAAATTAAAGAAGGAAAATAAACATACCACAAAAATATGATTCGGAAAGAGAGAGAGAATAAGAAGGAAATTGATATATGCTTCTTTTCCCAAAGCCTCTGCAAAAACGCGGGCCAAAAATAAAACGTCGACAGCAGGATTCGAACCTGCGCAGGCAAAGCCCAACAGATTTCGAGTCTGTCTCCTTAACCACTCGGACATATCGACGATGCGTTCTTAGACTACAGCAGTTATATATAGGTATTATTTATCAAAGGAAATATAATTCGATTAGCCCTGATAGCACAGACTCGTTTTTGTACTTAAACAATCGTTTTTTATGAGGCCTAAAACGCACATGGCCCTCGGGCTGCCGTGTGTGTGTTTCTTGGACATTAGTAGCGCGCACTAGCACAGGGTACTGGTAAGAGGGTTATTTAACTATTTGCAATCCTTAATCTCAAAAAAAATAAAAAACTATTTGCAATCCTTACGAATGGCCATCCTTCAGATGTCAAGTTTTAGGATGGCAACAACACTATCGCCATCGTCTCCGGAAGATGCTTACAGAATTGCCACTTTTACTGACGTGTCGTGCCATGTCGGCGAGTGATCGTGCCTCCGACGTGGCCGAGCGGCGTGAAATGACCCTACTGCTCCTCTCTTATCCACTACAAGCCAGCCTCTCTTTGCCGCGTCGTCGTCGGGCCCAAGCTGCGCGTCCTGCCGCCACCGACTGTGATCCGCCCGCCGGCCGCAACCAGCGCCGGTGTCGAGGCCACGACGTTCGGAGCTCCGTTCCCACGCGCGACTGACCCAGTGCTAGCTTGTGGCGCGTGCGGCGATGCCTCCCCTGGCACCGACGCACGGCGAGAAGGGCAGCGGCGGCGGCTCCGCCTCGCCCGCCCGCCCCGACTTGGCGAGCCGGGATGCCGGCGAGGAGCCCATGACGGAGCTATAGTATGATTAAATAGATTTAGAGATATTTATATAGTCTTATTAATATCTCTAAATCTATTTAATCATACTATAATAATAAAATATAACTATAACTATAACATCATATATAATATACTATGTTATTATTAATTAATAATTTACTCATTAGTTTATTAAACCTCTTATTATTAATTAATAATTTCTTTATTAGTTTATTGTTGACGCAAAATCGGCTTCTCACGCCAAGCACACAGCA
>OAMR01000176.1:1832855-1843863 GCA_900205405.1 Echinochloa crus-galli
TCAATGCTCTTCGAGCGTCTGAACTACCCAGTGGACTCTCTTCTTCTTCAGTAAGATCAGATTGCCCAGGAAGGAGAACTCTTGGCAGATCAGACTTGAGAAAAGGTGCACCACTCCTGTTCTTGGCGAAAGACAGTAAACATTTGTTAATGAATTGGCCAGCAGTAGCCTTTACCATCTGTTGATGCTCTTCAGACAATTCTTCCAAAGTGACATCCATGATGTCGCTCAACTCAGGCATCTTGAAAACTTGTGTGTGTCCCACTGGGCGTGCCAAAAAGTGTGTTGACGTAAAATCCGCACCTTCGATTTCATCCTAGGCCTTGCTTGCTTTAATTCTTGATTCCTCAGGCGTTGAACTCTTCTCTTCTGACTCCTTCTTAAACCAGGTGGACACCACTGTCCTTTTTGCCAAACATATTCACGGTCTTCTTCCTCATGATCAATCCATCTGCAATTAGCATGTCTCTTTCTTGGTTGATCATCAAAACGCCGATCATCACTAGGATGTATCCTGCCAATTCTTTCATGGACAGATCGGCGATTGGCAACATTTTGCCTATGTTCGACATACCCATTATTGCACTCAGGACAGTTATTCTTTGTAGGCAGCTTTAAACCTTCGTTCCAACAGTGTCTGAAGAATGCACACCCCCAATGCGCTCGTTCCTGCTCTCGAGCATACTCTTCTTGTTCTTCCTCAAACCTTTCTTCTTCGCGCCTTCTTTCCTCCTCGTATTCACGCCTTTGAAAACGCTCTTTTTCTTGCTGACGCTGCCATTTGTTGAGGAGAATACGTGTAGTAACTCTAGGTTTAAAGGATTCGCCCACTTCAAATCGGCTATTCGGGAACCGAAGATTTTTCCGGCGAATTTGTCTCCTTCATGTATCAAAAATCCCAGAAACTCTCCAGCTGAAATTCCAAAAGCACATTTGTTCGGGTTCATCTTAAGCCCATGTTTCCTGGTGCATTCTAGAGTTTTCCTTATGTCAGCCAAATGGGACTCATGATCCAATGACTTGATCACTACATCATCAATATATATTTCCACAATCTTGCCGATCAACTCATGAAAAATATAATTCATAGCCCTTTGATAAGTTGCACCGGCATTTTTTAATCCAAAGGTCATGACAACCCACTCAAACAACCCTATGTGTCCAGGACATCTGAAAGCTGTCTTTACTATATCTTTTACCTTCTTGTTGTAATATTTGGCAACTCGCATCTTATTTTTCTCAATATTTTCCAATGCTTTGAGACGAATCATATGCAAATCTTCTAATTCGCAAGATCCATACAAAACCAACGAGTTTGAACCCGCGACACGTGGCAATCTAGATTGGTTTGAATTCGGCTATGTAAGGTAACATGGTCATGTCTTGCGATGAATCAAAACCGAACCTAACCAATCTAGACTGGGCAAAAAGAGTGTTATATGAATTAAACATAAAGTAAAACCCAAATAACACAAGGTAACTTAATGAATCTATTAGATCTTTGCCAAAATCTAATAGAGCCGATAACTCGCTTCAAGCTAAACCTTAGCCTACCGCATGACTCATGATTTAACAAAGAAGCCTTCTCATACCAAGCTTAAATCCACCGCATGATACTAAGCACGGTAACAAGACTACTTGCATCATAATCTAAATCCACCGCATGATACTAGACATGATACAAGGTTGCCGGTACTTACGGAGGTCGACGGATCGATGGTTCCTCTCGAAGATTTCGACGACACGACTAAAGGACTCGAAAAGGTGGCGCGAGGCCGGTTTGTTGTAAGATTGTTCGATTGATCCTATTACAATTGTCATGGGTTTATATTTATACCCAGACTTTGACATGATTCCTAATCGACTACGATTACAAAATGTTTATTTCCAAAGAAATACGTCGAAGTGCCGTATTCATCTCGCATTCTTTATCAATCGGCTCTTTCCTTGTATTCAATCCACGTCATCACGCGTTCCCGAATGCTTTCCATGGAGCAGCTCCTTGCCGAATCGGCGACGGATTCCCGACCGCAGAATGCCTTTGCCGAACGCCCTTGAAGACAAGCTTTCCTTTCCGAACGATATCTTTTACCAATCCCGGCCCACATGTCAGTCTCTTTCTGGTGCCAAATTTTGGTGTTAACATTTATTAAACCTTCTAGCTCATAAAAGATAATTTATCTCGGAATTGACTAGAAATCCGCAACTGGATTGAATCTATTCAACATCATCTTTTTCCGTTCGAGTCTCCAGAGCTCCGCTTGGATCCAAACCCTAGCTCGCTAGCTTCTTCAAGCTTTCAATCTTCAAATGGCGCACCAAGATAAAGATCTTCAGGTAATTCTTTAATCTTCCTCAAGTGCATTCGGCATCATTCTTTTGAATCGCATCCTAAATTTTCCTTTTTCGCCCTTTTTGTTCTTGGTAGGCTCTAGCGGCTGAACTCTTGATTCCTACTGAGGCGAAAGCACCCACTTATTTTCTTGGGCCCGTAGAAGATTCAGACCCTTCTGAACTGATTGCTGCCGAATCTCAGCGAATTGGCATCGGCGGCGGCTCCGCCTTGCCCGCCCGCCCCGATGTGGCGAGTCGGGATGCCGGCGAGGAGCCCATGACGGAGCCCCTGCTCCACCCCAAAGCCGCCGAGGTCCGTCCGGTGGCGGCACGCGCAAGCCGTGATGGCCGTCCATGTCGGCGGGGGCCACGGGCGCGGAGGCGCGTTTCATCCTGGGCCTCTTCGGAAGATGCAGCAGGCGACAAGGAGGGCCACGAGGAGCAGCGCCGCCTCGGCGGCGGCAGTGGCCACGACGACCTGCAAAGACGTGTCCCCGGAGCCATTTCCCGACGCAGGGGACTTGTGGCTGCTGCCGCCTTTCGTCGACAGGCGCTTGTGGGGTGCGACGGCAAGGAGAGACGGGGCATCAGCGCCGGTGACGCGAATGACGCCGACGCCGGCGAGGAGGTGGTGCCCGGCGACGGCGTGCGATTGGACGATTTGGAGCGCGACGACCTCGTGATTCCTCTGTAGTAGATAATCTGTTTGAAGAACCAAACATTAAGAGAAATGAATTACATCTTGCAATTGAAAGCTACGCCAAATTAAACCGATGACCAAATTCGAGTTCAAGAAGAACGAACGCACGGACCTTGAGACTCAGCTGTTGCAGCGTCCCTGCCTGGGGTATAAGCCGTCATCCTGCCACTATGGCTGCTGCTGCTGCAGGAGCGGCTGCGCGTAGACGCCGACGAACGCCCTGGTCGCCCGCTCGTCCTACGAACGGCCGGCGCAGCCGCGCGACACCATGAACGCCGCAGCTCCGTGCGCGTGCTCCGGCAAGGAGGAAGAAGGAGGAAGGGTGCGTCGGGAGAAAAAGTTCAGGGAGCAGATCTGGACCGAGTAGAAGAGTTGGAGGGGGAAAAGCAAACTGGGCCGGCCTAGATTTGGCTCAAAGCGAGCGAGAGCGTGAGAGAGAGAGAGAAATGAGGGGCAGTAGGGTCATTTCGCGCCGCTCGGCCACGTCGGAGGCACGATCACTCGTCGACATGGCACGACACGTCAGCAAAAGTGACAATTCTGTAAGCTATTACAGGAGACGATGGCGATAATGTTGTTGCCATCCTAAAACTGGCATTTGAAGGATGGCCATCCGTAAGGATGACAAATAGTTAAATAACCCCTGGTAAGAATCGTGTGTCGAGCAAGTAAAAAAAACTATCTAGTGAGATCGTCCATCGTTGGATTCAGCTGCGGGGGTGTGGGGCAGTGGAAGGGTGGCACAGGGCACGGTCGCACGGAGCGCAGAGCAGCACCGGCACGACAAGATACGAAACCAGTTCTGGCGCGCCGCCAGGTCTGTGCCGGTCACGACCTTCTCGTCGATGAAGTGCACGGGCAGGTCGGCGCGGAGCCTCAGCACCCGGAGGAAATGCCGGGCCTGATTGGTTAGGTACCAAAATTTTGGTATGCCCAAGTTTTGGCAAGCCAAAAGTTAGGCCAAAAAGTTGCCAGCACTTTGGTAAGTTAAATGTG
Organism: Echinochloa crus-galli; assembly: GCA_900205405.1. Classification (NCBI taxonomy): domain Eukaryota; kingdom Viridiplantae; phylum Streptophyta; class Magnoliopsida; order Poales; family Poaceae; genus Echinochloa; species Echinochloa crus-galli. The sequence continues at coordinate 1,836,886 of OAMR01000176.1, forward strand.
AGATATTGGTAGCTAATCAAATAATAGCCAAAGAATTGACATGCCGAAGTTTTGACATGTCAAAATTTGGGCTGCAAACCAAGCAGGCCCGCCATGCGCAGGCACGGCGGCTCTTCCCTGCCGGCTGGTGGCGGGAGCACCTGCGGCGGCGGGATGGCGTTGATGGGCTTGACGTCGAGGACGGTTGGCGCCGCCGCCAAGCAGGGCCGGGGTCGTGGTGGACTCCTGCCTCTGCGATCGCTTGCCGGCGCGCTGTCGCGTCGCCGTCGGGAGCTTGCGCTTGGAGCCAGAGGAATTCGGCGGCATCTTTCGGTAGTGCTTCGTCGCAGTGAATTCGCGGTATTATCTAGTCGCGATGGAATCGATTATCGAATGATAACTTAACTTGAGGAGGGAGGGATCGGAGGGGGCGTCCGCATGGCGCATGCCCCGTCGGCCGTCGCCGGGAATATGGAGCGGCCAAGGCCAACGGGACAAGGGCATGCGCGTGCGCCTGCGGCCCCGCAGAGTTGGAGTTCGACTGGGTTCGAGATTGTCAGGGAAGTGGAACATACACCGGGTTCAACTTCGATAGTCGCCGCCGTGTCCTCCCCGATTTCATTCATCCAGAAGGCCAGATCATTCATCCAGAAGGCCAGAGTGGCGGGAACCTGACTCCAACTCTACAGCTAGCTCGGTTAACAACACCGTACCACGTGCCCACGTCGCGTCCTATACCGAATGGGACTCTCCGATGGTGTGTGCCCGTGAGATCACCGAGTAAACGTTGCCCCGTTGTGTACACGAGGAAAATCCATGTTCAGGCCGTTGATGAGTTTCTTTCCGTTGACAAATACAGCAACTCCAGCTCCAACTCAGCTAGTCTTTTGTGCATTTTCTCAAAAATTGCGGATCATTGTATCAAGAGTAACCCTACAACAGGTGTAATAACAGGCGTAAAGGACGGCAATTTTCTCAAGAAAACCCGCGCTATTATAGCGTGCTCTGCTGGACTGAACTTATTCATTTCTATAAGGAAAACAATTCCAATCCGAAGCCAAAAGAAACAATGCAGTAATCGATTTTATTTTTTTATTTTAATTTCACTCAAAATTCCCAACAAGAGAAAAACTTGTCAATGCTTTATTTGAACCTTTTGATATTCATATATGCTGTTTTTTTGTAAATTCTGCATCTAAGTCGGCCCAAGGTGATTCTGAAGTTGTCAACAAATAATCCAAACTGAATTAAAATTCACGAAGATCTTGTTGCAAGCTGACCAGATACGGTGGACCCCAAAATAGGTCAAATTACGAATTTACTTTCGCTTCAACAGTCTACTTGGTAAATTGTAAAGGCGACTAGTGTAAATCTGCACTAAATCAAAACATCGATTGCCGATTCACATGGCAAAATCTAAGAGGTATATACATGTTGGAAGGTACAATGTCTGAACATTGCTCTTGCGTGTATCAACATTCAGTTTCATGTGTTAGTCCCACCGCTAAAAAGAATTGATCGTATGTATGTTAGAATCAGAAACGAAATCAACCAGTATCTAATTGGGTCCCGTCCTGCCTACGCCATGACTAGTTCTGTCGATGGATTCACCGCGGCTGCGGGAGGAAGATGACAGTAGCGGCACGAGGACGAGGGGGTCGGCGGCGTGGAGCTCGGCGGGGGTCAGGAGCGGGCGGAGGCGGTGGATGGCGCCGTCCCACGGGATGCGGAGCCGGTTCTGGTGCGGGTCCAGGTCGGTGCTCGTCAGGTGCTTGACGTCGATGAAGTGCACGGGCAGGTCGGCGCGGAGCCCGAGCCCCTCGAGGAAATGCTCGCGCAGGCACGGCGGCTCTGCTCCGCCGTCCACGGCTGGAGGAGGCGCACGTCGGAGCGGCGGCGGCGGCGGCAAGCGCGGGACGGCGGAAATCGGGACGGCGCTGATGGGCTTGGAGTCGCCGAAGGGCCGCGGCGCCTGCTCCGCGTGCAGGGACAAAGCGACGGACGACGACGACGACGACGATGACGACGACGTGGAGGCCTCGTCCTCCCGCCGAGCGCGCTTGTTGTCCGCGGCGGCGGCGGCGGCGTAGACGACCACGTCGAGGGGGCGCTTGTTGGAGCAGGAGAAGGACGGCGCCATCTTTCGATTTCGCCGAGGTCGTTGCCAGCAAATTTGCGGCGCGGAATCGAATGAGAGGAGGAGGCGGCGGCGGGGTATATATGGAGCGGCAATTGGCAACTGGCCATGTGCCGGCTTGGCTTGCTGTCCTGCGGGTCTTGGGGTTGGAGTCCGATTCGGGCTGTGTTTTCAAAAAGTGTAGGAGAAAGTTTGGAGAAAATGTCACAACAGACATTTTAGCATACTGTAGCACATTTCGTTTGTTCGTGGTAAACATTGTCCTATCATGACCTAACTAGGCTCAAAAGATTCGTCTCGTCGTGTACATCAAAACCATGCAATTAGTTTTTTTATTTACCTACGTTTAGTGTTCCATGCATGAAGAGAGAGATTTGATGTGATAGGTGGCTAGTGATGTTTGGAGAGAGAATTTTAGAAATTTTGGTGACGTGACGGGGAATAAACACAGGCTCGGTTGAGGAAACGCGCCGACTTCAAATCCGATATCGGCAGCGCGTCCTCGCCGATTTCATTCTGGGACGGAGGCGGCGGCACTCCGAACTCAAACTGCTGGGACTCCGAATGGGCCACGAAAAGAGTCGAGGCCCAGTTCCTTGCAGTGAAGATGGGCCCGATGCTCTGGGCCTTTTGTTTCATTTTTAAACGAAGTTTTATGCCCTAAAATGAAGTTTTACAAATTTTCAGACGATTCAATACTGCATGTTGTAAAAGTTATTATGATAAAATTGCTTAAAATTTGTTTCTCAAAAATAAAAGGTTGGCCCTCCTTATTCGGCTCACGTTCCACCAACGCAAAAGTTAATTAGTTTCTTGGAGGGGAAGACCCAATTGATCCATAATTCTTCTTCTTATTATTATTTGAATTTCTTTTTCCAGTATTTTTTCGCGAAACCTGTAGAAGTGTAGAAGTAGAATGGAAAATAAATGAAAAGAGAAAAAAAGAGAAAAGCAAAGATTATCTTCTTCCTCCCGCGGTCTCGCCCCCTCTGCTTTGGACAGCTCCGTCTGTCCCGGATCCGAGCAGCGGGGAGCGCCAGGCAATGCGACTGCTAGCAGCAGCAGCCCCCGCGCCTCCAGTTCCAGCGCTACCAGGCAAACCCCTCTTTCCTCTCTCCTCCTCCATCCGCCGCCGCCGCTCCTCCAGCTGGTGGTCCTCCGACGGCAGCGCTCATGATAGAGACAGCGCCACCGCCACCACGAGCAGCAGGGCGGCGAGGAGGAAGTGGTGGTCCGACCCCGAGCCCAATCAACAAGAGTACGGCTACTCTTCTCTAGAGGAAGAGGAGGAGGAGGATTACGATTATGAGGATGAGGATGCGTTCCCCGGTTTGGGCGGTGCTGGGGAGCTGTTCGACGAGCCATGGTTCTCTAAGGTCTGGTACATATGAGATTTCATTTCCTAGCTAGTATTTTCTCTTGTTGCGTGCTTGAATCGTGATAGATCCATGCGTTCATTGTTTGGTTACATACAACTATACAACTAGAGAGGCTAGCTGCAATCAAATCGAACTATCCGTCCTTTTTTTTTGAGGAACTAAAAAATTAACAGAGGCATCTGTATTTGATTGCCCCTGGTACAGTAAAATCAAAACGTTACTTATAATTCTCTTATTGCCTTATTGCCTATTGGGAACTCAACTGACCACTAGTGATACTACAATCAAATAACCGCTTCAGCATCAGCTTCTGGTCCTGCTTCATTCCATCTCGTCAGTAATTAAGTATGCATAGCGTAATCAATCAATCAAAATCATCGTGCTTCATTGTTGTAGTAAGTGAACTGATGAATGGCCTGCTGTGCTATGCTAAATGCGTAGGTTTTTAAGACGGCCGGGTTCCTGCTACCAGTGATGATGGTGTCAATGCTTGCTGCAACGGGGCCGAAAGCCTTCCTTATGGCCATGGCGATCCCGCTTGGCCAGTCAATCATATCATTTCTCCTTGACGCCATATGGGGAAGGAGAAGAAGCAACCGTGGTGACAGATGGAGGAGACCATTCCAAGAAGAAGATGAGGAAGGAGAAGATTACCCCGAGGATACCACTGACTTTGCAACAGGTGGTCGAGGCAACACATACAACAGCAATAGCCGCTATTATGAGGGGAGAAAGAGGAGGCAGAACAGCTACCAGTCATGGGTTTCTAACGATTTTGCCGATGCTGCTTCTGGTGCTGATGATAACAGCACCAAGAGCAGCAGCAGTGGAAATGGCAAAAGTGACAAAACCAGTGGCAACTTTGGAGGATGGGATGAACTACTGAATGACGACTATGTTGCCACCCAGGAGAAGATGAGCAGCAACTCATTCTCAGCTGGCGACACTGAATACAGCAAGAGGTCGCGGCCTGCAGTGACTGAGGATGAAGACACGGACAAGGCTGCTGCCAGCAGGGGAACAAGACAGGGACTAGGAGCTCCTCCAGCAAGAATGAGAACGAGACGAAGACGAGGAACACCTAGAATGATGGGACTGGGCAGTACCAGGTACAAGCAAGCACCACTATTAATGCGCGTGTTGGTGGCAGTCTTCCCGTTCCTGGGATCATGGTTCAGGTTGCTCTAACATAGCATTGCAGCAGCACTGTACGTGTCTTGTGTTATAGTTCATGGCAGCTGGCTCATTCATGAATTCAGAGAAAGAAAAATACAAGTGACACCCTGTGGCAGGAGGGGAAGGATTATGATTGTGAAACAATTGCCTTGATCTTGTGTGCAGACAGTCACAGAAGTCAATGAAGAAATCAGATGTGAAGCTGTGGAATGGAAGGAAGAAGCGTCGTGAAGAAGATAGGTCAATTCAGGCAGTGCGCCTGCAGCATCAGCTCTATCTGCTACTACAATCTTCATTGAAAAAAAAAAGTTGTGCCATCAGGTTTTCTGCTGCTGCACGTGCGGAGCTTTGGTTACTCCATTCCTTGTGCAGCTGATAAAATATATGAGGTTGTGGTGAATGTGTTTAGATGTAAAGCTGTTACTCTTGCCCAATGCTCTCTGTTCTGTGTAGTTAGTGATTGAGCGAGGGATGGAAAAGGAGGGTGTTCATTCTGAAAGACAGACAAAACTGGAGGGAGGTGGGATGAAACAGAAACTGTTATTTTCTCTCGTGGCTCGTGTGGATGCATTCCTTGGTGCCTATGTTTTTGGCTGACTAATCCTGCTGGCCATATGCGCTAGATGAGGCTGCTTGCTTCGTCAGAATCATTGCTCATTCTTGTTACAATAGAGGCTGATTCAGATCGATTCATGTTGATGCTATGTTTGGAATCCGTTGTCGATGACGTAGCGGCAGACTAGAGAAACGTTAATTAGAAGTGCATATATATAATCTCTTGTTGCAATTCCATTTGGCGCTACAATATGTGAATTGGCCCAGATACACGCAGCTAGTAACTAATCAGTTAGACAAAAAAAAAAGAGCTATCTCTGTTATCACACTACGTTGCAGCTTAATTGCCGTGTCAGATATGCTCAACGATCGACCGACTGTTTCCTAACAACCAATCGAACCCACCATTGCACAACGCAACAAGTTCGTCAGCTCACGAAATCGCTTTCTTTTACATCTATGATGCATCGATGTAGTATGTATGTATGAATGAATGAATATATGTATGCATGTATGTATGTAATGTAATGAATAGAACAGAAGAGAAAAGAAAAGAAGAGGAAATGTACAAGCCTACATCTAGCTTGAGGAAGGGGGGAAAGAAATAATGAACACAGAAAAGAATGCAGGCGCAGCAGGGGAGAAAGAATTTTCCTTTGGTCAGGCAGGCTTCTTTGCTTTCAACTGTAGTTACTAGTATCACATTATTCGAACCAGGGTCTTGGCAGAGCAGCTTCGCATGATCCTGGACGCTACCAAGTTCAGGAAGGCATCATCATCATTCCACACTAGGAGGCGCAAACAAAAAGAGCAGCAGCAACACAGTTAGGTTTTAGGCACGACGACGTCTAGGTTCTTCCGCAGCAGCCAGCCAGTAGGGTAGTTTAGCTGGGGAGGTTCCAAGTCGAAGTTCCAGACCATGACCCGACTGCAGTTGTCCGCTAGGCCTTCCATTTGACTCTCATCCTCGACGAGCTTCTCGATGAATCGTGACTCCTGCAATGCCAAAATTTGCATCAGTACATAGATATGATCTCTTCATGCGCTTTAGTAAGTGGTGCATCTTTATTTACCCTAGGTTTATTCCAGACCTGCACACATTTCATTGCTGTATACTATACGGAGGAAATGGCCATGTGACACTTCTACTTTCTTACAGCACTGCACTTTCACATTGCTCTAGAGTATAGTGCGATGGTTGCATTTCATTCACAGTTCATCTTGATAGGTTGTATCTCATGATCAGTAAGTAGTTCACTGGTCCTAGTGAATCTCTATATTGCAGTCTGATTCAACAAGGATACTCAAATTATAGCAGGCTCTGCTGAGGCAGATATTCAGATCAAACATCAACACAGTAGACTATGCTTCTATCAGGAAAACCACAGTCCTGCAGCTAAGTGGAAGCTATATAGTCGTTTGCTTTGTTTTCTTTTTAAGAAATAATAAAATTAAACTCACCTGTAGGCCACCTCTGCCACTTGAATGGAGTATGATAGACTCTAAAGTGGGGCTGTTCCATCGCTGGGGATCCCAAAGTATAGTGCTGTTAAAAGCAAACCCAGAGAAACCAATTGGAAATCGGCGAGGTACACCCCTTCTCTGATTTGTATGCCATCCGGTGACTTGATTACCCCTACAAAGGGGCCCTTCTAAAACCACCCTATACCTGGCCCCAACATGTATTGCTACTGGCCATGTACCAAAGCGCCTGCAGAATATAGCACAAAATCATGAGGAACATTCTCAATT
>OAMR01000176.1:1846258-1927976 GCA_900205405.1 Echinochloa crus-galli
TATGTATGTATGAATGAATGAATATATGTATGCATGTATGTATGTAATGTAATGAATAGAACAGAAGAGAAAAGAAAAGAAGAGGAAATGTACAAGCCTACATCTAGCTTGAGGAAGGGGGGAAAGAAATAATGAACACAGAAAAGAATGCAGGCGCAGCAGGGGAGAAAGAATTTTCCTTTGGTCAGGCAGGCTTCTTTGCTTTCAACTGTAGTTACTAGTATCACATTATTCGAACCAGGGTCTTGGCAGAGCAGCTTCGCATGATCCTGGACGCTACCAAGTTCAGGAAGGCATCATCATCATTCCACACTAGGCGGTGCAAACAAAAAGAGCAGCAGCAACACAGTTAGGTTATAGGCACGACGACGTCTAGGTTCTTCCGCAGCAGCCAGCCAGTAGGGTAGTTGAGCTGGGGAGGTTCCAGGTCGAAGTTCCAAACCATGACCCGACTGCAGTTGTCCGCGAGGCCTTCCATTTGACTCTCATCCTCGACGAGCTTCTCGATGAATCGTGACTCCTGCAATGCCAAAATTTGCATCAGTACATAGATATGATCTCTTCATGCGCTTTAGTAAGTGGTGCATCTTTATTTACCCTAGGTTTATTCCAGACCTGCACACATTTCATTGCTGTATACTATACGGAGGAAATGGCCATGTGACACTTCTACTTTCTTACAGCACTGCACTTTCACATTGCTCTAGAGTATAGTGCGATGGTTGCATTTCATTCACAGTTCATCTTGATAGGTTGTATCTCATGATCAGTAAGTAGTTCACTGGTCCTAGTGAATCTCTATATTGCAGTCTGATTCAACAAGGATACTCAAATTATAGCAGGCTCTGCTGAGGCAGATATTCAGATCAAACATCAACACAGTAGACTATGCTTCTATCAGGAAAACCACAGTCCTGCAGCTAAGTGGAAGCTATATAGTCGTTTGCTTTGTTTTCTTTTTAAGAAATAATAAAATTAAACTCACCTGTAGGCCACCTCTGCCACTTGAATGGAGTATGATAGACTCTAAAGTGGGGCTGTTCCATCGCTGGGGATCCCAAAGTATAGTGCTGTTAAAAGCAAACCCAGAGAAACCAATTGGAAATCGGCGAGGTACACCCCTTCTCTGATTTGTATGCCATCCGGTGACTTGATTACCCCTACAAAGGGGCCCTTCTAAAACCACCCTATACCTGGCCCCAACATGTATTGCTACTGGCCATGTACCAAAGCGCCTGCAGAATATAGCACAAAATCATGAGGAACATTCTCAATTATCACTACAAGAGGAAAAACACCCATAGAAAGTAGGTAACAGTGAATATTCCTGTGTTATAAATAACATGCATTTAAAATTCAAGAAGATACATCCTCCTTGCTCCCCCTCCCCGTGACACTACTACATCATCAGGTGGTCTCATGACATAATCCTAGACCGAGCAGGTGATAGCTCATTTAGCATTTTTGTCACAAGCTGACAGTCATTAAAACTACATACACAGTAGGAGTTTGCAATCGCCTTTAGTGTCAGGAATCTCAAGGACTACATACTGTGCGGCAGTTGTTGGACACCATTAAATTTTCAGTAACAATTGGACCAGGACGTTTTACTACATGGCATCTTCACACCAAAGGCAGTGAGCTAAATGACTAAAAAAGCAAACCAAAACGTTGTAGGATAACATATCAAAAGCATCTAAAGTAATCATCAAGCAAGCTTTTATTTAGTGTACAAAGGAATGAGAAAGCTCTATTTCCTACTAAAATTCTGAAAATGAAATACGCTTTAGTATGGTGGGGGTACTATATAAATGTATAGCTCTAGCGAGCACCAGAGCACACAGAAAATAAAATTAAAGCTAATGAAAAGGATGGCTAGTAAAAGTGGAACCAAAGGCCAAAAAGGAAGAAATGGATCCCCGTATCAAGGTCCACCTATATGCATATCCCCGTTCAGACCAATACACTGTATACCTTTAGGCTCAAGAAAAGTATCCTTTTAGCAGAGCTGATTGTATCATTAAAGTAAGCACAGGCATACGGTTTACATATGGAACAGGAGTTTAACATCAACAGGTAATATACATTGCAAAAGGAAAGCACAAGCAAGCAAACGATCAATTTGAAACATTTTGATGACTATAGCAGATCAGTAAACCATGCACAAACATACAATTTCAAGATCGTCCATCATTCAAAAATTCATCCATGGATTTTTGATAAACAGAAGTATCATAAATTTCAGTACCATAAAGAAAGTGTCAGCACGGAGTGTTACCTGATTTTCCGCATTTCTTCAAACAAATCAACTGAGTATGCTCGCTCCTCATCAGCAAAATGGACTATACCATCTAAACGGTGCTTCTTTATGTGAAAAATTGCATTATTCTTTTGGCAGACAATAATCTTCCTTATGTTTGTGGTGTTCCGGTTGCAGATGAGATGTCTGTACATAACCCCAGAAGACCTCAGGATCTCTGCTGTTTCACGGGATTGATATGGCCACTCCGCTACAATCCACAAAAGAGGAGGTGGCACATTTTTTAGCACATGTGCCAGACGATTCAAGTAATATGCCTGGTGTGGCCGAACAGAAGTTGTTGTCACAATTATCAGCTGCTTCCTTACAACAAAGTTAGAGGCATTAACAGAAGCACCAACATGCAAGGATTCAATAAAGTCCACTTCATCATCCAACATTGCAGGGACTGGAGGACTCTCATGGACTTGTTGTTCTTGGCTTGCTTCCGTCTCCGCTGCAAACGGCTCCAACTTTGTACTCTTAAGTTCCAGCATTTGCCTGTCAACCACATCCCCGTCGAATGGAAGCATCTCATTTCCGGAATTTACCTTATTGGATAAATCAACAGAGAAGAGTGGTGTGAATCCAATGAAAATTCCCACCAAAAAGCACACAAGCAGATGGACCATTGGCCTCTTCCAGTTCACCCCCTTGGACTTTGGCCTCTCCAAGGACCGAGCGTGCCTGTGCGACGACAAGGCTGCCCACAAAGACTTGAGACTGCTCGACATCAGTAGAGGGTCCATAGAGGCCACCGACGTCAATAGCCCCCTCATCGCGACGTAGGACTGCGAGTACGCCAGCTTGGGGGACGGCGAGGGGTCGAATTCCGACCAGTCCTTAACTGACCCCGCCGACCCCTCGCGCTGCATTGCGCCGGCATTCCTTCTGGCCATTGAAGGAGCTCAGCACCAGCATCAAGCATGTACAGAACCGGAGTCCAGCTGCGCACCTAACGTGGAGTAAAAATTGCCACACACAAAAAATACCAGCGATTAGCGCTCCAGACTCCACGACGCAGCACATGAACCCACAGCAAAATGGGCGGATTGGATCATCCGCCCCAGAAGGAAGATTTCATATTCTACAGAAGTAAGAACTATTGATTCAAGCAAGGCAGGGGCTTCCTCCTTACCGACAAAAGGAGAAGCAAACAATCCCAAGCGCCGGCGGATCTTTACTCCGCGGCCGCCCAGGGGAGACGACGACGGAAGGACGAGAGATGGAGTCGACGGCGTGAGGACGCCTGATCCGGGTGGCGGCGCGCCCGGCCGGCGCGGAGGGGATTGGGACTAGAATCCCAGGCCGGGGAGAGTGCGCGTGCCGGATCACCTCATGAGGCAATTCCCTGTGACTCCTTCCCTGTTCTGCTGTCCGCCTCGGAATTCGTCTCGGGAGGTAGGAGTTGGTGAGGGTAGAGAGCGAGAGGGAGGAGAATGGGATAGAGACGAGGAGTTGGAGAGGAGGATATGGCGGCCCGGTCGCCGTCGGGAAGGTGAGGAAGACGAGAGCCCCCGTTGCATTTAAACCCCTGAGATCCCGTCATTTTAGGATGCTCATCATTGATAGCCATAGCCAATAGGGTGGACAGTGTTTGTGGCGCGCGTTCAATGCGGTATGGCGAAGGAAAAGACTCGGATACTCTCTCCATCTTCTCAACAAAAAAAAAGGACTCGGATACTCTCTTGATTTGTTCATAATAAATTCTCCATTGAGAAAAGTTGAGCTTATGGCATGTTTCTACATGTTCAAATTGAATCATTCGTCTTTATACGAAACTTTTACATCATAAACTACGTCAATATTGTAACATACAGTGGATCGTTTATTAATCTTATTAACGTTATTGGTGACGCGGAAAGAATCTATTATTATAGACGTTAGAGAACCTTTATGTAATGGAACCGAACATTTTAGATAAGGCATGAGCCATACATATCATGAAAACTATTATTGTAGACGTTACAGAACCTTCGTGTAACGGAACCGATTATTATTATAGATGTTACGAAACCTTCGTGTAACGGAACCAAATATTTTAGATAAGGTATGAGCCATACATATCATAAAAACTAGGTATAAATCCTATTGTAACGGAACCGAACATAATAGATAAGGCATGAGCCATACGTCCAATTAAAACTAGGTACCACATTGATATATTTAAAAGTATCACGTTGTGTTAATCTCAAAAAAAAGTATCACGTTGTGTCTTTAAAACCCACAAAATTGATGTTAGAGAAACTTACCCTAACTAGATGATCAAGTCATCCTATGATATGTATAGGTGAAAATAAAGTATCTTCTCATTGCTTCCTCCTAATTGAAAATCATATGACTTCTTATTTGTTTTCTAAAGCTAAAGTATAAGTTTTCATTGGCTTTTAGCGCACATTTTCTTCACGAATATACTCATGAGTCATGATACTACATCTGACTAAATACAATGTATACGTGTATACAAAAAGGGGAAGAGGAATTCCCATTGGGACCAATACTGTTTAAACACTTATTCCTCTTGTATAGTAAAGTTTCAATCCAAATAATTCACATATAGACTAGTTATCGCCACTTGTTCACACTCATTTGCAACATCCAACACTGTTGGTACATGACAAGATGGGAAAGCTTTTCCTCCATCCATGTGAGATACACCAATATACAATACAAAACCTTTCTCTGAGCACCTAAAAATATTTGTTTCACATGACAACCACCATCCATCCATCCATGTCATGTGCTGCACGCATCCAATGCGGGAATCTTAAAGATACCCGAATTGGCGTCCCTCTCACTGGCCGGACCCAATGCGAAAACCTTGCTTTAAGTGCGTTCTAAGAAATAACCGAAAAGCTTCCCGTCAAAGTCTTTATTTAATCCGCCGCGAATAAACTTAACCGCAGGGGGCTGCGCGCAAAAACAGCCTTCAAACCACCCGAGGCCCAGACGGTGGAGTCGCGAGAGGAGGCCCCGAGCGACGCGCCACCGGCCGTCGGTTCGCGACGTGGCGCGCATCGGAGCCGCCGCCCCGCCGATCGGACGGCCCGTAACGCCCCTCGACGGCCTCGTGACGTGCTGGCCGCTGACGGTTGGGGCCAGCTGGCGGACGCGCATGGGGCGGCTGCGGCTGCCATGTCTGCGCGTTTTGACGCGTGCTCGTCGGCGGCGGTCGGTCGCTGTAGCCGCAGCGCGGTGTAGCCAGTGACGTAAGCTTGAGGCCATCTCGTAGGACACGGTACGAGTGGTCAACGAGGACTGTTGAGGTGCTTGTGTGTAGATGTTTTGGAGCACGTGGAGACAGATCGTGCAAACAAATTCGGGCAAGTCCTTGTCTGGTCTGCATGAATATCTCGTGGATTTTATACGAGTTAATACGGTGATCTTAGAGAGTGTTGTGCTGTTGTTTGTTTTCTGATTTTTTTCTTTACCTATTTGAGTATTTGTCGTCTACAGTAATTAGCAAAATATATTCCTATGACTTATAGTAGTATATAGACTCATATTTTTAGCTAATTGTTTTTAATAATAAATAACGCGTCCATCAAAGACGAAAGCTACCTCATACGAAACTTTCAATCTCAAATTTTGCAGACAAGTTTCTTCAATGTGCTTAGAAATAGGACATGGTGGTACATCCATAGAAGCGAGTACATGTGCACTATGTTTTGGATAGAAAAACCTAACGTAGAGCGTCGGTCTGAATGAACTCATGAATCATTACAGGCAGCCAATTCCTGCCGATCGACGTGACCTGTGTTGTGCATTCACGAACATGATAGCTATACATAGAAAAATAAAACACCTTTTTACTTCAGATGTCGTTGCCTTGACTCTAGCACGCTGCTTAATTTGCGTTTGTTAATACGCGTAGCATCAAACCATGATGGTTTGAAACCATGGATGCGTATACTGCATCTGCCCGCATGCATACTATAGCGATAGCTAGCGTCTCCCTCGCCCAACCTCTGGAAGTTGGGATGCGTCGACGACGGACCAGGCCTAGAAGCAGCGCACAGACAAAAGGTCCATGGGCGAGAAGGAAGCAACCTTGACAAAGCCAAGGCGGTTTGGTCCTGTGTCTCTTTTGGAGTTTGGTATTTCGCAACTCGCGTGAAGATTGTGGCGTTGCGAGGTCCCTTTTCGGATCTCGGTACCAAACCACCCACACACACGCCCCTCCCCGTGCTTTTTCGACAACAACATGCGAGGTCACCTAACCTAACCTGGCCGCGCTGCAAAGCAAACAAACACCTCGGCACACAACGATTTCAGCCATTCAGACGGCCGCCGCGCAGAGCCACGATGTGGGAACGAGATCCTCTGCAGTTCTTTTCTCTACCTCTGAGGGACATAGAAGAGCTGGCAGAGCCCTTCACCATGCAACCAACGGCAGCTCAAAGCAAACGCTTGGGCCCATAAAAATCAAGAAAGTCCAGTAAACTGCAAAGAAAAACAAGAATTAACAATAGTCTGTTTTAGTAAATCTGAATAAAATAATGCGGACGAGTACACAGTACACGGTAGGAAAAGACAATCATAGGCTTCACCTTGTTCGCTTGATTTATCAGCCACCAGTCAGCAGTGTTTTTTTTCTCAGCAAAAACCAGAACCAGCCACCAACCAACCAGCAGTGTTTTTCTCTCAGTAAAAACCAGCCACTGGCCAGCCGAACAGGCCGAATATTGATCATAATTAAATAAAAGTAACGACCATGGTTATCGTTTTCACACCCACTCCGTCCGAAAAAACAAGTAATTTTACTTTTATTCTAATTCAAACTTTCTCATATTTTATTAAATTTATATAAAAATATTAATATTTTTCATACTAAATAAGTACAATTACATTCATCATAAAATTATTTTCATAACACATATTATTTCTTTTAGTGTCATATAAACTTGAAAAGGTACGAGCTAAAGCAAAATTGAAATTACTTTTTTTAGACAAAGGAAATAAACAACTACCATCCATCTGTGAAGTCATGGTGCTTCTGCAGTGCTCCTTACAGAAATATCTACACATTAATTCATAAATTATCGTACGCGTGACTGAGATATGACGACCTTGGTCGTTGCTTTTATTTAACTGTTGATCATATTTTATTAGTCTATGATTTTCTCAAAGCCAGTTAACTCCCAGCCTTTTCTACCGTGTACACTCGTCCGCATTATTTTATTTAGATTTACTAAAACCAGGCTATTGTTAATTCCTGTTTTCTTCGGAGTGTGCTAGCCTACTGGGGCACTGGCCGGGCCTTTGATCTTTGTGGGCTCAAGCGTTACCTTTGATCTGCCCTTGGTTGCATGATGAAGGGCTCTGCCAGCTCTATGTCCCTCGGAGGTAGAGAGGAGAACTGCAGAGGATCCCGTTCCACGATGTGGCGGTGCGTTTGGTCTGGGACCCTGTACGGCCTTGTTAAACAAGATATCAAATTCTACTCCCAAATTTATTATGTAAAAAGAAGATTCCCCATCACATCAAAATATCATAACATGCATGGAGACTATGCAAAAAGAAGATTCCCCATCACATCAAAATATCATAACATGCATGGAGTACTAAATGTAGATAAAATCAAAAACTAATTACATAGTTTTGTTGTGCTCTGCGAGACGAACATTTTGAGCCTAATTAATCAATTTTTGAACAATTTTTTACAAATACAAACGAAATACTATAGTGACGCAATGATTACGAAGTGACATCATACTCCCAAATCCACCCTCCCAAATTCAACATCTAAACAAGGCCTACGTTTTGGACTTGGGGCAACGTCTGCCGCTACACTGTGGAAATGCATCGAACTTTGCTGTAGCGTGTAGACGTGTAGTAGGCCCGTAGGGAGTAGGAGTACCAGGGAGAGGGTTGTCCGTGCTATAGGTTTGAACTTTAAATAGTCGTACAGAAAAAAAATGAGAACAAATTTTCAAAAAAAGATAAAAATGAGAACATGTGTAGAAAAAGGGAAATAGTCAAGTCTGGTCCTTTTCTTTTTCTTACGGATCTGCGCTTGTAAAACATTTTGATTCAAACAGTGAAGCATGTACAAGATATGCTCAAACGAAAAGGTGCAGAATAAAACTCCCCAAAAGAGAAAGGACCAATGCGTACCGAAACGTAAAGCCTTGCTAGGTTGCTTATATAGAACGTGGTCATTTTCAAGACCTCTGCGAAAACTACCTTCTCAAAGGCAGATATCCTCCTGAATTTGGTCGAGCATGGGACTTTTGCGGCATGCACAGTGCTTGCTTGAACTCCTGCCACCATATAGCCGTGTCCGTGTGGCCAATTTGCGTAACCTTTCGGTTCTTGCCGGCCAACGCCAACGTTCCTGAGCTACCAGAAATGTAACATGACACGCGTCATGCGAATGGTCCAAGTCATGGCAGTAGTGATCGAGAAGCTCGAGCTAGCCGTTCTCTTTTTTTCCGAGCATGCCACAACGTTCCTGCGCTACCAGAAATGTTACAGGTGCGGCCCAAGGTGTTTTCCCTTCAGAAAAGTGAAAACGATGTGGCACGAAGAATCCAGAGTACATTTTGCAGTATGTGCGTTGTAACCTCTCGCGATTTTGACTGATAAGTGTCTCTCACCAATCTAGTGCCGTGGACCTATGGCCCGGACTCGACAGCGAGACGAAGCCTCGTCACCGTCGAAGAGGAGGGAAAACGGGGAGAAACATGATTAACCACCAGCATATTCCGATGCCGAACCAACGTGCAAGCAAACGCACCTCAAAGGTCTAGGAGATGACATATTCAGAGGCTGACAGTTCATTCTAGATGAAAACTGCTGCTGTTTAAAATCACATTGAACCTAAAAGGAAATGGCTGGGCCACTGGGCATATAGCTAGCCGAGCACGGCCCAAGATGGGCTTTTTCAAAAAGGCCCAATCCGGTAAGAGCAAATAGTGGCCCGCGTCTACGGCCTTTTTGAACAGTATGGGTGCTTTCTCCTAGAGTTTGGTAATGACATTGATCCATCAGAAATTCTAACAAAGTTTCGTGTTCCAAATGAGTCCTAAGCCCATATAATTAATTCAAAATACTGGCTCAATTAGCATATTTGCAATTCACGTAGTTAACGTGCTTAGAAGTCCATTCATTTAGTCATTGTTCACAAATGGATTTTGCAGATTGTTACATAATTAGGCCGCAACCTTGTTCGTTTGGATTACCAGCCACCAGCCAGCAGTGTTTTTCTCTCAGCAAAAACCAACACCAGCCACCCACCACCAACCAGCCAGCAGTGTTTTTCTCTCAGCAAAAACCAGCACCAGCCACCAGCCAAACGTACGGAGCAACTTGGCTCAAGGGCACGGGGCGCCACTAAATTTTCTGATTTTCAATGCAGTGATCCATATTTAGGTCCTGTTTGTAGGATCCAACCAGCTGCGGATACTGTTGAACGTGTATTGTTCACGACAATATTCACGTGATCTCTTTCTCTCTTCTCCAATAAACTATAGCCAGTGAACCAAATATTTTGGATCCAGCAGCTTCAGCTCCTCGTGATACTGTAGCAAGGAACTGCTCGGAGTCATAACAAATGGGGCCTTTGTGAAGTTATAAAGGTTCGTATACTAGCAGTGACCTCTTGTTTTCTAGGTTAGGTCCGCCCTAATGTTAATCTTTCTTCTTGTTTGCTTTAGACTTCCTGGATCACTGTTCAGCTCTGCCACTGCCATCCTGGCTCCGCCCCCTAGTGTTGAACTAGAAAATAAATTTGAGTTGTCCTGGATAAACACGACCAGCTTTTTATCTCAGTGGCGGATCTAGAACTTCTTTGCAACTTACGCGATCCTCGTTATGTTAAATTATTTAGCTTGGAAAATGTCATGTTTCCTTATGCAACTTCGAGATCACCGTTGTATTTTGCTGAGAGGAGCCGAGGCAGCCGCTCGAGCTCGACGAGCAGTAGATCCTCCACTGTTTCACATCATATAAAGCCTAAAAGTATAAACAAAAGAAAAAAGTCCATTCCACACCCTTTAACTATCAATGTTGTCCGATTTTTAACCATCAACTGCAAAATCAGATATTCGACACCCTTCAACTTTTCAAACCGTGTAATCTACACCCTTTTGGTGGTTTTAATTGCAGTTTTCGCTGATGTGGCGCCACATTTACCGTCCTATGTGGCGCCACATCAGCCATAAGAGGGTAAATTGGTCTGCTTTGATAGTTCAAGGGCGTCACCTAAATTTTATCAAAAATATTATAGAAAATATTTTTTATTAAAAACATACATAGTTAAAAATACTACGATCTTTTTCAGTCTTAGAAAATTAATATAAAATATATTTTAGCCTAGAAAAATATAGTAACTATTTTTTTCTAGAATCATGCTCTACTCTTACAATGCCTGGTTAGGAGTTACTTTGATCTTTTCAATCACCTTTTTTTATCAAAATGACTCATAATTAGGCGCTACAGGAGTGTAGCATAATTTTAGAAAAAATATAAAATTAATTCAACTCTTTTCTAAGATAAAACAAATTTTTTATTGTTTTTTGAAGACTGAATTAGATTTTTGCATTTTAAATTATATTTGTTTTCCAAGAAAAATATATTATATTTTTTTTTTTGACAAAATCTAGTTTACCCCTCGAACTATCAAAGCGGACCAATTTACTCCCCTAATAGCTAATGTGGCGGTGAAAGGCCTATAGCCTAGTGGTTTGAGCACCTCAGTAGCACCCAGTAAACCAGGTTCGACTTTATATAGGAGCGAATTAATTCGGTTTGGAATAAAAAATATAACAATAGGTAGGGGCTTCCCTGCTGACTTCGATCACAATGCCTGGCGCCACGTCAACGAAAACGGACATCAAAATCACTAAGGGGTGTAAATTGGATGGTTTGAAAAGTTGGAGGGTGTCGATCATCTGGTTCTTTTTTGTATTTGAGGGTTGTAAATCGGACAACGCCGATAGTTGAGGGTGTGAAGTGGATTTTTTCCTAAACAAAATCATGTTCGACTTTTTTATACTTATGTGTTTATTAAGGGTTTGTAATATAAAAAATAGATTCTAAGATATAGAAAAGCAATTGGTGGACAAGAAAAGGCTCCAATTCTACTGAATATGAAAACACACTAGTACATAAATTATGTAAAAAAAAGAATCGAGATAGTCAATTCTCATTGACATCATTCATCAAATCGAATGGAATTTTTGTAAATGTGTATGGTGTGGCCTCTTGTGCCAGGTTGCCCTGCATGCAGTCGTGGCTTATGCATCATTTAGGAGCAAAAACGTGACTAACCCCATGGTATGTGGGTGACTATGTAGGCTCGGCACCTCGACTTGAAACATCCGCTACCACCAGTCCACCACAGCTCTCGCAACGTCCCCGGACCCCACCTTCTGATCATCGTTTTCTATCACTTATGGGGCCCTACCTTAAAAACAACAACATAGCCTTTTGTCCCAAGCTAGTTGGGGTAGGCAACACCGCCAACACCGGAAGAAGTAACTCTTCTCAAGGATAATCAAAATATCACTGTATGTTTTGAATTAACCCGTTGCTTCTTTTTCATCTTAGGCATAGCACTGTAAAAAACGCATGGTGCAGGAGCAGATGCAGGATGACTAGCATTAGTGGCAGAGAGAGAGGAGGGCATAGGAAGCGTTCAAAGATGTAGCAAATAGTTAGTGCTAATGCAATTATGCAAAACCAAGCAAATAAAACCTAGTATTCACAATCATTTGGAGATAAATAGTCTTAGGCCAATAAGAGCATCTCCGGCCTTTTTTCTCGATTCATATTTTTCAATACTAGTTAACTGAGATGTTTACTTTATTATAGTTTCATAATCATCTAAATTCAAGCTAATAAGGACTCAGCATCTAAATTAATACTTAGGCTCGATATGGCAGTGCTTCTGTTTTTTTTTAAAAAAAAACACCTAGGCTCTGTTCCAAGTTGCAAGAAAAATAGCAAACCAGCATATCCATTTTTTTTTTGTCTTAAAGAAACTTGTCTCGGCGTGACATGTTAATTTCCCGAAAATAGCCGTGGTCTAACCGGCCGGTATCTTGAGATCCCCTGTTTCGTAGAAGAGTGAGCGTAGGAACACAAGTCTAATAGTGCATTTGGGCCCCATCTGGCTTACCTCAAACACGAGTCTCAACCACGAGCCACTCGTAGACCGTTGTCTAAACTTGCATCACATGAATACATGATGCAGCGCTTAGCATGGAGAAAAGAAAAAGGTCGGTACGCCGGAACTGGAAGACAGTGGTAAGAGACGCTCAGGCAAACAGGAGAGTTGCTAAACACAGAGCAACAGGTGACGCAGGCAGCTCGGAGCACAGGACTAGCGCTGCCGCGGTGCTGCCACCACGGCACCACTTATGACCAAACCACTTGGCCCCTAGCGCGCTAGCGGGCACATCGACACGAGTTGACTCGCAGTGGAGAGCAGCCCTGTGCGTGTGTACTGTGGCTGCCGCTTCCGCTCTCGCCGCTGGGTTCTTCTTCGAACTGACTATCCGCCACCTCCGGTCTTCTTGGCCCAGATGCAAATCGATTGAGCTCTGCCTCTGCGTGCAGTCCAATTGGCCGCCGATGAGGCCTTGCTAGGATGTAGGCCCATGACTTGCGTTGCCGTCCATGGTGTTCCTGCTGGTGGCCTAGGACGAACCAGCCGATCGAGTCGGACCAATGCTGGCGAGATCCATGAACACTGCAGCGGGAGGCCTCGCCATTGCCGTCGTCCCCGTCGAAGCTGCGGACCACGGCGTGCTGCTGTTTTGGTTGCGCGAACGGCGCCGACGCGAGGGGCACGAAGAAGGCCAGTTGGCGCCGGCGCCGGCGGCAGGGTGCGGTTGTAGGGAGTTCCGACATGCTAGGGCATCGGTCGTGTGTTCGCGTGGGAGGGATGAGTTCTGCAAATCTGCAATGAGTTTCCAATACTGACGTTGAACCAAACAAAACAAGGTTTCTGTTACACCGTAACAGATAGCATTGGTTATTGATTACGATACCGTTACCGCTAACTTTGCTGAACCAAACACTACCTTAGTGCTAATGCAATTATGCAAAACCAAGCAAATAAAACCTAGTATTCACAATCATTTGGAGATAAATAGGCTGGCCTCTTAAGCCAATTAAGCCAATAAATTAATTCAAAATACTAGCTCAATTAGCATATTTGCAATTCACGTAGTTAACGTGCTTAGAAGTCCATTCATTTATTCGTTGTTTACAAACGGATTTTGCAGATTGTTACATAATTAGGCCGCAACCACGTTGAGCCAGCAAGGGCACGGGGCGCCACTCAATTTTCTGATTTTCAATGCAATGATCCATATTTAGGTGCCGTTTGTAGGATCCAACCAGCTCCGGATACTGTTGAACATGTATTGTTCACGACAATATTCACGTGATCTCTTTCTCTCTTCTCCAATAAACTATAAGCCAGTGAAACAAATATTTTTGGATCCAGGAGCTTCAGCTCCTCGTGATGCTGTAGCATGGAGTCAAACTGCTCGGAGCCATAACAAATGGGGCCTTGGTGAAGTTATAAAGGTTCGCTCTAATGTTAATCTTTGTTCTTGTTTGCTTTAGATTTCCTGCATCACTGTTCAGCTCTGCCATCCTTGCTCCGCCCCTAGTGGTGGAACTAGAAAATAAATTTGAGTTGGCCTGGATAAACACGACAAGCATTTTACATCAGTGGCGGACCTAGAACTTCTCTGCAACCCGGGTGATCCTCATTATGTTGATATAGAAAAACAATTGGTGGACAAGAAAAAGCTTCAATTCTACTGAATATGAAAACACACTTGTACATAAATTATATCAAAAAAAGAATCGAGATAGTCAATCCTCATTGACATCATTCATCAAATCGAATGGAATTTTTTTTGTAATGTGTATGGTGTGGCCTCTTGTGCCAGGTTGCACAGCATGCAGTCGTGGCTTATGCATCATTTAGGAGCAAAAACATTACTTTGACGAGTCGTTCGTCTATCCACAACCCCATTCTATGTGTGTGACTATGTACTATGTAGCCCTCCTAAGGCTCGGCACCTCAACTTGAAACATCTGCCACCACCAGAGCTCTCCCAACGTCCCCGGACCCCCACCTTCTGATCATCGTTTTCTATCACTTACCTTCCTAAAAAAAATTCTAGATATACACCGGAAGAAAGTGATCCTTTTCATGAATAATCAAAATATCATTGTATGTTTCGAATTAACCCGTTGCTTCTTTCTCGTCCATAGCACTGTAAAAAACGCATGGTGTAGGAGCAGATGCAGGATGACTAGCATTAGTGGCAGAGAGGAGGAGGGCATAGGAAGCGTTCAAACATGTAGCAAGTAGTTAGAAGCTGGTTGGTTCGGCCGATTCGCAGCGTAATCAGATAACGCTGTGATTTGATTTCGTTACTTTCTGTTTGGCTTGCGCACTCTGGAAACGGATGACACGGTATCTAATACAGGCCCTATACGATTCCGATACCGTCCGAAATCAGCCGTATCAACTTATCGCAGCGCCGTAACGATTCGTTATCCCTATTTCCTCGGGGTCTCGCTTCTTCTTCGAACTGACTATCCGCCACCTCCGGTCTTCTTGGCCCAGATGCAAATCGATTGAGCTCTGCCTCTGCGTGCAGTCCAATTGGCCGCCGATGAGGCCTTGCTAGGATGTAGGCCCATGACTTGCGTTGCCGTCCATGGTGTTCCTGCTGGTGGCCTAGGACGAACCAGCCGATCGAGTCGGACCAATGCTGGCGAGATCCATGAACACTGCAGCGGGAGGCCTCGCCATTGCCGTCGTCCCCGTCGAAGCTGCGGACCACGGCGTGCTGCTGTTTTGGTTGCGCGAACGGCGCCGACGCGAGGGGCACGAAGAAGGCCAGTTGGCGCCGGCGCCGGCGGCAGGGTGCGGTTGTAGGGAGTTCCGACATGCTAGGGCATCGGTCGTGTGTTCGCGTGGGAGGGATGAGTTCTGCAAATCTGCAATGAGTTTCCAATACTGACGTTGAACCAAACAAAACAAGGTTTCTGTTACACCGTAACAGATAGCATTGGTTATTGATTACGATACCGTTACCGCTAACTTTGCTGAACCAAACACTACCTTAGTGCTAATGCAATTATGCAAAACCAAGCAAATAAAACCTAGTATTCACAATCATTTGGAGATAAATAGGCTGGCCTCTTAAGCCAATTAAGCCAATAAGAGCATCTCCGGCTTTTTCTCGATTCATATTTTTCAATACTAGTTAACTGAGATGTTTACTTTATTATAGTTTCATAATCATCTAAATTCAAGCTAATAAGGACTCAACATCTAAACACTTAGGCTCGATATGGCAGTGCTTTTGTTTTTTCAAAAAAAAAACACATAGGCTTCGTTCCAAGTTGCAAGAACACAATAGCAAACCAGCATATCAATTTTTTTTTGTCTTAGAGAAACTTGTCTCGGCGTGACATGTTAATTTCCCGAAAATAGCCGTGGTCTAACCGGCCGGTATCTTGAGATCCCCTGTTTCGTAGAAGAGTGAGCGTAGGAACACAAGTCTAATAGTGCATTTGGGCCCCATCTGGCTTACCTCAAACACGAGTCTCAACCACGAGCCACTCGTAGACCGTTGTCTAAACTTGCATCACATGAATACATGATGCAGCGCTTAGCATGGAGAAAAGAAAAAGGTCGGTACGCCGGAACTGGAAGACAGTGGTAAGAGACGCTCAGGCAAACAGGAGAGTTGCTAAACACAGAGCAACAGGTGACGCAGGCAGCTCGGAGCACAGGACTAGCGCTGCCGCGGTGCTGCCACCACGGCACCACTTATGACCAAACCACTTGGCCCCTAGCGCGCTAGCGGGCATATCGACACGAGTTGACTCGCAGTGGAGCAGCCCTGTGCGTGTGTACTGTGGCTGCCGCTTCCGCTCTCGCCGCTGGGCGCCGACCCGGCCCGACTCCGCAGCAGTGCAGCACGCTGGCACGGCTCGGCCCGGCCGGCGCAGGGCGTGTGCATGCACCGGAGTCGGAGGAGAGCCGCAGCGCCAGTGCTCCTCCGGCAGCAGCGATGCATCGGGCGCCTTTTCGTCGCACAGTACTCGCGAGCACGCACGCACGCACGCACGTACGGGCGAGCGGGGCGGGGTGGCTGTGCCTGGCCGGGGCAGCTCACGGCTTTGCAGTCGCAGCTGCTGCCGGCTGCCCCCACAGGGAGGAACAGACAAGCGATGGCTTGCGGGCTTTACTGCCCTTTCCGTGTGTTGGGTGCGCATCGGGCGGTGGTGCTGGTGCAGGGCGACTGGTGGAGCCGGTGGGGCGGTGGGCAGGCGGGGGAGGGCCGGGCCGGACGGAGGGGAGACAGGGGACACGCGCGGGCGCTGGCTGGACAAGGGACAAGGGGAAAGAGGCTCATCATGGCCCTGCCGCGCCACGGCTGGCTGGCCTCTTGTTCCTCTCCCTGTCCCGTCGAGCTCGCCTGCCGTGCCTTGCATCGCATCGAGCGGGGCAAAATCTCTGCGGCGAGATACTTTGCGTGGGACGGAAGTGGTTCTGGACAGGCTTTCAGGCAGTGTTTGTGTTTAACACTCTCTGCTTAACCATCCATGGGACAGGCGGCACTGCCGGTGAGTGTGGGCGTAAAAAGGAAAAGAGACGGGACGGTTATTCCTCGAACCCATTCTGCAACGTACTCACACACAGCTACCAGTACTAGCGAAGGTTATACCGTAGTACTACTCCGATATAAAAGAAATGTGCCTGACGTTGCCAATGCTTTTCCCCGACAAGGTGATGCTAATAGGGACGTTCCAGATGTTACGTGCGACGTGATATTAGGCCGTGTTTAGTTCCCAAAACTTACCAAAAGCAACTCCCAAGTTCACTATGCAAAAAGAAAGATTCCCATCACATCAAAATGTCATAACATGCATAGAGTACTAAATGTAGATGAAATCAAAAATTAATTGCACAGTTTTGTTGCACACTGCGAGACGAACATTTTGATCCTAATTAATCATTTTTTGGACAATTTTTCGCACATACAAACGAAATGCTACAGTGACGTAATGATTACGAAGAGACATCATCGTACCAAATTTGGCCACCAAAATTCGGTATCTAAACAAGGCCTTAGTATTCTCTGATGAAGCTCCCAGCACTAGCCTGCTGTAGTAGCCATTAGCAGGTGCTCTCTCTCGATGTGCCGTGCGCCTCGAGCACCATCCATTGACAAGATAAAACAATTTTTCCGTCAACCATGCGATGTTTTGGTTTGATTAACGAGGAACGAACCTATTCGGTGGCGAACAAAGTGAGAGCAGCCGGCCGGCCACTTCGCGTTAGTCAATGATCTCCGAATTATATTCTATATAGTGGTAACACGGTACTAAAACAGCGGCCAATGTTTTCGAGCTGGATACGGGTAAAAAAAGAAAAAAGAAATACCGTGGTGATCCCTGATCACGCACTCACGCAGAAAAGCAGGCACGCAGGGCGGAATCGGCCGGCCGGAGTCACGGACGCGAGGGCAGGCAGAGAGCCCCGCGCTCGAGCACACCCCGGCCGGGGAGTAGGCATGATGGCCTGCGAGGCGAGGCGAGGCGAGGCGATGATGCGCGCATGGACGGGGGAGGGGGAACACGCGGCTAGTGTTTCGTAGAAGAGTGAGTCAGTGAGTGTAAGGAACACAAGTCTAATAGTGCATTTGGGCCCCACCTGGGCACCTCAAACACGAGTCTCAACCACGAGCCACTCGTAGACCGTTGTCTAAACTTGCAGCACATAATGCAGCGCTTAGCACGGAGAAAAGAAAAAGGTCGGTACGCCGGAACTGGAAGACAGTGGTAAGAGGCGCTCACCGCTCAGGCAAACAGGAGAGTTGCTAAACGCAGAGCAACAGGCGACGCAGGCAGCTCGGAGCACAGAACCAGCGCTGCCGCGGTGCTGCCACCACTTATGAACAAACCACTTGGCCCCTAGCGCGCTAGCGGGCATATCGACACGAGTTGACTCGCAGTGGAGCAGCCCTGTGCGTGTGTACTGTGGCTGCCGCTTCCGCTCTCGCCGCTGGGCGCCGACCCGACCCGACTCCGCAGCAGTGCAGCACGCTTGCACGGCTCGGCCGGCGCAGGGCGTGTGCATGCACCGGAGTCGGAGGAGAGCCGCAGCGCCAGTGCTCCTCCGGCAGCAGCGATGCCTCGGGCGCCTTTTCGTCGCACAGTACTAGCAGTACTCGCGAGCACGCACGCACGTACGGCCGAGCGGGGCGGGGTGGCTGTGCCTGGCGCGCCGGGGCAGCTCACGGCTTTGCAGTCGCAGCTGCTGCCGGCTGCCCCCACAGGGAGGAACAGACAAGCGATGGCTTGCGGGCTTTACTGCCCTTTCCGTGTGTTGGGTGCGCATCGGGCGGTGGTGCTGGTGCAGGGCGACTGGTGGAGCCGGTGGGGCGGTGGGCAGGCGGGGGAGGGCCGGGCCGGACGGAGGGGAGACAGGGGACACGCGCGGGCGCTGGACAAGGGACAAGGGGAAAGAGGCTCATCATGGCCCTGCCGCGCCACGGCTTGGCTGGCCTCTTGTCCCTCTCTCCCTGTCCCGTCGAGCTCGCCTGCCCGTGCCTTGCATCGCATCGAGCGGGGCAAAATCTCTGCACGGCGAGTGCTCTCTCTCGATGTGCCGTTCGCCTCGAGCACCATCCATTGACATGATAAAACAATTTGTCCGTCAACCATGCGATGATTTGGTTTGATTAACGAGGAACCTATTCGGTGGCGAACAAAGTGAGAGCAGCCGGCCGGCCACTTCGCGTTAGTCAATGATCTCCGAATTATATTCTATATAGTGGTAACACGGTACTAAAACAGCGGCCAATGTTTTCGAGCTGGATACGGGTAAAAAAAGAAAAAAGAAATACCGTGGTGATCCCTGATCACGCACTCACGCAGAAAAGCAGGCACGCAGGGCGGAATCGGCCGGCCGGAGTCACGGACGCGAGGGCAGGCAGAGAGCCCCGCGCTCGAGCACACCCCGGCCGGGGAGTAGGCATGATGGCCTGCGAGGCGAGGCGATGATGCGCGCATGGACGGGGGAGGGGGAACACGCGGCTAGCAGGCAGCAGGCTACGGGTAGGCGTAGCTAGCCGGCAACATTGACGCATCGGCAGCGGCAGCTACCTACTCCTGCGCTGCCGCCCCCGAGCATGTGGCCGGCCGGGCTCTGCTCTGCCCGGCCGCGCGCGCGGTGCACTGGCATTGTTGCGGCCTTGCGGGAGGAGAGTGGGAGCCCGGAGCGGCGAGGTGGTAGCAGGAACTTGCAGAGGCCAGCGCCCAGCGGCAGCGGCTGCCGGCAGGGGACGTGCAGCCGTGCAGCGCAGTGTAGGTGTAGCCGAAGCTCGAGAGCATCCGGTGAGCCGCAGAGGACATGGACATCATCGGCTTCCACACCAACGTGCAATGTTTGACTTATCGGCAGCGAAGCATAAGAAAAGCAACAAACCATGCAGGTGACGCTCAAAAAAAAAACAAACAAACAAACCATGCAGGTGAATCTTTTACCCCTCTCGCCCCCTCTGAGCCGCGGTTGCCAAAGGGCGGCCCCGTTGCCATTGAGGGTAGGGGGAACTGTCCGGAGTGCACGTGATTGTGGTCTGTTACTGTTAGCAGCATGTGTGAGTAGTGTGATTCGAGTAAAACACAAAAATGAATACTACTCCTCCGTCTTGAGCAGGTGCCGGACGGCAGCCGCAAGCCACGGGACGTGCAGAGCCAGATCAGACCAGCCATCTGCTGCCCCCGCGCCCACCGGCCAGCCTCGGCACAGCTTGCGACGGGATAAATGTTAAGGGCATGTTTGGATACCAGGGACTAAAACTAAGGGACTAAAACTAGTCTCTAAGGGGCTAAAATTGTTGTTTGGATCCAAGGACTAAAAGGGACTAAAATTGTTTTAATGGCTTACGCAAAGACGATTTTACCCCTGCTCACCTACCCCTCTCTTCCCGAGCGGCCCTGCTTCCCACCGTCGTGCCCTCCGTCCACCCCCGCCCGCCGACGCTCCCCTCCCGACCCATCATCACCACCGCCGCGGACGAAGACGAAGAAGAAGACAGCAGCAACAGCCATGAGGCAGTGGAAGTCGCTGGTCCCGGCGCTGCACCTGCCGTCCTCGGCCTCGGCCTGGAGGGGGGACAGAGAGAGGGGGGACCGGGGGAGGGGGGGAGGGCATGTGATGGAAAGTAGCAGTTTTAGTCCCTATTAGCTCCTATTGTGTATGAGTTTTAGTCCCTTTGTCCATTTTAGTCTCAAGGGTTTGCATCTTTAGTCTGTTTTAGGACTAATTTTAGTCCATTTTAGTTTTAGTCCCTGAAACCAAACAGGCCCTAGATGGTGGGATTGGTGGATGGACAATTGGACACGGTTTCGTGTCCGCCCGACGTCCGTGCCCGTGCCCGCGGGGGAGCAGCACCAGGCACGGGCACGGCAGGGGGGCGGCATGGGAAACGGGGGTTGCGTGGCGTGGGGGGTGCGGCGCGGGATGGGGCTGGGCGCGCGCGGCCGTGCGGCGCGGCGGCCGGGGGAGAGGGACGTGTCCGTGGCGCTGTCGGGCGGGTCTCGCCCGCTCGTGTCGGCGGTTCTATCCCTGCGTCCCAACCTCTCGACCGTGTACGCCTTAATTTCCTTACCCACCATTGGAGCCTTCCTGCACCGGATTGCCGTTTTTTTTCTCTTCTCATGGAAAATGTGGGGAGAGGGGAGACGCACCAACCACACCAACCTGCGCGGGGCATTGACGCTACCTCCACCTACTCTCTTCCTAGTTCCTAATCACGGCTATCAGCGGCTTCAATATTTCTTCGCCTTTGGTAGTCCTCAGAGAAGAAAACGTAGAAGCATGTAAATACATGGAAGTGCTGTGCACAGACCACTACTTGCAGATTCCAGCCTGCAAGATTCTAACCTTGGCCATGCGGCAACAATGGCGCTTCGACAATTTGTTTAAGAAGACAATGGCTCTTCCGTGTAAGCTGCCAAATCCCCACGTCTACGTAACCCTGAGCCGTCCGCCGTGACGTCCTGAGCTGCGGCAGCAGGAATGGGATGGTCCGAGACCGGCCCTTTCCATTATGCGTTCTCCTTTGTTTTCTCCAGCGATAACAGTATTATTCCTTACGGTCAATGGTCATGGACGCCAGGCCAGCTTCTCCTCCCAGCTGGAAATGGTAAGAGTGGGACATGATTGGTTCGCGAGGGGCCGATTTGTCCCGTGATGTGATTAGTCGATGCTGATTTTAACGGCATTGTTTAGCCACGACGTGCATTCCCCAAACCTGGCCAGGCTACCTTGTTTAGTTCCTGCCCCAAATTTATTATGAAAAACAAGATTCCCCGTCACAACAAAATATCATACCATGCATGTAGTACTAAATGGAGATAAAATCAAAAACTAATTACATAGTTTTATTGTACTCTGCGAGACGAACATTTTGAGCCTAATTAATTATTTTTTGGACAATTTTTCACACGTACAAACGAAATGCTACAGTGGCGTAATGATTACGAAGGGACACATCCTCATAAATTTAGGGTCCCAAATTTGGCATCTAAGGCCTTGTTTAGATGTTGAAATTTGGGATGTGAATTTGGGAGTATGATGTCACTTCGTAATCATTGCGTCACTGTAGCATTTCGTTTGTATGTGCGAAAAATTGTCCAAAAATTGATTAATTAGGCTCAAAATGTTCGTCTCGCAGAGTACAATAAAACTATGCAATTAGTTTTTGATTTCATCTACATTTAGTACTTTTTTTCAAAAAAATCTACATTTAGTACTCCATGTATGTTATGACATTTTGATGTGACGGGGAATCTTATTTTTGCATAGTGAATTTGGGAGTTCCTTTTTCATCTAAGGTGGTGTTTAGATGGAGAATTGGGAGGTTGAATTTGGGAGTTGAATGTCTCTTCGTAATCATTGCGTCACTGTACCATTTTCGTTTGTATGTGTAAAAAATTGTCCAAAAATTGATTAATTAGGCTCAAAATGTTCGTCTCGCAGAGTACAACAAAACTGTGCAATTAGTTTTTGATTTCATCTACATTTAGTACTCCATGCATGTTATGACATTTTGATGTGATGGAAAATCTTCTTTTTGCATAGTGTATTTAGGAGTTGCTTTTTGGCGACTTTTGGGAACTAAACGCGGCCTAAACAAGGCCTAGACGAGGGAGTGCAGCCCCAGAAGAGCAGAGTACTGGTAGTAGTAGTGGCCCACGACCACGAGTCGCCTGACAAACAAGAGCACGGTCGACTACAGG
Organism: Echinochloa crus-galli; assembly: GCA_900205405.1. NCBI lineage: Eukaryota > Viridiplantae > Streptophyta > Magnoliopsida > Poales > Poaceae > Echinochloa > Echinochloa crus-galli. Next base: position 1,868,856 of record OAMR01000176.1, read on the forward strand.
TGGGAGCTGACTTGGACTCGTCCACCTGGAGCGGACGCCGCGCAAGCCGACCCCGCGCAGCGGAGCAGGCTCCCACGCACCGAGGCCACGGACCAGCAGCGGCCCAAGCGCAAGGCACCGCGCGACAAGACGACAAGCGGACAAGCTCCCCCCGGAGAAAAGAAAAAAAAGCGAGAGAAATTCGTTAAAAATCCTCCCGGTCGGCCACTTTTATTACCACCACCAGCCCCAGCAGCTCACAAGTCGTCGCTCGCTCCCCACCTCATCTCATCAGTCCACCTCCGCTCTCCAAACAAGGGGTGAGCGAGAAAACCACCCCACCTCACCTAGCCCTCCCTCTCTCTGCCTTCCCTGTCTCTTCCCCACCCGCCCCAATGTCGCCGCCCCTCGAGCCCCACGACTACATCGGCCTCTCCGTCGCGGCGCCGCCGACGCCGACCTCCTCCTCGTCGTCCTCCTCCTCGCCGGCGCCGCGTCTCACGCTCCGCCTCGGCCTGCCGGGCTCCGAGTCCCCGGACCGCGACTGCTGCGACGAGGACGTCGCCGCCGCGCTCTCCCTCGGCCCGCTGCCGGCGCCCGCCCCCAAGGCGGCGGCGGCGGGAGCCGCCAAGCGCGCCTTCCCGGACCCCTCCCCGCGCGCCGGCGCCGCCAAGGCCAGCGACGACAAGCAGCAGGCGCCCCCCGCCGCGCCGCCGGCCGCCAAGTAAGACCCAGCTTCGATTCGCGCTAGAGTGACTGATTCCGCCTGGGGATGGGACGCAGCCGGGGCTGATCGATCGATGCGGTGCTGTGTCGGTCCGTGCAGGGCGCAGGTGGTGGGATGGCCGCCCGTGCGGAACTACAGGAAGAACACCCTCGCCGCGACCGCCTCCAAGAGCAAGGCGCCGGCGGAGGAGGCCGCGTCCGGGGGCGGGCCCATGTATGTCAAGGTCAGCATGGATGGCGCGCCATACCTCAGGAAGGTGGACATCAAGATGTACTCCAGCTATGAGGACCTCTCCATGGCGCTCGAGAAGATGTTCAGCTGCTTCATCGCCGGTGAGTGATGCTCGGCTCTAAGCTTGTCTATGATGCGTTCCCCACTTGTGACTACACTAGTAGTACTACTCCTATCACTGCCATTTTAGGAAAAAGCGTATTGATTGGATCCGTTGCCATAGGAGCTTTGTGCTGTAGATTTACTCGGAAGGCTTGGGACACGAGCTTAGAAAATTACTATCACTACCAAATAAAAATTGCTGTCTTCAAACAAGGTCCACAAGAACATGCATGAAGTTAGCATTTATACTGTAACACGCTAGATATGTATGACCATGAAGAACCACCATACAGTCATTTGCCGCATAGGGGAACTCGATTTTCATCATGCCGTCATCCTAGTGCCTTCATGGCCTGATGGATAACAATCAATATGTAAACACGAAAGCAATATGATACAAATCATCCAGCAGTTTTTGCATAGTATTTTCTTAATGAGGTTACTAACTTAAGTCTGTGGTTTTAAAAGGTCAAAGTGGTCTGCACAAATCACCGAGCAAAGACAGGCTTGCCAATGGCTCAAAGGCGGATGTGGTCCAAGACCAGGAGTATGTCCTTACATATGAGGATAAGGATGCTGACTGGATGCTTGTTGGTGATCTTCCCTGGGAGTAAGTACCTTACATTCGTATATAATCGCAAGAATTCTGATCATGTGCAAGACGTGCAACCTTCTCATGATTTATAATGGTGCTAGCGTAGATTATTGTTGGATCAAGCTTGGTCCATCTGTTTTATTGGCAGTTGTTAGGAACATTATGACCATGGGAGGATATCATTTCCACCTTGTGAATGCATTACCTTGTAGCATCAGTAGCTCGGTCAGCATAGAAAGAGTTCTATATAGTCTTAACTTAATCTCAGCAGTATTCACTGTTCCTCAATCAGTAATAGCGATTTATGCAAATAACAGAAGGATGAAAAATGAGATGGGTGTGTGTCCGTGCACCTGAACTTTTTATTTCTAGATTTAAGGTTTATTTGTATTTTTTAAGCTAGCGATGTAATTGCCCATCACAGAACAGAACAGAAATATTTACATGCATCATCCCCTTTTTAAAATAGAGAGAATTCCCTATTTGACACTGAAAAAGTTACTCGTTCCTTCTTTGACCCTGAAAAAAATTTTGTTCCTTATTTGACACTGAAAAACATACTCATTCCTTATTTGACATTCCATCATGTTTTCCATCCATAAACCGTTTACTCCCGTGCGAAAAGACCATTTTGCCCCTCTGTCCTCGTGGGCCCCCTCTCTTCTGAGACAGACCAGCCATTGGCGGCGGCCGCGCGGCACAAAGCCCGCGTGTCCCGGCCGGCGGCGGCGGCCGTGCAGCACGAGGCCGGCGCGCCCGGCCATCGGCGGCGGCAGCCGCATGGCACGGGGCCCGCGAAACCGGCCGGCGACGGAGGTAGATGGCCGGCAGTGAGGTGCTCACGTGGGGGGCTCGTCCGCGCGGCGGAACAATGATGAAGTCCGGTGGGATGGAAGCGGCTCGGCGGAGAGATCCTCGTGGCGTCGTCCGTTTGCTTAGAGGGTCGACGGACGCGGCGAATCGGGACGGCGGCGCTCGGTCCCGGCGACGGCTGCCCATGGCTCAAACGCGGAGCTTCTTCGGCGGCCGGGCATGGACGGCGAGGATGCAGGGCGAGGCGGCGACAGGAGAGGGGGAGCTGAGCAGCACGGGGCCCGTGCCGTGCCGCGCGGCCGCCGCCACAGCTGGCTTGGATGCGCGGGCCTAGGTCGCGAGGCCGCCGCCGCCGCTGGCCAGGTGTTGCGACAGCCAGAGTGTGAGAAGGGAAGGAGAGGAAGGAGAAGAGAGGCTGCGGTGGGGCCCACGAGGACAGAGGGGCAAAATCGTCTTTTCCCACGGGAGTTAACGGTTCATGGATGGAAAACATGATGGAATGTCAAATAAGGAATGAGTAAGTTTTCCGGTGTCAAATAGGGAACAAAATTTTTTTCAGGGTCAAAGAAGGAACGAGTAACTTTTTCAGTGTCACATAGGGAATTCTCTCTTTAAAATATCCATGTACTACATCCTCTTTATATTGGCTATTGAAGCTTCCTCACATTTGGTCTACTAATTTGCTAAATTGGCTACCAAATATAATATTCTGTAAGTGTCATACCTGTTCAAGCTACCACTCTATATTGTGTGCAAGTTCTGATCGTATTGGTTACTTTGCAGTTTGTTTACCACTATCTGTCGGAAGTTGAAAATCATGAGGGGAGCGGATGCTGTTGGAAAAGGTATGTACTGTGTGTAACAATAGATCTAGAGATTCTGCATGTATTTTGTGCGTATATATGTTACTGGACAAGTTTGTTAATTACCAAGCAATAAGATTTGCAGTTGAACTATACTATGCTGTGGCTATATTTTTCAATGTTTTGCACGAGATGGCCATTGGTGCCTTAAATTATACAATGCAGTGAAAATATGTTAGGCCATAGATTAGTTATAACTATATCCTGGCTGCTGTTAAATTTTAGCTTATGTAGTGCCTATATGTATAGACCATTTTACCTGGCTTGCAACAGAGGTATAAACCTAAGGCACTAAGGTGGTAAAATGTTAACTGTAACAAACACTAGCTTGATGTTTTGGTACCTGAATCTGAAACTTGAATTCGGAATTGTTTTTTCCCCTTCTGCAATTAACATCACTGTCTAACGCATTTGGTGCTCTATTCTGAAAAATTGGTGGATCGTGTCATTCAGCTATAATTTTAATCTCGGGGTCTCGACTTTTGGCTATCCTGTATGATTCTTAACTATGTCCATTTCCCTGCAGCACCAAGAACCATGGAGCAGACAGGTCAGAACAAATAAGCTTGGCCTTCGTCTGCGCACGAAAGACATCAGTTAGCTGGGAGATGATGTTGAAGGCAGAAATAGTTCCCCGGAGATTATTTAAAATTCCTAGAATGTTAGTGTAGATTCACATGTTCCGAATTGTGCATTTGTATGTCTGTAATGTGATCCTCCAGATCGTGCAATCCTAGGTTGCTCTTGTTGTGCCCTTCAAAGGCAAAATCAGGGAGCGTGTGCTTGCATTCCCTGTTACTCTACTCTGAAATCATCCATCATGCCACCAGAACTGATGCTTCGTACTGTCAAGAGAGATGTCCTAATTGTTCAGTCGTAATTCATAAACTCGTAACTGTATTCCTTTTACAGGTGTAATGGTTGCTGCACGCTGCTTGCATCCACATTGATACCTAGTACTGTCAGCGCGTTTTACAGAAGCCCATCCCGGAATGAGCATGAGCTGGGATGGAATAGAAAGAGCTCGAAGCAAAGCAGGGGTTTGCGTTTGGGGCTTGCCACGGCTCACCATTTTCTTGGGGGATTCCCAAATCTCGAAATGAGTACCAAGTCCGGTCGCTGGGATCTTTGGGCCTCGAATCCCTCCGCCGCACCGAGAGAGGCCCGCCAGTCGTCGAAGAGTTCCCCGCCCGTGGCCGCACCAGCGCTCTCGCCGGTGGCCTCCTTCTCGCGTCCAAGCGAAGCCGCCGCCGTCTCCGCACCAGCACCAGAGTCCTTGTCGCCCGCCTACCTTTTGAGGCTGGGCCCCGCGGCCTCCGCCGCCGTCTCCTCCGCATCAACAATTTCAACATCCTCGTCGTCCTCCTTCCTCTTGAGGCTGGGCCCCGCGGCCTCCGCCGCCGTCTCCTCCGCGTATACAATTTCAACATCCTCGTCGTCCTCCATCCTCTCGAGGCTGGGCCCCGCGGCCTCCGCCGCCGTCTCCTCCGCATCAACAATTTCAACATCCTCGTCCTCCTCCTTCCTCTTGAGGCTGGGCCCCGCGGCGTCCGCCGTCGTCTCCTCCGCACCAATACCCTCGTCGTCCTCCTCGCGTCCGGCCGCGGCGGAGGCCTCGTCGTCCGCGCTGGCCTTCGGCTTGCGCGGGTAGCCGTACACCTTGCTCAGGACAAGCGGGTGCGTCTGGATCCCGCCGTTTTGGTCGAGGCGGAGCTCCACCATGACCCACCCGGACCGCTTGCCGTCCTCCTTCCTCTCGAAGCCGAACTTCTGTCTTTGCCCTATCCGCGGGCGCTTGCCGTGTCCGACGGGCTGCGGCCTCCTGCTTGGCCTCCAGGCGCCCTCCCCGGTGTCCACGTTTCGCTTCAGCCTGCCTCCCCTGAACTGCTGCAGCGTCGTGAAGAAGTACCACGCGCTTTCCCCGTCGCGCGCGGTCGCCGGCGGGAACCGCTTGGTGAGGTCGTCGGGGCCGGCGGTGTAGAGATCAGCCTCGTTGATGAAGTCCTCCTTGGCTTCGGTCTCGATCCGGGGGCGCAGGTAGGAGACGATGAGCTCCTCATCGGAAGGGTGCATGACGAAGGGCGCAGGCGGCGGATTGTTCGGGAAGCCAGCCATGGCGTGGATGGAATTGTTTGGGGAGCCGTTGTGATCAGGCGGCGAGGCCCGGCGGCGGTTTATATAGCAGGCAGCCTCGACCGGACGGTTACATGTCGGTCATACAGGCCCAAAGACAACTCCCAAATTTACTATATAAAAAAGAAGATTTCCCATCACATCAAAATGTCATAACATGTATGGAGTACTAAATATTGATGAAATTAAAAATTAACTGTACAGTTTTGTTGTACTCTACAAGACGAACATTTTGAGCATAATTAATTAATTTTTGGACAATTTTTCGCACATACAAACGAAATGCTACAGTAGCGTAACGATTATGATGTGACATCATACTCCCAAATTCACCCACCCAATTTCAACATCTAAACACGGCCATAGTTCCAGTTCTCGGTAAATTATTACAGTTAATTTCTCTTTCGTTTAACAAGAAAGAAATTCGAAGAATTACATCGGGGGTTTCTGAACATTAATTGCTGCTGCATTTGAATTTGGAAAAAGAGAGAAAAATACAACAGATTACACAGAGATTTCTGGCCATAATTTTCTGCTGCGTTTTTTTAATTAACCAGGCCAAAGTATTTCTGAACATTTGGTGCGTTTTATCATCGCGCTGCATCTTTGGGCAGCAAGTACGCGATAATCTGAGCTACGTTCATGCTCATCAGCCTGCAGCTCTAACATCGCTACAGCCCGCAGTTCAGAATAAAAAAGCTTTACATTCATCTGCAAGGGCTGCAATCCAAGCTAGGTGCAAGATGATGTTGAAATCTGAAATAGTTTCGAGGGAAGTATCAGAAATCTCTTGTATGTATGTCTTTGGTACATTTTCATGTGTCTGGAACATGCTCTTCTTTCAGATCAGGCAGTCTGGGTTGCCATTTTTTGCCCATTGAAATCAGGCCAGGTAGCACTCTGCTTCATGGCTTCCCTGCTCAAGAGTTATAACAAAGAAAAAAAATACTCGCGAATTTGAAACTGTTTAGAAGCAAACATCGCAAATTCTCAGGTTCATCAGTGTAATTATCATGTGTTTCCGAGACAAGTGCATTTGTAAGCCGTGGCTGCAATGTGAGATCTTGAGATGGTGCAACCGTGGCCTGAATTTGCTCTGAACATATGTTTAGGCCAATGTATCCAGGTACTAACAGTAACTATATCCAGGCTGCTGCCAAATTGTAGCTTATGTAGTTCTTGCGTGTATAGATCATTTCTCTTGGACAGCAACAGCGGGAAAAAAAAATCTAAGGAACTAAGATGATGAAATGTTCATTGTAGTAAACTGTAGCTTGCTGTTTTGGGAGCTGAATCTGAAACTTTTGGTTTGGAATTTTGTTTTTCATCTACAACTAACGCCACTGTCTAACGCGTCTGGTGCTCTATTCTGAAAAATTAGTGCACTGTGTCATTCCGCTGTAATTTTAATCTTGGGGTCTCAACTTCAGTCTACCTTGTATGATTCTGAACAATGTCCATTTCCCTGCAGCTCCAAGAACCATAGAGCAGACAGGTTACAAAAAAGTTAGCTGGGAGACGTTGTTCACGGCAGAAATACTAGTTCCTGGGGATTATCTAAAACCCCTCGAATGTTAGTGTAGATTCATGTGTTCCTGAATTGTGGATTTGTATGTCTGTAATAATGTGATCCTTCACATCGTGCAATTGCAGGTTGCTCTTGTTGTGTTCTTCAAAGGCCAAAATCATGGAGCACTCTATTTCCTGTGCGTGCTTGCTTTCCTGCATTCCCAATTACTTGACTCCGAAATCATCCATCATGCCACAAGAACTGATGCTTCGTAATTTCAAGAAAGCTGTGCTGATTGTTCAGTTGTAATCTGTTTTTTTTTGAAAACCTTAGTTGTAATCTGGTAATTGTGCTTTTTACAGGAGCAATGGATGCTGCAGATTGCTTGCTACTACATTGATACCTACTAGCAGACACCTAGTACTAATCGTATTTTACAGCGAGCACGGATTTGTGCTTGGTTACTCACGGCTCATCATTTCTTGGGGATTTCCGGGAAATCGAAGAACGGGCGGTGGTCAGGTTCTTCATGGCTTGTCTGGGGATCTCGGAACCTCATCAAAGGAAGGTGAAGAACGGTCGGTGGTCAGGTTCTTCATGCTTGTCTGGGGATCTCGGATCTCCGGGCTCGTTCGCTTCCTCCGGAGCATAGAGAGGCAGCGCCGCCGAATTCCCCAGTCGCGGCCGCACCAGCGCTCTCGTCGTCGGCCTCCTTCTTACGCCCTGGAGATGCCGCCGCCGCCGCCGTCTCAGCACCAGAGTCCTTGTCGCCCGCCTTCCTCTTGAGCCTGGACCCCGCGGCCGCCGCCGTCTCCGCATCGATCTCCTCGTCCTCCTCCTTGCTTCCAGGCGCCGCCACTCCAGCCGCACCGGATGCCTCGCCGTCCGCCTTCTTCTGGCGCCCAGGCGACGACGACGCCGCCGTCTCCGCACCAATCGCATCATCGGCCTCCTCGCATACAGACGCCGCCGCCGCCGCGTCGTCCGTCTTGGGCCTCACGTCCCAGTACACCACCTTGCACAGGGTGAGAACGTCCTTGGAGCCCGCTCCTTTGCCTCCGAGGCGGTACTCCGTCATGTGCCAGGCCGAACGAACCCGTTTGCCGTCCTCCTTCGCCGCGAAGGTGAGGGTCGTACGCAGGCAATTCTTCAGCCCGTCGCCGCCGTTGGAGAGCACGGGCTTCGCTTGCGTGTTGGCGATCCAGCTTCCCTCCCTCCCGGAGGCCACTTGGCGCCGCATGCGGTGCTCCGCATAGACCTGGCGGCGAAGCATCGTGAAGAAGTACCACGCGCTCTCCCCGTTGGCCGTAGTCGCCGGCATGAACCGCTTGGTGAGGCTGTCGGGGTCGGCGGCGTAGAGCTAGGCCTCATGGATGAACCGGCTCTCGATGGGGACGCCGGAGTTGACCCGGGCGCGCAGGTGGGTGTCGATGAGCTCCCGCTCGGAGGGGTGCGAGGCGATGGCGATGGACGCAGGCGGCTGCTTGGACGGGGAGCCAGCCATGGCGTTGGCGTTGATGGAATTGTTTGGGGAGCCGTTGCGATCAGGCGGCGGTGCGCGGCGGCGGTCTATATAGCCAGTCGCAACCGGACGGTCAAGTCGGTTGTTTAGATCCAGTTATTATCATTTGTAAAATGTAATGTAAATTACAGCTAATCTTTCTTTGAAAAACAATTTCTCTTTCATTTCAGCAGAAAGAAATTGGAAAAAAAATCCATCGGTGTTTTCTGAACATTGATTACTGCTGAATTTGAATTGTTAAAGAAAATGAAATTAGGAGGGATTACACAGAGATCTCTGAATATAAATTTCTGCTGCATTTCTGATTAACCAGGCCAAAGTATTTCTGCACATTAGGTGCGTTTTATCGTCGTGCCGCATTTTTTTTAAAAATGAAACGAAATCATGCTGCATCTTTGGGCAGCAAGTACGCGATGATCTGAGCTACGTTCATCTGCCTGCTGGCTGCTGCTACAAATATCGCCAGAGCACACAGGTCAGAACAGAAAAACTCCGGCGGTGTTCACTCCCTTGAAGGAATGTGAACGAGGAAATTCTTTATTTGACACTGAAAAATTTACTCATTCTATATTTAGATCTAAAAATTTTTTGTTTCTTATTTGACACTGACTTGAACTTTCATTCCTTATTTGACACTCTTGTCAGTTCCGTCAGTTAACTCGGGTGAACAGTACCCCGTCAACAGTAACCCGTGCGTTTAATTAACAAAATGACATTCAAATGACCTCTAAAATTTATGAAATTTTTTGTAGTGATACAAAAGATAGAGATGAACTCATTTAACACAAAATCTCATATATATAATTTAAAATATTAAAACTAAAATTCACCAAAATATGCTACTTTTAAAGACCACGTGAATTTTAAAGCATAAAAATTCTTTCCAAAAACTATGTAAAAATATCAAATATTCCTAAAACATGATTGCGGGATATGGATACCCCAAGGACCCATCATGGAGGGCGGCGGCGGCCGGCCCAAAGAAGACCGAGTCCTAGTAGACTCCTACTAGGACCCCCTATTGTAAATAGTCCCATATGGAAAATACTCAGATTGTAACCTTACCTCCTGGATATTAAAGGAGGGCAAGGATCCTAGATAGGGGCATCCAAACACGGCGGAAATCATCGAAGATCATCCGAATACAGCAATACAAATACCACCACCGACACAGGACGTAGGGTATTATACCTCCGGGTAGCCCGAACCTGTCTAAATCAGTGCCTCCTGTGTTCCATCAAGTCACTAGTTCATCGATCGTCCCGCCTACAAATCAACCACTCGGGTACCCCCAGGTGGATTGCCGGTCCTAAAGTCCGACAGTTGGCGCGCCAGGTAGTGGTAGATTGGTGAGCTTTTTCGATTCGAAAACACCATTGGCTTGATGGCAGATCAATCTCGCGTTCTTCCCGCATGCGTGAAGTTATTTATGAAATTATTATCCTTCTTAAGTTACATAGATAAATATTTATTTATTATGTAAAATTATTGTTTTAATCAACTTAAATATTTATCTATGTAACATGCCATGGATAATAATTTATAAATTACTCCATCATGTGAAAATATTATTGGATACTTTTACATTTGAATGCCTGTGCCCTTCTTCCATATCATGCAATCGTGGGTTGTCAAATATCTGCACTTGGAAATCAGGTTAGATCGCACTCTACTTCATTCCTTCCCTGCTCAAGAGCTGTCAAGAAAAATACTGGCAAATTCAAAACCGTTTTAAAGTAAAAATATCTCAATTTTCAGGTTCGTCAGTGTAGTTTTCTTGCTGTTTCTGAGACAAGTGCACTTGTATGCCTGCAATGAGATCATGAGATGGTGCAACCGTGGCCTGAATTCGCTCTGAACATCTGATGCAATTATATCAGTTTGCTACATCATTTTTTACAGTTTGAAAGGTCCGGCCAGGTAGCAGCACCACACACGGCCTGCCTCCTGCAGTCCTGATAAAAGCCTTTGCCCAAAAGGATAATCCTTTCAAAAGATCTGTAACAAATAAATAAATAAACATCCCCTTTAACTTAACCTTCCTATCACAAGTAGTACTACTCTCACGAAACTAAACTATCCTAATTATTCAACCTTGAACCTCGTAGATGCGTTCATCTAGATACATGGGAAATGCTATCACGATGAGACTCAACAGCACTCATCCGCGACGGCTCTGGCTGTGTTCGGCTGATCAGAACTGGGCTGAATTGGGCTGAATGTGTACAGTAGCCCAATTCAGCCAACAGTTCAGCGCTGACATATTTAAATCATGGCTGGTCTTGGCTGATTGAAGTGTCTTATTCAAATAAAAAAATGGCGGCAAGTGCAACAGTTTACATATTTCCAACTCAAACCCGTCCATCTAGCTTACTTCAACACAAATTGTAATCGAGAATAAAGAGATCAGTTGTAGTCAGAAAACAAAAGGACGAGTTCCTAATATCAACAACTTTACACTGGCATGTCTGATGTCGTGGGCTGATGGTTGCCGACGAGGACACTTCTCACACCTGGGCCCAATAGAGATTAACTTTTGATAGTTCAAAATCTGTTAGATGCATCAAAGTCCCAAAACTTCAGATATCATTAGAGCCAGCAGGTCATTGATCTGAACTATTCCATGAACGACCACTGATCACAGCTCATATGGCCATCACAAGAGATAACAGGTTGTAGGCTTCAGATCATAGTGAATCACATTCATGGAATGCATGTACTACAATGCATTAACCTGCAAACATAAAGTAAAGGCCATCGTTTAGGATTTTAGAAAAAAGAAATGCTAACGATATATCACAGGTCAGAGCTCATATGGCCCCCATGGCCGGATGGCCCTAACACCACCCAAAGAAAGTTCATGCTAACAGATTACTAAAACAAGAGAAACTTCATATGCAAGAAAATAGATATCAAAAGCAGACACTCGGACAGGCAGTCCCAATGATACTTGCATTCATATGCAAGAAAATAGACCAAAAGCTTTGAAATTCAATTTAGCAAATGGAGCACAGAATGATTTCCACTTGTGATTAGCAGATTCCATAAACCCCACTATGAAGTTGACAACCGATGTCTCAGTTATTGCAGCCTGTGATTAGGAGTTGGGTAGGGCAAAGTAGTATATATCAACTGAAAATAAGGTTTAGAGAGCAAACCGAATCATTTTGATGCTTTTTCTCAGGGAATTCTCTGTAACATTTATTGTTAACTACTTAAATACAATGCAATTCGCTAATTGCAAAATATAGTTTGACTTCCTGTAGTGCACAAAGGGCAGATGTGTCACTTTTAAGTAGTTGCACAACAGAAAGGTAATTGCTAGTTACCCTGTGTTCTTTCCTTCAGCAAGAACACCTGGAAAAGGAGCTGGAGTGGGGAAACCAACGCAGCCTGAGTCCAGGAAATGTAGGCCGCCTGTTTCCAGAGGCGACGGGTGCTGCTTGCTCGCGTTCCGGAATTTGTTTGGGAGTCCTCTGGATCTCACAGGAACTGATGGAACGGAAGATTCTTCTCTGATTCGCCTCGCTGGGGCGCGTCGGACGCGCCGGCGAGCGACCCGTTCTTCGTGATCTCCGTCTCGGATTTGCTCTCCGCCTTGTTGAGCGTGACAAACAGGTGGTTGCCGCAGTGAGGGCACTCCATCCGCACCTCGGCCGTGGCAGCCGGAGCGCCAGGGGAGCTGCTGCCGTCGGCCTTCCTCTTGCCCGCGGGCGCCGCCGCGGGGCCGGAGCTCTCGTCGTCCGGGGCCTTCCTCTTGCGTGCGGGCGCCGCCGCCGACGTCTCGCCGGAGTCCTCGTCGCCCGCCGCCTTCTCCTTGCGCCCGGGCGCCGCCGCGTCGGCGGCCGCGCCCGCGCCGGAGATCTCGTCGTCCGCCTTGCTATGGCGACTAGGCGCCGCCACCGTCGCCTCGCTGGACTCCTCGTCGTCGGATTTCTTCTTCGGCCCAGATGCCGTCGCCGCCTCCACGGCCAGCGGCGCGTCGGAGCTGTCGTCGTCGTCGTCCGCCGTCGCGGTGCTAGATTCGTCGCCGCCGTCCGCGGCCTCCGCCTTGAGGGCGGCGGGGTCCCGGCCGCCGCTGGGCTCGGGGTTGCGCGGGCTGCGGTACACCTTGCACAGGACGAGGTTCCCAAGGGCGCCGCCCTCCGCCTGCGCGTCCGGCCCGGCGGCGCCGTCCTTGAGGAGGCGGAGCTCCATCATGAGCCAGCCCGTGCGGACCCGCGATCCGCCGTCCTTCTTCACGAAGGAGAAGCTCTGGCGGTGCCCAATCTGGCGCCTCCCGTTGATGCCCGTGTAGACGGGCTTGGATTTGGCCTCGTTGTGCCAGCACCCGCCCCCCGTGGCCACGGTCCGCGCCTTCCGCTTCCCGCGGACGCTCTTGTGCCGCAGCGGCGTGAAGAAGTACCACGCCCGCTCGCCGTCCTGGGCCACCGCCGGCGCGAACTGCCGGGTGAGGTCCGCGGGGTCGGCGGCGTAGACGTCGGCCTCGTGGATGAACGCGCCCGCCTTGAGGCCGGTCTCTACCCAGGGGCGGAGGTAGGAGTTGACGAGCTCCAGATCGGTGGGGTGGGATTGGAAGGCCGCGCACGGCGGCTTGGTGGCCGCCGACGGGGAGCGAACCATGGCGGTGGCGGCGGGTTGAGGGGGGGAGACGGGGGAGGAGGGGAATCCGAATTGGAATGGGAACCGGTTGAGAGGCATCGGGCACGGGGCACCGCCGCTTTATACGGCCATTGATTCACGCGTTTCCTGATTTCCCCTCTTCGAGTCGGACTCCGACTTCGACTCGAACACGAACACGGGACGGCGTACGAGACACGCAAGTGAAGGGCGGTTGCGGGGGTGAGTCGGACTCGGAGTCCCGCCTGCAGGTTGGGGAAGGGGAAAAGCCAGATTTGCCCCTGGTTTTGATGGGCTAAGGCGGCCTGTTCTAGAAGGTGAAGCCCACCGTACTGAGGCAGGAGCCCTTTTGGTACGGACCTCTCCCAGGCCCAGCTGCTAACTTGCTGCACTTCAAAGTTCAAATTGTGGATTTTAAAGGGAGCACGATTGCAAATTTGCGATTGGTGGTTAATTTGTGCTCCGATGACACGCTTCTTCCCACTGTATCCCATACGGACTATATGCCTTACTATTTTTCAGACAAAAACAAAATCCTTGCGAAGCGGGCAGTTTGTTTGCCTTCACTGCCTAATCCCAAATGCGATGTACAACGTTCAAATGGAGTCAGTTCTCATTTTCAGTAAAAAAAGATGTTGCATTCGGATGATCCCAACATGTTAAGTTATTTCGTTGCGTAACATCAGAAGCACTGAACTTGAAATGAGCTATAGCTACACATTGGGGCGCGGGCGGCCCGAGGACTTGCGGAGTCGAGGATGAACCGGAACATCAGACAATCTCGCCATCCCTTTCTCCATCAGTCCTATGATCTTATCCAACCCGAGCGTCTTCTGGAGCTCCTCGTCGGACCGGTCGACGATGTTGTACCGCACCATGAATCCGTCCCTATTCCTCATCCACCAATTGAAGAACGAGCCGTCGTCCGGGTACAACTCCTCGAGGCTGCCGGCCGCCGGGCTCCCACCAGCGATCCCGCCGTCCTCTCGGGTGCTTCCTCCCTCATCGGCATCGGCTGATGTGAGCGTGACGACGTCGTGTGGTGTGCCTGCCTGGGCCGGGCTTCCGCCGCGTCGTTGCCGCGCCGCAGAGGCTGAGCTCCTGTCGTCGTCCGCGGCGGCGGCGGCGGCCTTCCTCTTGCGCCCGGCCGACGCCGCCGCGGAGGATCCCCCGGCGGGGCGCGCGCGCGGGCTGAAGTAGACCTTGCAGAGGGCGACGTCGTCGGCGTCGTCAAACGAATGTCGTTTCTTGTTTGGATAACATTTTTTTGACTGGGTTTTCGCAAAACAGGGTTTAGAAGGATTTTTAGGAAAACTGGTTTTACGCTATTATTCTGTTACCACTTGATTTATGTATCACGTTGTTTGGTTGTTTGGATTGTTTTGGCTACAGGGGCGGAGGAAGCACGTGATGAGCTCCTCCTCGGATGGGTGGGCCGCCAACTCCGGCGCCCGCGGGCTTGGGCCAGGCGCTGTCTTTCGGCGGGTGGCGATGACCATGGCCCAATGGAGATCGCGAGCATACACAGAAGCCCAACGAAAACAGTCAGCATGTAGTAATCGGATTGAAGAACATGTAGTAACCTGGCGAAAAACGCGGGGACTACAGTAATCGGATTGAAGAAGAGTGCGTGACGCAGCGCGTCGGCGTCTTATATTGGTCCGGGATGAGTTCTACTCTGCCAGTCCGAAACCGACTCGATCGAGTCATTTCTTACTTGAAACGGAAATGCAATCCACCAATCCGAGCCGAGTGCCGATCCAGGGAGACGACTATAAATCCAGTAGTTGTCCGATCAGTGCCGTATCTGAGAATTTAGGGCGCGGGGTAAAAGTGTAAAACAAAAGGTCGCGGCCTCTACAAATCTCGATCTCTATCTCTCTACCTAGTTATAAAAAGGCGTATCTGAGAATTTAGGGGCGCGGGGTAAAAGTGTAAAACAAAAGGTCGGGGCCTCTACAAATCTCGATCTCTATCTCTCTACCTAGTTATAATGCAAGGATTGATTCCACGGTACGTGATTCTGCGGTACATCACAATTTTATAATAAAGACCCTAAAAATTCTATTATTAACCTGCAGTCCTTTTTCTGGACCTACACAGTTTGGTCCATCGTTCGTGAAGTGCTTCTGTTTATCGGGACTTCCTAACTGATCGATTTATAATCCAAATCCGGTACGTTTCTGTGTTTTTCAATAAAAAAAGAATATAGTTTATTTATTTATCTAATTCTTCAATCTTCAATCGGAACTAAAACTCCACCTACATGGTCACCCGTAGCAGGCAAGAGTAGGAGAAGAGACGAACTACGGGCATGCAGCCAGGGTCGCGGCCGCCAAATAACTAGATTTGCAATTAAATTTGGAGCCAATTGCAAATTTAAAAATAAATGACGTAGGTCATACTTGAAGGTATCACATGACACTTTTTTTTATAATGTGTTATCATGCGAGTCTTAGTTCTTACCCGTTGCAATGCACGGGCATGTTTACTAGTCTAATTATAAAGCAAGGATTCCTTCCACGGTACTTAAGAAACGATTGATTCTGCGGTACGTCATAATTTTATGAAAACCCCACCTGATATTTATATACTCCCTCCGGTTTGCTAAAGGAAATCGTTTAGGACAGCGACACGGTCACCAAAGCACAACTTTAACTTCTCTTTTCTATAAAAATATTTCTTAAAAAGTTATATATGTATGCTTTTATGAAAGTAATTTTCAAGATCAATCTATTTATATAATTTTCACATTTCCAAACTCAATGATTTAAATTTTATTCATGATTTATATTTCCAATGTTTGACTCAAACCTTGTCCAAAACGACTTCTTTTACCAAACCGGAGGGAGTAAACCAAATATTTACCGTTACGCCTGACATGTTGGGTCCATTAACTGCCGATCTCCGCCTCCGTCTGGGACTTGCCGGGCTGGACTTCCTCCACTTCAAATGCGGCAAAAACACGACCGATATGAACAAGAATCGATCGGGACACAGCAATAACACGTATTAATATGAACACCGCCACAAAAAGCGAATCGATCCGAATACAACAAGAACACACGTACTGACACAACAAGAACACACATACTACAAACACAGTAAGAATAAGTATTGATTGGTAGGCAGCAGGAACAGGAAGAGAGAGTATCTGAGACAAATCGAAATCAAGAACAAGTAAAGCGAATCCATGCAGCAAGAATAAAGATCAATAAACGACACCGGCACCAAACTTCAATCAATGGACAGATAGTGTACTAGGTAAGCAAATAGTCAAATATGCACTTAAATCTTCTCAAACATGATCAGAACCAACATGAATAGAAAGAGAGGGTGGCGGCTAGATCCAACTCGCAACGAGGAGAAGGAAACTCGCTTCGAGATGTGGAGCGCCTGGCCTGCTGCTCGATCGCGCCAAGCCGACGGGCACCGGGCTGCCGCCCTCACCGCGATGGTTCGCTGCTCGTGCTGACGTCCACTTTGTTGGCGGCTTACTGCCCTTGATGCATCGACCAGGCAGGCGCTAGACCTGCTGCCTCTCCAGATCAGAGATAGAGGAACAGGGTCACGGGTGAGAGAGAGAGTCAACGGAGAAAGAAAAGATAAGCTACGATGGACTGAGAAATATCCATGCCATTTTACAGTATGGTCCTTGATAGTTAAACAAAGCACATAGATAACCTTTAGGATGGAAAGGTGACAGAAAATAAAATAAAAAATCACATAGTAGAAATTATTCTCAAGAGGAATTCATCATGTATATCCTCTCGAACAAATAATAAATAGCATCATAATTATGCTTGATCATCATAATTTATGACATACATATAAATTATAGTTTGTAAATAATATAATATAAAAAAGACTATTTTATTTTCCATTTGACTGAACTTATCTTGCATGTATAAAAAAGATCTTAAAATAAATTAGACCAAATAAAATAGTTCAGAGTAGTAATTAACTCTAAATCTTGTTGAGGGGAATAGTTAGTCGACGTGCGCAACGCGGCCTCAGCACATGCGCAACAGTAGGTAGGTTGGGCCATACTGGAAATATACTAAGTTCAAATGTTATGGACTTTCTAAAGGTACGTAGATACATACATTTAGTTTCATAAAAACATAATAATTATATAAAAAATAAACTCTTTGAGTTTCAAAAGAAAAACAATTCGATTGGTATTTTACCGTAGCAACGCACAGGCATTGTGGTAGTATATATAAAACAACGACGATACACAGTTAATAAACTCATTGAACATGTATCTAAATAGATACACATATCAAATATACTATACTTTCAA
The DNA here is from genome assembly GCA_900205405.1 of Echinochloa crus-galli. Taxonomy (NCBI): domain Eukaryota; kingdom Viridiplantae; phylum Streptophyta; class Magnoliopsida; order Poales; family Poaceae; genus Echinochloa; species Echinochloa crus-galli. Next base: position 1,886,257 of record OAMR01000176.1, read on the forward strand.
GGGGAGATGACAGTGTATAGAAGATTAAAAAACAATTACCAAAAAAACAATTAGTAATTGATGAAAGCTTGTGCAAAAATATATTGCTATTGGATCAACTCAAGGTTACTGATCATTCATAAATCAAATATCAATTCATCATGTATATACATACTTGCAGATGAGACTGTACTCTGATGGCTTGTTTCGCATTTGAGGCTTTCAACATGGTTTTATCTGTGTGTCTCCTAACAAGAATGCTATGCTATTAATGTTGGTGTCAGCAAAAGCTCAAAACTCGTGAGCTGGCTCGGCTCGGTCCTAGCTCGGCTCGATGTATTTTTTAACGAGTCGAGCAGCTGTTTTTGCTCGTTTCGTTAACGAGCTAGCTCGAGCCAGCTCGCGAGCTGCTCGCGAGCCAAACGAGCTAGAATGTTTAATAGACTAATGAGTAAATATTAAATAATTATAACATGTATATACTATTTATATGATTCTAGGCGATGTTATGATTATATTCTATTATCATAGTATGATAAACTAGATTTTGAAATTATTAAGACTATGTAATTACTATAATCTTTTATTTTATATATATTGTTGTAACAAATTTAAATTTATCTCTAGCTCACGAGCTTAACGAGCCAGCTCGTGAGCTTAACGAGCCGAGCCGAGCCAGCATTTTTGCTCGTTTTCTTAACGAGTCGAGCCGAGCTGGCTCGTTTGACTAACGAGCCAGAACGAGCCGAGCCAAAACGAGCCGTGGCAATAAAACTTGCATAGCTACCTTTGTATCAATCTGATGAGCACCAGGCGTTGATGCTCACTTTCATCGCACGATTTTTTCAAAGAAAAAGAAAGAAAAACTTTCAGTTCAAGTAGTACGGAGTCAACAGCGAAATATATGTGCATATGGTTTGATCACAGGATTAATCTTTAGTCAGCTAATATTTAAGTGCTCACATCCCGACTAAAAACAAGTTTATTAGTTCTCATAACCCAATTGATTTAGACAAAAAAACAAATGATATCAAAAGTCATATTTACCGCACCTACTTACCTAACTCTACCCCTGTTTCTCTCTTGCTTTTTAGCGGTAAAATAGTACTTTCTCTGCATTGCAGCTTATTTTTTAAGCTAATTTTCAGCTGACTAAACTTTAGTTTTATACCATCTAACAGTACCCGTCTATATATATAGGTGCAGCTAGTAAGCACTAATGTTTATCTCCAAATTCACTTTTCAAAAGATCAGTGAAAACTGGTTCCTGGAATTCCTGATCAGCAACAACAATCATCGATGGATATGAGCTTGGTTTCTGTTTTGAAAGTGATGGAAAGTGGGAAGTCTGTTTCGGAAAAGAAGGTAGATTGGGTTTGGCAGATCTCAGGTTCTCACATTTTTTTTTTTGAAAACGTGTATAGCACGTTTTTTTTATCAAGAAGATTAAAAATGTTTACAAAACAAGTATGAAGAAAGCGCGAACAACGACAAGAAAGGAAAAAAGATCAAGTGCCCAAAAGAATGAGCAAACCGGCAAATCTAGCTCTAGCCTAGCCTCATCTAAAATCTAGCGCAGCTCGATCATGCACCCTTTTATTATGTACTTTTCAAAGTGACCAAGCGATCAAACAAGCGAGTGAATCAAACCCCTTGCCGATAGCTCTTTTACGTGCCGACATCCACCTATGGATGGCAACGGGGCGGGTCGGGGCCGGGTGGAGCGCCCACAGACCGGCCCCTGAAACCCGATAGGTAAACCCGCCCCGCCCCCAAAGGCCATCACGGGTGAAAATCCCCACCCGCCCCCGAACCCGCCGGGCCCCTGAAACCCGGAACGCATCTTTGCGGCGCCGCTGCTGGAGATGTCCCGCGCCGGCCGCCGGCGACTTGGACGGGCGTCGATGTCCTAGTGACTGGGCCTGAGCTGTCATGCGGAAGGGCGGACCTGTAGTGCACTGGTGTGGTGGGGGCGCGGCACGCGAGCGACTAGCGCAACGCGCGGTTGGCGGCGGAACTAGAGAGGAGGGCCGGAGGCCGGAGCTCGGAGGGGCGAAGGGCCGCTTGTGTGCGGCTGGCGGCGGCAACGGAGAGGAGGCGCGGAGGCTGGACTGCACGCGAGCCGTGCGGCTGGCGGCGACACTCCTGCGGCGGGACTCGAGGAAGGGGGCGGAGAGGCGGAGGGTCGCCGCTCGCGACGCGAGCCGCGGCTGGAGCTCAGAGCGGAGGGATAAGGTTCGAGTGCCTAAACTAAAACTGTTTATATACCTAGGGTTATATATTGGGCCGGCCCATATTATTTCAAAGGCCCGTGGGTCACCCGCAGTATCCCCGCACCCGTTCCGTTATATTTCGGGGTCCCGAAACCGCAGCCCCGCGGGGGAAAATCAACCCCACCCCCGCACCCGTCGGGGCTGAAACCCGCGGGTTTCAAGTTCAAACCCGCCCGACTGCCATTTTTACATCCACCATTCTCCGAAAGGCGACCTCATGCTGGGGTGTCAGAGCTTGTATCCCCCATCTAAATGAACACTAAGAACCAACTCTATCTGGTATGAACACGAAGATCTAGAGTTTCGCTTTGTTGCGCACATAGTGTGTATAAGGTTCTGCACAATTACAAGCGGTACAATATGATTTTTCAAATTTAAATTCATTATATGATTTCGTAACGAATCAACTACGAAATTCCATCCAGCAAATTGCACATCTTTGAATTACAATTACAATAACCAAGTCAGCTACTGGAAGTTAGCCGAACGGACCATGAATACGGCTCGTCAGAGAGAAGGTTCTTATCAAAAAGCAGATGGGTGCAAGAAATATCTCACGAATATGAAATATCTAGCGGCATCCAGCTGCTTTTGACCGTGCCTGCAGCCGTTGCGACGGTTGCCTCTTCCCGCGCGGCCACAGCGGCAGGTGAATTTGTAAGCTTATCTCCAAACTAATCTGTCTCGTAAAACTCCCACAGCCATCCGCTTCAGTCCACCCCTCACCAAGTCATCCGCGCCATGGCGGCCTCCTTCCTCCGCCCCCTCCTCCCTCCCAAGCCCTTCCTCTCCGCCCGCAGACCTCACCTCGCCGCTGCTCCCGCCACCAGCACCGCCACCGTCCGCTGCACCGCCGTGCCCAAACCGGCAACCTCCACGCCGCCGAGACAACCCAGCCAAGAAGATGCCAGCAACCGAGAACAGAAAGCGCCGCAGGAACCCAACGGCGGCGCCGCCGCCACTCCGGACGAGGCGGGCGCCAACCCCAACGGCATCCCCGACGACGAGACCCCGCCGTCGGCGACGGCGACCACCTCCTTCGCGGTGGCCCGGCGGGTGCCGTCCGCCATCTCCCCGGACCGGCGGCCGCGGACGGCGCTGACGCAGGAGGAGCCGCCCAACTACGAGATCGGGTGGAAGCGCACCAAGAAGCTGCCCCTGGAGAAACCCCGGGGGTGGGCCATCGCCGACTTCCTGGAGAAGCTGGAGGGCCTGATGGCGCGCGGGCGGTACGGGTCCGGGCAGATGCTGGGCACGGTGGCGGGCGTGGTGACGGAGCGGGCACGGGAGGAGGCGGAGGTCCTGGTGGCCGAGGGCGGCGTGGAGGAGCGCGTCGTCACGGAGCTCTACCGCGTGCTCCGCCTGGTGGAGATGGACGTGGAGATGGTGAAGGCCGCCGTCAAGGAGGAGACTGTCAAGGAGCGCGTCGAGACGGCGCGCGCCCGCTGCCGGCAGGCCATCCTCGTCGCCCTCTCGCTGTGAATGTCGCGACGCGCGCGCGGGCGCGGCACTCTGCTCTGAACCTCTGATGGCGGCAGTGCACGGCTTTCTATCTATATAGAAGATGAAATAAAACAAGTGAGAGTAGCGTCAGTAGCAGTATTGGTTTATTCAGTTACAGGAGATCAAATCTTGATACTTGCTGGACTTTTCTGAATGCCTCGCATCATTATTCATTTCGTATGGGAATTGGGAATACTGCAATGATTGTGAGAATTTGATGCTGAAATGGGCGCAGTTGACATGTACAGTCTGTTCGATTTCATTTGTCCTGTGTGACAGTTTTGATAATGCAATCTGGTATGTTGCGTCTTGTGAGGTACCCAGTGCCAGTGCTCATCTGAGAATGCATTCAGTATTAGGTTCGATTTGCTCATACCTCATAGCTTCAGAGTAGTGCTGGCAATAAGCAATATCTATATTGCCAACTTGCTGTTATCCAATTTATATACATTACCAATACATCACTACCTATCTATAATTAGCTTAAGCATGTATTGCTAGTCGTTCCCTTATCTACTAAACTTGGACGAACATAATAATACTCTAATTCACTAATTTGAGGAAGTTTGGTGTCTCTTTGTGTACTGTCCATCCACTTTTTTGGATCAAGGCTTCAGAGATCTGCTCAATCTTTATAGCCCTGCTATTATGCAGATGCACTGAATGTTCTGAGCGTCTTGCATAATATTTGTGAATGACAGTATGCCTTACTCCATGTCTCCATCTCTGTTCAATTGGGATTAATTAGGATGACTGTATGGTTAGTGTATCTCTGCAATGACCTGCTTGCATATATGGCTTACAACTCAGAAATAACAAGTGAGATTAGCGTCAGTACCAGTATTGGATTACTTCACTTACCGGAGATCAGATCTTGCTACGTGCTGGATTTTTCTGAATGCCCCGCATCATACTTCGTATGGGAATACTGCAATCTTTGTGAGAACTTGATGCTGCAATGGGTGCAGTTGACATGTACAGTATGCTCGATTTCATTTGTCCTGCGTGACTTTTTTGGTAATGCAATATGGTATGTTGCATCTTGTGAGGAACCCAGTACCAGTGGTCATCTAAGAATGCATTCAGTATTAGGTCGATTTGCTCATGACTCATAGCTTCAGAGTAGTGCTGGCAATAAGAAGTCATATTGCCAACTTGCGGTTATCCAATTTATATACATCACTACCTATCTATAATTAGCTTAAGCATGTATTGCTAATCCTTCCTGATCCACTTGTAAACTTGCAGAACATAATACTCTAATTCACTAATTTGAGAAAGTGTGGTATCTCTTTGATGTACTGTCCATCCAAATTTTTGGATCAAGGCTTCAGAGATCCGCTCAATCTTTATAGCCCTGCTATTATGCAGATGCACTGAATCTTCTGAACGTCTTGCGTAAAATTAATGAAAGACAGTATACCTTACTCCATCTCTGTTCAATTGGGATTAATTAGGACGACTGTATGGTTAGTTGGTTACTGTATCTCTGCAATGACCTGCTTGCATATATGGCTTACCACTGCAGAAATAACAATTTGCCTGTGTCGTGTCACATCTGAGTTGTCAGGTCAATTAATTTTTCAGTGAATAAAGTTTTTCAGTCTTAGTAAAATTGTTTTGTGTAGTTATAGTTCGGTTCTCAGACCACTAGCACCTGGAGCCGGACAAGTTTCTACTGATCTAAGCTCTCTCATCTGTTCATCTCGAGCAATTCGTTCAGTTTGTCTGTTCGGTTCTTATCCCTCGGCCGGATCCTTTTTCCTCTGTCCTTCGCGAAGCAATTTGGCGCGGCCGAGGTTCTTATTAGGAAGGATCAGGCCCGAAATGAGTCTGACCATAACGAGATGGGTCCAGTGTTTCCTTTTCCAAGTTTCTCCTTTATAGATGGGCTTGTAGTTCGGCCTTTCTAGTTTCCACTGAGATCTGGACCGAATGGCATTTAGATCTTAAACAAGAGACTTTGGCCCAGCGTAAAGAACGGGCCTGGACTTCTTTGTAACATATTCTGGAATAGCATAAGATGGCAAACAAGCATTCCAATAACTTGAACATTCAGCATCATAACCTTTTCAACATTATGATGCTGTCCTTCTCAAAAAAAAAAAACTTTTCAACATGTCCTCTGATGCACCAACAGATGTCCAACATATTAAACTTGCAGTATGTAGAGATGAAAGATACTGGCTATTCAATATTCATGGAAGCATAATTGGCCTGATTCATACAAATAAACGCATGCCATACCCAATCATGAAGTCTATGACGACCGGGGATTTTAGCGTTAGTCAAATGCGATGCGAGCCTCCGCGTCAGCCAGAGAAAGCCCGATAACAACCTGGCCGCAACTCCTAATTTCTTCTTTTCTTTCTTTGGCGCCAAGACAGCGGCCTCCCTCTAGTTTCATCACTTCTTTATCCGCAAATCCCATCCCCAAAGTAACTGAGAAAGGTCAGCTGCGTGCCAAGCGTGTAGAGAAATGGTCTCGTGATGTAACGTTAGTGCAGGCTTTTACATGTGTGGTGACTGATGTTGCCAAGAAGCCATTCCCTAGTGCTGCTTGATTTTTTGAATGCAAGAATCCAGGGAGGTTACTTGGCTGATCCATGGCCATGAGCTTCACTGACCCCTCTCCTAAATTAATGTATATATATGCTTCTACGGTTCTACCTTCCATAAGGCGTATGGAAGTCTCTTTTCTGGTAAAGGCAATAAGGCATATACTTAATTACATATTGGAAGTTTATGAGAGACAGAGAGCGAGAGGGAGACAGAAAGGGGAAGTTGTTGGTCGGGAAGAAAGGTAACAAAGTCAGGTAGAAGTTGGATCTTGACGTGCTGCTAATTATTAGTATTCTGCAGCCGCTATACGCACAGGCTAGGGTGACGCAGAAATCTAGCGAGCTTCAGTACAAGTGGTGCTCGGATCGGAGCTGGAGTCTTCCCAGCTAGTACTAGATTATATCCGATTTTTCCTCCATTTTCTTACGAAGATGCCTTACTTTCCACTCACTCAATCTCTCCTCAACCTCTCCCGTCGCATCACACAACATTACACGTGCGCGCAATGAGAACGATCAGGGTTTCAGTTTCAGACTTACTGACAGCCAAGGTCTACTGTAGCAAGCAAACCTGCAGGATGCCTCCATATACATGTAAATGTAACCATGTTGCACTCTTTTAGTTTACTGGAAATTAAACCGGTTTTCCCCCCTATTTCCATGCATGTTTCAGGCCTGGAATCACCGAATCAGCAATAAGCACTGGAACACAAAGAAAATTTCTTAAATCCATGGCAAACAGTCTGCTTTCATAAAGGTCTTGCAGTTTTGTCAAACTCTCGAGGCATCTGGGGCACTAAAAAAATATTTACAGATGTGACTAAGGGATGCAAACAACTAGCTGCCCTAGCCGCAATGGATCTTGAAAAGGTAAACCGCGATAAAATTTAAAACTGGGTGCATGCAAGGCGTGATGCATTATTTTTCTAATCCGATTGCTCACTAACCCCTTATTAATAAACGCAGATTAGAAAAAGGACCATGCGGGGTAGATGTTGTCTCCTTTAAGGAGTTTGATGGGGACGGATGCTCAAAGATTCTCCTGTTTATTTAGCGCCAAGTTCGTAGCTAGACACGGCAGCAACCATCGATTTGGTTTTGATGACAAGATGTTCTCCACTCCTCCGCCATCTCGTTCCGGTTCATCGATCAGCCCATCAACTCCTTACTTGCAAAATCATTTCCTGAGATCGTCGACCCGTTTGCGAAATAATATTCTCTATTTTTTAATAGCATTTGTGCTCTGCATTATTGAGGAGTTTCAGTTGTATTATTTGACCTGACCGTACTCTTGGATGTCCAGGCTGGAGTCGACGACGCAATGTTTTTTTTAGTTTATTATTATTGGCCCCATTTGATCGCATGAGTCGTGATCAAATCAAATCTATTCGAGCTGATGTGGAGGAATATTGTTCAGTCCTGTGTTATGTTCTAATAGTATATGCAGATCTTGCATTGTCAGTACATACCATCAGACTCACCATGCATGATATATCCATGCTTTGTTGTTCTTTAGTAGAAACTGACCAAAGATTCTTTCTGCGCACATACTATTTAACTAGATACAGGGATTGAACCAAGATGGATTCATTTCGGCGATCAATGTTGATTAATAAACAGCATCGATTTTATCTCTTATTTAGTACATAAGACACCTTGGACTCTGTTCCAGAAAACTTTATCTCAGGTTTGACCTATCGGCCATTTTTTTACTTTATTCTTCTAGGATTCGGACTGTTGATTGCTAGCTTAATTTAGCAGTGGTATATGAAATTGTTGACCGTTGACCAGAGCAACCATTGTTCCGAATAGTTTTAGCCCACAGCTAAAATTGTTTATTTTTCTCCCTTTCTTCAATATTTTTCTAACACAATGCCAATATAGATACTCTATAAACTCTATCCGTTGATAAAATTTGGTTACCAGTTACTCTATATATGCATTTCCATCCATCTTCATATAGTTTGTCACCTTTGCATCACACCATAATTTTCTTTGATGTGTGTTTAGTTGAAACCATACATTGAGTTCTTTCAGCTCTTATATATAGCACACGTGTCATGAGTTAATGAATCTAGATTTTGGTTTCCAATTCTTATATTATTAGTTTCTGATTTTTTTACCAATGAATGTTAAATCAAAATGCTAGTGCTTAATTGTACCTCTTATTCAAAACTCATTTTTGTATTTTATTAGAAATATTCATTCTTTGTTCTAGAGTGGACTTTTGTATTGGCTTTTACAATGGAAAACATGCATTTTAGTTTGTACTAAAGCGTTGAAAATGTTGATTTTTCTCCACCAAAGAATTATAAGTGTAGTAGTATACTTTAAAAAATAATATGAACACTTGCAATTTAATGATGAATGTAGACGTATGATATAACCAGTCGGCCAACATGTTTAAATTTATATAAAATAGCAACTAACATAACTCATTGCAGTATAATATTAATGTTATTAAAATAAACTGTTGCTCTATATAGATGCTTCTTGAATCTTGATTTGTTCAAGTTTGTAATGATACTCTGTGTGCACGCGCGCATGCACGTGTGTTTTATTATAAATTTACATTCTCGATCATAGATTGCACTTTTACTTAATTTAATGAAACAATCAATTATTTTAGCCTAACCACAATGCTCAAAATATTGAATTTTCTCTATTATAGAGTTATGAGTGCAGTAGTATATGTTGTTTTTACAAAAAAAGTTGCTTATAAATAAACTACTAATACAAGTATATTATGTGAAAGGGCCTCTAGCCTAGTGGTTAGAGAACCTAGCACCCAGCAGACCCAAGTTCGACTCCTTGTGGGAGCGAATAATTGGATTTAGAATAAAAAAAAATAAAAAAATAGGTATGGGCTTCCCATCCCGACTTCGGTCAAAAATACAAGTATATTATAATATTTAAGCCAAAAATGTATAATTTGTCTAAAGTAGCAACTAGCATAGTTCATTATGATGGAGTGATGATTTGAGTCCACTAAATTGATGGCATGATGTTTTTGGTTTTTGTGAAGCTTTCAAGTATTACTTTTCTTCTACCTCATCTTACGAGGATTAATATGGAGCCTCTCTTCAATATTAGTACGTAACAGTAAGATATCATCCTTTCTCATATGATCTCTATGCAAAGAAGGAATTCAATTTTGCACATACGTATACCATGAAATATATTCCTCCATGGCAAACCCACACCAGTCCTTGCTCCTTTTCTATTTTGTTTGTGCATATAGTTGAGTCCAATTTGATCATATTGTCCTTGGTATTGCAGGTTACACAAAGGACTAATGTCCTATTTGGGAGAGCTCCATAATTCTTGAGGATTAGTTAGAGCTAGGTATTGCTAGCTCCAAGAAGTATTGGAGTTATAGAGGTATGTCAGGAGAATTTAGCTGAATGATTTTGTTTATAGATTAGACACAATATGGATATCAAAACCACTTTAATTTAGTCTATAAAGCATGGATCCAACCTAGATCTTGGAGCTAGAGCGCCGACTCTTAATATACCTCTTAAACATTATGAATTAATACACTCATGCTAACCCTAACCCTATTAGCCCTTTAGAGAGACTAGGCCGACATATCTCGTGTTGAAGTTGACGAAGTCACCAGTCACCACATATGTTTCACTGTCGACGGGCACGTCACCTACCACCGTAGTAATATTGGCAGTTAAATCCTAGAATAAATCTAAAAATATACGAGCACACATGCTAAGTGGATGACCCAAACCCAGGTAAACATGTTCCAATTTTTTATTGAAAGTAAAACAAATGAAACCGAAAACTCTAGATTGATGGATATATCTATTGAGGTAGAGATAGAGAGATCAACATAGACTAATCTATTATATTAATACAATAGTGTTAAAAGAAGTCACCACGTTCGCCGAGAGGGTCAAGAAATTCCCACGTTAATCTAAAAAGAGAAAAATATATATACCGTCGAATTTTATGAAGATCTAACGTTAATCTAAAATTCGACGGTATATATTTTTCTTGACATAGCGTGAGAACAGAGTACAACGAGTGGGGACAGTCTGAAGCCCCATGTGCCCTACCACGTTCCTCTATATAGGAGGCAACGTTCAACAATGAGCGGAAGACAACACGTCGATCTGCACATATACTTGATGAGAGGTGCTCGAATTTAGGGTGTTCAACAAGGTTGTGAGCACAACAGGAGAAAACAATTCTCCCTGTTCGAAGGGAGCGAACCGCTGCCGGGATTGAGCACCATGGCCGCACTCAGCACTCGGTGTCTTTGCCAACGCAAATGGAAGATCATCAAACGGGTTAACCACACTCAAACCTGTTTGATGGTCTTTGTTAATGATTTAGTGTAAGAAGGAGCAGAGAGAGAGGAAAAACAAAGCGGAAAAACTGAACAATGAGCGGAGGACATCATGTTGATTTGCACATATAACTAATGAGAGGTGCTCTGATTTAGGGCGTTCACTAAGGTTGTGAGCACAACAAGAGAGAAAAATTCTTCATATCCGAAGAGAGTGAATCGTTGCCAGGATTTATCATCACCATAACCACGCTCAGCACTCATGTAAGATCATCAAATGGTTTGCCTACACTCAAATCCGTTTGAATTCGACAATAACAAGTGGCTTGGAAGCACCAAGGTTGTGATTTTTATCTAATCAATCAATATAAACACGCTCAAATATCGTATAACCAAGTAAAACCTTGCGTGCAAAAGTTGAACTAATATCTTCTACCAGCGATAATAAGAATGAATGTTTGGTGAGGCTTAGAAAAGATGAAAAGAAGGGGCGGAATGGTGATGACGATAATACAAGCATACACCAATGCAGAACTTGCCCATCAAGTTCGAGTGCTCGACTCGGCATCGGTGTCGTATTTTTCTGGATTTATTTTAGGATTTAACGACGCTATTCTTTCCCGGCCCAGTCTCGGAGGTGCTCATATAGGTAGGGTTTAATACGTGTATTTATAGGGGTGAGTGTGCGTGCGTATGAGTGTCTGATCTTTCTAAAAAAAAGTTAAGTAGCATGAGTGTATAGGTGGTAAGGGCGTCGAAAAAGATGTAGTTTTAGATACATGACAAACAATGGATCAATGACAAGACTACTAAGAAATTAAAGATTGGCATGACTAGATCTTCATAGAGTCAATGTCTAATACGTTTATTTTATTGGTTTTAGGAAGCCAATTACACAAGTAAAGATGCTCCATAAAATAAATATTCAATAGATAAATTTTTAAATATAGCCTGAAATGACGATAATAAAAAAGTAATGCGCAAAATAGATTAGTATGATAATATTAAGGTTTAGATTAATACAATGAGTACGTTGAATACCATTAGATATAGGTTAATTTAAAAATAAAATAATAAAGAACTGGTAGTTCCATATCAACTTGAAAGAAAAATAAAAAAAATAAAAAGTGCATATAAAATAAAAGAACTAAATTTTAAGTAAAAATGATATTATGATTTACGGTATTTAAAAACTAGCTACCCGTGCAAATTGCGGGCCTCCTATCTAGTTGGTCTTAACATGATTGTATCAGTACGTTTACTGTAATTGTCGGAGATTAATAAAGATTCTTTTATCAATAAAAAGAGCTAGAGAGACGAAGCTGCAAATGATGTATTACGATCCGTGGTTCAGCCGGGGCTCCGTGAGTTCAGTGGTCCCTTTGAAAACCAGTTTGTTTGTGAAAATTGAGGAATGGAAGGAGATCCGAGACGGTTTAGTCTACCTACGACAGTCGGCAGCAGCACCCAACGAATTGACGGGAATATAATCTCTCGAAAGTACCAAACCTAAGATCTTGGAGAAGGCCGCTGCACAGTCAAATATATTCTCGAAGTGCAAGCCGGCTGTCGACCGGGCTGCAATATTCTCGATCACCTGCATGCTAGCTGACCCCGGCCTGGTCACCGCCCTGCGCCCGGCCAACAAGTGAGTGCCCTCACCGACGCCCAGTCACGGAATCATCACCTCGTCAGAAGAATCAGGCACCGCCAAAACCACGTCCCCGGCCGGCGGCGGGCGATGCGTGCGTGCGTGCGTGCGCGGTTGATAGATGATCGCAAGCAAACTGGCACCCCAACTGCAACCCACGAGGCCAGACCACAACGCAACCACCGAGCCAGCCGCGCGTGCCCCGGCCCGCAGCCATGTAGGCCTCTGCTCGCGGGTGGCCGCCGTGCCGGCATATCTAGCCGTGGTCCCGGTCGCACGTGAAGCGAATATCGGCAAGGATCCCGCCCCGGCCCAACCATTGGCCGGAGACAGGTGGGGGCGCCAGCTGCTGTGTGCCCGGAGCAGCTGCTGCTCTGTATTTTACGCTGGACGTACGCTCACAAAGTCACAAGCAAGCCCATTATTATCATCAAATCGTTCCTTCACGTACCACGGGTCAGCTCGGCCACAAGCAGCAGCATGCCATTCGTGACACGACGGGCGTCCACGAGATCGCTCGATCGGTTGCGCGCGATCTTTGCGCCCACGCCGCATGTCCCCGCCCCGCCCCGGCCACTGATCGATCAACCCAACTCCGATCCATCTCCATGCCATGTATGCATCCGCGGTGGCGGCCGATCGATCCACCCACCCACCGCGCGCTCTGGAGCCGAGCCTGGCCTGCAATGGCCACCAGCGAAGCTTCTGCTGGAGCGGATCGCGAGCAGGGCAGGTGTTCGGATCACATCGGCGCTCCCCGACGCCGGAGGGCTAATAAATCTCCGGGTAGATCGCCTCTGAGTTGGACGTACCCATCGAGGCCGATCCGCTCCCGGCTGGCTGCTGGCGTACGTATCGTAGGCGCTCGCCCGCGCATAAACTACTCGTCGGCGTTGGCCTCCGTGGCCCGCGCCGCGGGGGTTTCTTTATGCCCCCGCCCGCCGTGTCGGAGCGAGCACACATGTCGACCCGCCGTTGGCCGCGGCCGCCCCCCACGGAGTTGTTGGTGTACGCACGCACGCACGCACTACTAGCTAGTGAGGCGGCCGGCACGGCACGACGAGCAAGCTACTACTCCCATCCCCGCAGTGGTGTGGAACGCGATCGATAATAATGGCGTGCGCCCTTCGAGGAGCGTGCGGGGCGAGGCCGCCGCGACCGGCCGGATGGTAGTGGTAGAGCTGATCGAGCGAGGTACCAGAGAATCATCGCAGGGGAGGATTTCGTTCCGGCCAGGGTCTCTCAAACCGCCATCCGCACGCAAGCAAATAGAGCACGCAGAGTCACGATCGATCAGAGAGGTTGCTGCGTGCCAGCGCGGGAATGACAGACAGGTCAAGAAGAATCTCTGCAGGCCGGGGCCAAGTGTATCGTATCGTCATCAGGCCATCGTCGTGGCCAAAGCAAGATCACGATCTGTTAGATCATGTGACAGTGTACTAGGGACGAACTCACTACTGGTCTTCTGCTGTTCTGCGCGGTTTTGTTTATATAATAAAGTATGTGCGTGGCCTTGAAAAGTTCACGTTATTCTCACGCTAATGATCGAGGGTCAGGTGAGAATGAGGCTATATGAAGGTCGGACGTGCAGATCGAATCGATTCCCTTGGGAGCACGTAACGTAAGCGTACATGTGGCGTGGCACACGTTCGTTTCGTTCCCCATTTATATTTCCTACTACGGGCCGGGGCGCCACCAAGTCGCCGTCGTCGTCGCCGCCGTTCTAGCTGGCCGTGCAACACGATTATTATTCTGATATGGTACCGTCTGAACTAGAGGTTAGGTGCTTAATTACAACAGCGCTAACGTGCGCAGAGTGACCTGAGCGCTATGTGACAAAGCAGAGGATCACTGTCAAATTGGCCTAAGCCATCTTTTTCATTTCTTAGATCCCACCAGAGTTTGCACCCCAGCTGGAGGAACAAAAAGGCCCCCCATGCACTGCCTTTCTTTCCCCCTCTTTTCTTTAATGGTGTTTCTATCTTGACATGTCGGAAAGTATAACTCCATCCATATTTAAATGATAATGATGCCATTAACTCATACTATTGCTAAAGAAAATGAACTCACCAATGATCGATGCCACCATTACGCTTCAAAAATGATGCCAAAGTCGACATAGGAGCTACTATACTCCCGTATGTATACACTGAATGTCAAAACCACAGGAGGAGTAAGTATTCAGGATCACAATAAAAAGAACTTGAACCTAACTTAGTTGATCTGAATATGCAAAACTTGAATTTGGATTACTCATATATAGACAACATCCATATTTTCTTTTGATGACTGGGGTTTCTGAGAGCTGACCTGGCAAACTTATCATCAAGAAGCTCCTTGATATATAGTTAGACATTCTTGCTGTATATATATGCTGGGGTATTGTCAAGTAAGCAAATACAGTAGGAGCATCTACATGTAAATTAGTACTTCTATAACTAACAAACAAGGGGGTTTGATGGCAAAGATCCTAGGAGATCGCCACCAACCAAAATAAAATGAGTCACTCATTATATTTAGTTTTGTCTAGATTTTTCTTGCAAACGATAGGGTTTTGTGGCACATGGTATAAACTATAATCTAAAGACAGCCAGGCCACCAGGCGCAATTTAAAACTTGAGGCAAGAAAAGCTTGGGAGGCCAAGTCTCCCTTTTAATAAGAGGGGGATATATTGCTCTGCAAGGAGATCTCTCCCCTTCCATTTTAAAAGGGTCTCGTGCATCATCCAATCAACCCTCTCTCCCCCTCTCCCTCTCCTCCACCTAGCTTTGTTCATCTTGTTCTTCCAAGTCTTCCTCCTCCTACCTAGGTCTTCGTTCTTGGATATGAGTGGGAGCAACTTCGGGGACAGCATGGGGTGGAGCAGTAGCGGGAGGTCATCGTCCGGCTCCAGAAGGGGCAAGAGAGGCGGCGGCAGCGGCGGCGCCGACAAGCCCAAGCAGCCGCAGCGCGGGCTCGGCGTGGCGCAGCTGGAGAAGATTAGGTTACAGAGCGAAATGGCCGAGTACTTCCATCCTCTCGGCCAGGGCCCCAGCTTGATCCAAAGAACAGGCAGCCTTAACTTGGTAAGTGATGGGCGTCTTTATTTGCAAACCGCGCGCTTCCCTTGAGTGTAGTTTATAATTAGGGTCCTAATTTCTTGTGCTTTTGGGAATGGATCGATCTAGCAGGAGGATGCACGGGCGTCGACGTCCTCGCTGTCGTCGTCGCCATCTTCCTCCTTTTATGCTACCGCCGTCTCATCGCCGTTTCCGGTCCATCCAAATTATGCGGTACATAGACAACTTTTCCCTGGAACGATTACTAGTTCTTTAGGAATAAATTAGTCTATCAAAAGTTCAGATATATATCTTGCTTCTACATGAAAGACAGATAATGCAAATGGAACTTCCTTTGATGCATGATTCAGTGGTTTTGCGTATTTAACATGTAGCACATGCATGTGAAGATAGTAGGAATTAGTCCCTTTTTTCATGAACACATAAGAGGGGTTTCGAGGGTAGGGGTGTTAAGCATAATTCTCAGCGACCAACAGTGAATTGATTGGTCTTTCGTTTGTCCCCAAGAAAATCCACTGAAGAGTCATGCTTCTATCACTTTCGGTTGAGTTGCTTATATGTTTCTAGCTAATTTGGCTATAGATAGCTCTAATTTTTTCTTACCTTATGATCGATTCGTCTCTTGTCACCTTTTTCTTGATCGTCTTATTAGCTCCATATGTTTTCTTTGTTTGTGTGGTTCTTCTCAGTCTTATCTACTGTTTTGATATTAAATAAATTAATGTTCATGGCAATCGAACTACTAACAAAGCAGCACATCATCTTGTGCGCCTTTCAATTCCATCGAAACACATGTAGTGTATGGATTATTGCACCACCAAGATAGCGTTCTTATGTTATTTCTGACTTTATCATGTAGATGCCATATGGAGAGAGAGGCGGAGACCTACGATACAGTGAATTCCAAGCTCCCATAATAAGGTACGGTAGGGTGAACTTATACATTATCACCTGCATATATGCTCACTCACTGAATTTCAGAGAAGTCTTACTTCAAAAATCCCGTGATCAAGCTCCAACTAACAACTCTGATTTTGCAATTGTGTGTCAACAACAGATCACCGAGTAGCAGTTCTATCTATGGCGCCCCACATTATGCGCATCCTAATGTCACATTGCCACTCTTTGAGCCACAGGTAGATATTATAATCATTGTTCACCTAGCTAGATGTATGTTATCATACCATCATTACTGTCTATACGGTTTTCTGATTAACACACGTTTGGATGCAAACTTTGGTAGGAATCTACTCGATTGAGGGGACATCATGATAGAAGTCGGTCAGCTGATTCAGCTAGTATGAACTCTGACGATCCACAAGACGTAGACCTTGAGCTCAAGCTATGATCCTAAAATGTTCCTCCTTTCCCCTCTCCTTCGATGTGATGTGGTAGCTTTCTTAGATAGTCTTCATGGGCATTTTCTCTTTGTGGTGCAATAAGTTTCTGAATTGGTGCCACTAGCCAGAACCAAAAGGATTTGCGCCGTCTTCTGTAATGCCTACCAGAAGAGAGGAATAGCAATGCACCTTTTTTTTAATCAAGACATGCATGTTGTGTGCATGCATGGGCATGGGATCTGGTGATCATATCTAGCAGTTGTTCTGATTGTACTGTGATGCATAGAAGTGTTGACTCTTGCCTGCAACTACAGGCATACACTGACACAGTTCGTACATGGTTGTTATTAATTTATGCAACACAAATTTCATCATTGCTGAGATCAGAGAGAATGTTCATATATGTATGAGCACTTGCATGCGTGCCAGCTGAATATTTTGATCCAGAAGCGCAAGATGGAACATAATAATAAATAACTTTATCTGCATTATCTCAAACACAGCTGTCTTTTGTACTACTTTTAGTGCAGCTTGTACGTCTCACCCTGTTACTAGTTTCTCCATTGTACTGCAATCATCTTTCAGTCTGCACCAAAGGAGGCTTCTTTGACCTACCTTGGGCATACAGAATTATGTACTGTAATAATGCATCTGTGTGAGATCATGCCTGCAGTGTGTGCAAATTAAACAGCATCGAGCATACTGGCAAGAGATATAAATGTTCTATATACATATAGGGTGTTTTCTCAGATTTCATATATATGTTCAGTAATATGTGGTTTTAGAACTTGTAGATTTATGCAAGACACATTAAGTATCAGCATGCTGGAATAGTGTTGATCAGCTAGCCATCTTTGCTACAATAAGGTATGGTTTACTCCTGCTCAAATTCTATATTAACATGCATGCCCGTTTATCTACTAAACTAGCTCTACTTTCTCATGGAATTGTATGTGTGCAAGTTGTAATATCAATAAAGAAATAACTTATTAGTGGTTTAGTGTAGTAGAATATATATACACATTACATATACATGTAAATCGCGTCTAAAATTAAGATCATGCAAAAGTGTCAGTGTTTATGTATAAAAATGCAGATTAATCACATCATATTAATAGCACGCACAATATGAATACAAGTTCTAATTTTGTACGTTTTTATATTGTGTGTTAAGTGAGTTATTAACATAATTAACCATAGGATGATATAAATGTCCATATGCTAGCTAGTTTAGCTTATAACAGTTCGGTGTTTTGAATTACTGTATACATATTTTCCACTGCTATATGAACTATCATAGTTGTACACCACTCTTGCTATATATATAATCTGAGTTTCTCTCCTTGTTACTGCAAAATTTTCTCTATATATGAAATGACTTCGCACGAGCATATCATGTACTATATATGTATGTATATAGTTTATTTGATTACATGCGTATGTACTGCTTAGTAATGCTGATTATTAGCTCCTAGGTATAGAATTTTACAATTATGGCTTCCCTTGAAAATCCAGAATTAGATCATGGTTGGCACACGTGTAACTATATATTGACACCAGTATCATATTCAAAGTTTCAGACTTCCTTCTGCTGCCACATAATAATGCACAATGTTCAAACTAAATATGCATTTCGTTCCACTGATGAGTTTGACAAAGAGGTGTTACATGTTCTTCAAAAAAGGAAAAATTAATAAAGCAGGATGCCATCAATTCTTACCCTTGTTTTTGTGACGGAGAATGTTCTATAGGGCCATGGAACTAGCTAATGCAATGCAAGTATATATATAGGTGTACACATAACTCCAAGAGCATAATTGCGTAGCATCTTTTGTGAACAAAAGAATTAGGCGTGAGAGGCATGCTTTTCAATTATATGAGCAGTACGTACACCACCATGATTTTTTTTGCTTCGTTCTGCCCCAAGATGATTCGTCATTTGATACATAGACGATTATTGTCACACGCAAATTATATGCCCATTCCTTTGTGGAGACATTGCATGACAGATTAATCCATAAACTATAGTTAATTACCGACATAATCGGAGCAGATCATCCTCTCAATCTCCATCTACGCGTGTACGAATCTTCCTGGAAAGATCCTACTCATACTGTCATATGATGAGGCCTCGCTGTCCCCCCAAAGGCGTATCGTCTTCGATCCGATGCGAGTTGCACCAAATCCCAAATGGTACTTTTCTAATCGAAGCCTTTTCAGTTCATCATCGCATGCATATGCAGCACTGCGTTTTATATATATGCATACATATGCTGCTGCATTTATTTGCTGCCTACCCAGACAATAATCTTTTCAGTTTGAGAGGAAAAAAGAATGCCCTGCTGCAAAACATTATGCAAGTTGCTATACGTAGAGAGATGATGGCGTCTATATTTTATACGTGTACCACCCGCAGGCCATGCAAGAGAGCTGAGGCACATATGCATGGACGCACGTTACGGCAGCGGCAACTTGCGAACTAGTGGTGTGTTTAACCGCCAATATCCCCAAAGAACTTTTAGTACGTAGTACTACAGTATTAAGTTTGGGAGGGGATCGGATGGCCTTTAGTTTGCAACAACACACTGCCAGTACCATGCAACATGCATGCAACACTTGGAGCAGTTGGATGCATATGCAATGCTACTTGATCGTTCAACTGGAGAGATATGCCACTTGATGTCATGATATGTGTGTGTCTCTTTGTACCCACTGTAGTATAAACCGTACAGCCATATGCCTAGTAGGGAGCATAGTAGTATATATAGGACTAGTGGCCAGAAAACGATCGTATATTGGTAGCGGGACTATATACGCTAAGCTAGATGCGATCTGCAACATCACTGTCTTGCATAATTTATATTGGTTAACGGTAAGCTAGATATGATTGTTCGTATGGCTGCTACTCTGCTAGGCAAATAACACTGAGATCTCATTTGTTACACAGTTAACCGACAGATTGAGTGCATAGGGGTAATTAGTACAGGTGGATCCATGCGGGTGATGCCTTTATGGTACACTGGTACAGTACCGGTATTCTGTCATTTTGGATTCTTTATGCATTGTTTATTGCGGTAATTATTCTAATAAGCAAGGACGAATACATGAGGAAACATATATTATGTTCTATTTCCCTCTCTGATGTGAAATGGCATGCATTTTAATTTGTTGAGCGGAATGCAATCAACAGACAGGCCTAGCTTACGTTGGCACACCTAATGTTGGCCAAAAGTGGATCAGAAGCAGATTCGCTTTAATTTTCACGTAGGCCAAAAGTGGATCAGAAGCTAGCTAGGACCATCACTTTAAGCTCACTGCTTGCATTGCTGCCTCCTTATCTCTACTGTGATCATTGCTTGTGTTCTATAGCTAGCTCTGTCGTCACTGTACGCGCGTGCCTGTTCTCTGATCGCATCCATGCTTCAGAGCTGGCTGCTTGGCCCCTGCTGCTGTGTCAACGGGATCGATGTGTTGCCGATTTGACAGAGCAAAAGCGCACGGCCACTCGAGGGCCGGATTAGACAACAGGCCGGGGCCGTCCGTGCGTACGTGCTTACAGGGATTTGAGACCACACATATACAAACCAGATGTTCTTGGCGATAACGCAGCGGATGAGTTAATATATTCGGGGTGCATCAGGCCGGCCCATCATGTGATGCATGCTTCAGGGTACTGATGCTAATTGTTTATGCATGCGTCGTGCCAATTTGCTTGTAATAATTATCTAGGCGGGTAAACCACATATAGCAAAATGTACTTCTATATATGCTGGAGGTGGAGGTAGTACGTGTACTCTCACTCGTCGTGCCATGAACGTACAAGCAGAAAACTAGTACGGGCCATAGAAAACTAGGCTAGCGTGTGCGCGCGCATCGTACCTCGACGATCTCTGGGCGGCGGTGAGCACGTCAGCCGTACTCCGGCGCGTGTTTGTTTGCTTGCCCGGTGCTCGCTCATGACCGTGCGTGCTCGATTCGTCGGCAGCCACGCGCGTTCCCTGCTCGGGCCGCCGCCGCCGCCGGCGACGGCGAGGTGCTCCCGCGTCCGCGTCCGGCGCAAGATGGACGATGGTTGCGGCGCTGCGCGTGCATCGCCGTGATCGCGGATGTGCACGGGCGGCGGCTGGCGGCCTGGCGCCCTCCCGCGGACAGACGGCCGGCATCGAACTATTGGGCCGAACCAGGCCGCCAGTTATGATAATATGCGGGAGGTTGTTTGGGCCGGATAGGTGCTGGAGGGCTGGTGTGGGCCTTTCCAAGCACACCGTGCGCGATTGGAGTACCTACAGCCCAGGAAATTCTGCCCATTTTCAGGTCTCCTGGAGAGTGGACTGGAGAAGCTCTCTCCTTCTGTTCGCGCGAACCACAGAATACCGTTGCTATATTTGAACTCCCGTTACTCATGCTTCTCCGTACCCAAACAAAGCACACCACCCACCACCATACAATTATAAGCTCGCCGATGAACAAAGGCGAGCATGCAACGAGGCCTCCCTCCTCCCCCATCCCCCATCTTATAGGAGGCCGGGACACAGCTCGGGGCGGGACAGCGCGGAGCCGGATCGGAGCATCCACGACGTACCTACTGCCCTCTCCGACAATGGGGCCTCTCCTCCGCGCCGCCGTCCTCTCCGCGGCGCTGCTCGCCCTCGCCGCCGCCGGCGACGCGCACAGCGTCGGCGACTTCCTCAACATCTTCCGGCCCCGGAACGAGCACGACTACTTCCACAACGCGAACCAGGGGCAGGAGGAGGAGCACGTGATCCCCCGGGCCAGCGACCAGCAGAGCCTCGGCGCGGCGCCGGTGAGCCGGACCGGGCTCATGAAGGTGCCGCCCCGGTCCGCGCCCACCGCGGCGGCGCAGGACACGATCGTGCTCCCCGTGGACAACGCCGGGGGCCCCTCCGGGCAGTGGTCCATGATCACCGAGAACGCCGGCGTGTCCGCGATGCACATGGTGATCTTGCGCAACGACAAGGCCATCATGTTCGACACCGTCACCACGGGCCCGTCGCTCCTGCGGCTGCCCAAGGGCAACTGCCGCCTCGACCTCCGGAGCAAGCAGCAGGGCACCCAGGACTGCGCCGCCCACGCCGTCGAGTTCGATTACGCCACCGGCGGCGTCAGGGCCCTCAAGGTTCGTTCGTGGCCTGGTGCTCCGTTGAGATTTGGTTCAATTCCAATTTCCATGGACAATGTCACGAGCCGCGACACGACCACTACTATTGGCAGATCTTGACGGATGTGTGGTGCTCGTCGGGCGCGATGGACGCGGAGGGCAACCTCGTGCAGACCGGCGGCTACTTCGAGGGCGAGAAGGTGGTGCGGTACCTGAGCCCGTGCCCCACCTGCGACTGGAGGGAGTACCCGGCGAGCTTGGCCGAAGGAAGATGGTACACGTGTCATCATATACTGCAAACACGTGAAAATTTCACTCGCGAATTGGGATGGATTACTTACACAGCGATCGGCAGGTACGGGACGCAGCAGATTCTCCCGGACGGGCGCTCCATCGTGCTCGGCGGCCGGCGCGCGTTCAGCTACGAGTTCGTGCCGGCGGAGGGCCAGGCGAACGCCCAGGCCACCAACCTCCAGATCCTCCGCGACACCACCGACGACGTGGAGAACAACCTGTACCCGTTCGTGCACCTCCTCACCGACGGCACGCTCTTCATCTTCGCCAACGACCGCTCCATCGTGTTCGACTACCGGACCGGCCAGGTCGTCCGGCAGCTCCCGGTCCTCCCCGGCGGCGGCCGTAACTACCCGGCCTCCGGCATGTCGGCGCTCCTCCCCCTCGACCTCCGCCGCGGCGACGTGCTCAGCCCGGAGGTCATCGTCTGCGGCGGCACCCCCAAGAACGCCTTCAAGCTCGGCGAGACCAACACGTTCAACCCCGCCCTCAAGGACTGCGCCCGCATCAACCCGCTCAAGCCCGACGCCCGCTGGGCCACCGACCAGATGCCCGTGGCGCGCACCATGGGGGACCTCCTCATCCTCCCCTCCGGCGACCTGCTCATGCTCAACGGCGCCGCCAGGGGGTGCTCCGGCTGGGGCTTCGGCCGGCAGCCCGTGCTCACCCCGCTGCTCTACTCGCCCCGGCAGCCGCGCGGCTCCCGGTTCCGCGCGCTCGCCGCCACCAACATCGCGCGCATGTACCACGCCACCAGCGCCGTGCTGCCCGACGCCACCGTGCTCGTCGCCGGCAGCAACACCAACTCCGCCTACAACTTCAGCGGCGTGGACTTCCCCACCGAGGTGCGCGTCGAGAGGTTCACCCCGCCGTACCTCGCCGCCGACCGCGCCGCCAACCGGCCGGTGATCGACATGGGGAGCGTCCCCGGCGGCGGGATGTCGTACGGGGCCAGGCTCGTGTTCCAGTTCTCCACGCCGGCGCAGCCCGTGGCGGAGGCCGACCTCAAGGTCACCATGTACGCGCCGCCGTTCACGACGCACGGCTACTCCATGAACCAGCGGCTGCTGGTGCTGTCCGTCTCGGCGTTCGCGCCCGTTGGGCCGCACAGCTACACGATCACGGTCGACGCGCCAGGGAAGCCGGAGCTCGCGCCGCCCGGGTACTACCTGCTTTACGTGCTGGCCAAGGGGGTGCCGAGCAAGGCGGCCTGGGTGAAGGTACACAAGTGAGAGAAGCTGGAGGCGATCGCTCGGAGATGTGTGTATGTCCTCGCCGGAGTAGCCGCACGGCCGCATAGGAGGAGTTTGGGCAATGGCGCACCAGGCCGGCGTGCTTGTGCATCGGTTTTGCTTTGTTTTTCTCTATGAATTTTGCATCACTAGCAAATATTTTGGGCAAAATATATACGTTTGGTGTAGGGATTTGGATCGAATCAAGTTTATCGGCCGATCCAAATGGTGCCGACCTCCGGTTATTAGTAGTGTTAGTCGTCTTGTAATAACATGGAAGAGCAGAAATGTGGAGACAGTGGAGATAATGTATCTGCTGTCTTCTCGTATAAGTACATTATAAAATCACACTTTTCTTTTGTACCGGCCGGTCGAGACCGACACGCCATTTCTCCTCTTGTACTGCACATATGATAAATGAAAAAAAAATCTGGATTTCGATTGGATTTTATGTTCATCCTGTTCTGACGCGATCCGTGTACTGTGTTCCGAGCAGGTGGTTAATGGAAGAAATGCAGTCCAATAATTTAATTAAAAAAAATGGTATCTTCAAAGTTACAATGACGATATGCACCTTAAATATGGTATCTAGAGAATTTTAAATTTCACTCAAATTTCGAGGCAGTTTAAAATTTTTCCAACAACTAAATTATTTTATCTTTATTTTATTGGACAGATAATTAAAATCATTTTCTAATTTAAGCATTTCATGAAAACCTATCATCCGTGTTGCATCAAATGATCCTACACTTTTTAGAACCGCCAAATCCCCAAACCCCAGTCAAATTTCAAAGCATTTTGAATTGTTCAGTCAGAATCTTTTAACTAGAATATTTTCAGTCAGAAATACTCCTCTTCTCAAGTTTAACCACCATGGTTGCCATAAAAGTTTATATGATTATCCATGGTTTATACATTGAGTGAATCGATGATGAAAATTATCCATGTTGATAAAGTTTCCTCTGTGTTTAAATCTCCATTATCTTGTGGCTATTGGTTTGATTAAAGGCAAAATAGGCACTTTCGTCCCTCAACTATAAGGGCCAAATTCATCTCTCAACTTTAAAATTGGCCAATTTGGTCCCTCAATTTATATTTTTGGATCAAACTCGTCCCTCAACTTTTAAGTCCACCAATATTGTCTCTTAACTTTTGTTTTTGGGTCAGATCCGTCCCAAGAGAACTCAATTTTTTATATCTAAATATATTAATTATCTCCATACACTTTTAGGTATATCTTTGCTACAAAAGTTGTATGCTATATGTTTTTACCATCTAGATAAACATTCAGATCAAGTTTGACAAGAATAATTGCTCTAGAAATATGGCTAATCATTTAGATTACCTTATACAAGGATAGAAGTATATTTTTTTAAAAACAATTGGTCCAAACAGATAAGCACAATGGTTAGTTTGACAAAAAGTAATGAGTATACGGCTATACCAAACAAAATTGAGTTAAGCACAGAACCCACAATAGATACAATGCATATAAGTATTAATTAAGATAATCAATAGATGAGATGGTAAAAGAAAGCAGTAAACCATATATATTTAAATACCAGCTGTATATAAAAAAATGTGGTGACGAGGAATAGTGAAATAAATAAAAAAAGATAAAAGGTGAAGGATGAGTTTGATCCAAAAACAAAACTTGAGGGACTGAATTGGCTTATTCGAAAGTTGAGAGGCGAATTTAATCTAAAAATAAAAGTTTAGGGACTAGATCAGCCGTTTTGAAGCCGTTTTGAATGTCGAGGGACTAATATGCCTATTTTACCCTGATTAAACACTAACTGAATGTTAGGTGGATCCAATGGAACTTTTGGGATTTCAAGACTTCGTTCAGTGATTCTGGCTCGCGAGTATTTTTGGTAGAGTTTCTCCTGCCTGATTTTCTATGGGAATTGATTTTTCTAGGATGGGTAGAGCCTGGGAGCAATGCCAAACGTGTCAGTGTAGAATCAGCGGCATCTCTAAAAACTTCTTTAAAATGATCTATTTAAACATTATAAAATGGAAGATACGTACAACTTTAGTGGACAATCTAAAAGACGCATTCTGCGTTTCAGAAAAAGGCGGCTTGTTTGGTTGGAGGCAATTAGAAGAAGAGAATGGGAGCTGAGAATTAAGAGATTAAAATTCCATTGTTTGTTTCATCGCCATGGAAGTTTTAGTGGGATGGGAAAGAGGAATTTAGAGGAGCAATTCCTACTGATCTCTTCCTAGGGGGAGGGGTGGTAATTGAGAGGGAATTTGTTTTGAGTGCAAGATGGATACATCTCCACTATTAATTATGACTTAAAATATAATTCCCAATCTCTAGACCCGGTACCAAACAAAGGATATCAAATCTCGCTTAAACTCCCACTCATAATTCTCTCCACAAGCCAAACAAAGGAATGTGTCTAAAAATCAATTTCCCAAATGAATTCCCTCTATCAACTCCCACCGCTAATTCCCATGCCTCTTCCCCATCAGTTGGCAAACGCACCCTTAATGCTACGCTGAAACTCAGTTGTCAAAATGCCAAGCAAATAAAGTTGTGACACACTTGATGATATTCTTCCATTGTGGCAATATATACTGTCACACTTTTGGGTGACATTTTGGTAATCAGACCTGTACAACATAATGGTACGGTGGCCCTTGGCAACAGCCTTTTTCTTTCGGAAAGCAAAACAAAGAAAAAAAATATTTCGATTACGGCTGCACGATTTACATCAGATGGCTCTCGCTGCACATACAGAACGCTCCCCCTTCCCATCAATCTCCTGGAGCACCCTGACAACTTCACCGAGCACAGCCGCAGGCTGGTGGGCGCCCTTCATCCCCACCAGCTCAGCCAACGCCTCAATCTTCCTCGCAAAGCTCTCCTCGAAGAAAACCTCGTCGGAGCTATCCGCCTCGTCCTCGGACTCACAGGCCACCAGGACACCCGACGTGCCCGCGTCCGACACGGTGTCGGGGTCACTGAGCTGCCCATGGCGGCCACAGCTGTCCGTCGCCGTGCCAACTTGGACCGGCCGGTGGCGGTGGGCGGCGACGAGGTCGCCACGAGGCGCCGGCCGTGTCCGGTGAAGCGCCTGCAAGGCCATGGCCTGGGTGTCGAAGGGAACGGCGATGTGCTCGGCCGGCGGAGGTGGAGTGAAGCATCGGAGCCCCGCGCCGGAGAGGTCGAAGACGACGTACCGCGGTAGCTGCACGGCCGCAGATTCCATTTCTGATGTTCTGCCTGTAACAGTGCGTAGTACAAAGCAGATGATATGTCAGCTTATTTCATTATCTTCCACTGCTACACTAGGAAAAGAAGAGAATGCATGCCAGTCGTAGCTTCCGCCAAACATGCTCCCCGTCGAGGGGCTTTCCGTCTGATCATGACTCCCAGGAGCGCGAAAACTAGGCCCTACCACAAATGCCCAGACACACACAATGTCGAAAGGTTGTTGCGACACTCTTTAGTTTGCAACAAAAGTGTTTGGCGCTGTGTTTTATACTCAAGATGCAAGCGGCCCGCCCCGCGTCCGTACCAGCCGCAAAGGCACATGCGGGTTCATGCGGCAGCCCGCTTACCGCCGCGATGGTTTCGCGGATTCTGCGGCAGCCCGCGTAGCCGCCGCATAACGTCTAAAGCCGGAGCAAACACGCCGCGCCGCCGTAGTCATCATAGCTGTCGTCGCGCCGCTGTAGTCATCATAGCTGTCGTTGTACGAGTCCTGCATGTCGATGTTCTCCTCTACCTTCTCCGCAACGTGGTCCTCGAACTTGTTCTCCAGGTAGCTCGCCCCGCCGGCCAGCGCGAGGCCCTCGCATGCCCGCCGCCGCGTCCACGGCCAGCCCCGTCCCCATCCCCATCTTGTTGCTCTTCTTGGTGTCGTCGGTGCCGGCGACACGGGCGGCGCCATACGCGGGCGCCGTCGTCGTCCTCGCGCGTGCCGTCGCCGCCGCTGTCCGGCGACGGGGGATGAACGGCTTGCCGAGGAGCTTCGCCGCCAGCAGGAACGCGAGCTCGGCATGGTCCCGCGCCCCGCAGGACAGGGCGGCGAGCATGGCTGCGATCGACATGAGCATCGCGCACGACACGTCGACGAGGACCCAGTCGGGCCGCTGGGTGCCGCCGGCGCCGCCGTCGCACGCAGCGGTGAGGAACTCGGCGAACGGCACGGCGAGGACGACGAAGGCCTGGAAGAGGAGCGGGAACTTGTCGCCAGGCAGATCAGCCCATATCCGCTCGAGCCGTAGCCGCCGCCGCCCGAGCCATAGGCTCCGCCGTAGCCGCCGTCAGGGCCGTACATGTCGCGGGCGCGTAGCGCCGTAGTAGATTAGGATGGGGACGGATCGAACGAAGAGAAGCGGTGCGGCGCCCTTTCGATCTGGAGCTGAAACAGCTGGTGGAATCCTCGGCGTGGAGCATAAGCAGGATATGAGAGGAGAAGGAACAGGACGACAACACCGCCGTCATCGACGAGCTGAGTGCAGAGTCGAAGGCTCGTGATGCGGGTTGCGGCGCCGCCGGGCTGTGCGGATTGGCCGCATAACGCCGCTTCACCGAGGCGGGCAGAATAGCGGGCTGTGGCGGGCTTGCGGCGCGGGTTTGGCCGGCGGGCTTGCGGCAAAGCCCGCCCCGCTTGCATCCTGATTTTATACGGTTGGTTTTCGCTTAGCCGGCAAGGCAAACAGACACGTGCATTTCGTTGGTGGTGAAGAGAAGGAATACTCGATGCACTGCCAATGTTGTCCAGTGCGAACAAGTACCAGCATCTACTAGTACTACCCTGACAGGCTGACAGATCATGCGCGTGTTCGTGCCCATGGTCGAGTTCACTTCGAGATTGTTCTTAGCCTCTTGATTGGGCAAGTTCCAGTATGGTTAAAACTTATAAGCGCTTTTCTTTTTCTCAGCGGATGCCGGATGGTAATCATCCAAACACAAGTCGCCTGTGTAATGATGATGATTAGTGGAAGCTAAGGCGTGCATGGGGCCCGGACGGCGAAAAGCAGAGCGTGGCTCGTGTTTACCAAAGCGCTTGCTGCACGTCGTCGGCCGCGCGACCCGGAATTTGGGGGTAGCGCGTGCACGCACCGCGGCCGGACTCCGGAGTAGTGCGCGCGTGCGCGCCCGGGGTGCGGGGCGAGGGGAGCTCCCGCATACACGCGGCGCGACCGCGTGCGCGTGGGCGCGTGGCTTCGGGTCGAGTGGCCTGGGGCAAGCCGGGCAGGGATTTGGATTTTGGAACGAGCCGGCCGGAGCCCCAACGCTTGCGGAACGCTCCGGGTAGTCGCGTACAGCCTCGGGATGCACGGCCTTGCCGACCGGCGACCGATCTCTTCGAGCCGAACAAAGCGTGACACACAATGGCCTTCTCGTCGAAGGGAACGGCGGCGAGGTGCTCGGCCGGCGGAGGTGGAGTGAAGCATCGGAGCCCCACGCCGGAGAGGTCGAAGACGACGTAACGCGGCAGCTGCACGGCCGCAGATTCCATTTCTGCTGTTCTGCCTGTAACAGTGCGTAGTGCAAAGCAGATGATCTGTCAGCTTGTTACATTATCTTCCACTGCTACGCTAGGAAAAGAAAAGATAATGCAAAAAGAATTTTTTTAAAACAAATGTTAATGGACATGATAAGTGATTACCTGCTGTCTATCAGCGTCTAGTACTCTTACTCGGTATGTCTGTGAGACTGTGACTTTGTGTGGTGTTGCTGCCTGTGGGTGCGGACGGACTGCAGAGCCTCGTGCCTGTGTGTTTATGATAAGCTAAGATGAGGCCCTATAAATAGAGCTAGTCCCGAGCCGGTGATGACCTGACCTGCTACTAAACAAGCATTTGTGGCGACATTAGGAAAATTGCTGTTCGATCGGCGTGGCAACCGCACACTCCTGCTGTACAAGGCTACAACGACACTGAGGTTGAGGTCCGGTAAAGTTGTCACAGGATGCTATACTGCTCTCAGTCGTAGCTTCCGCCAAACATGCTCCCCGTCGAGGGGCTTTCCGTCTGATCATGACTCCCAGGAGCGCGAAAACTAGGCCCTACCACAAATGCCCAGACACACACAATGTCGAAAGGTTGTTGCGACACTCTTTAGTTTGCAACAAAAGTGTTCGGCGCTGTGTTTTATACGGTTGGTTTTCGCTTAGCCGGCAAGGCAAACAGACACGTGCATTTCGTTGGTGGTGAAGAGAAGGAATACTCGATGCACTGCCAATGTTGTCCAGTGCGAACAAGTACCAGCATCTACTAGTACTACCCTGACAGGCTGACAGATCATGCGCGTGTTCGTGCCCATGGTCGAGTTCACTTCGAGATTGTTCTTAGCCTCTTGATTGGGCAAGTTCCAGTATGGTTAAAACTTATAAGCGCTTTTCTTTTTCTCAGCGGATGCCGGATGGTAATCATCCAAACACAAGTCGCCTGTGTAATGATGATGATTAGTGGAAGCTAAGGCGTGCATGGGGCCCGGACGGCGAAAAGCAGAGCGTGGCTCGTGTTTACCAAAGCGCTTGCTGCACGTCGTCGGCCGCGCGACCCGGAATTTGGGGTAGCGCGTGCACGCGACCGCGGCCGGAGTCCGGAGTAGTGCGCGCGTGCGCGCCCGGGGTGCGGGGCGAGGGGAGCTCCCGCATACACGCGGCGCGACCGCGTGCGCGTGGGCGCGTGGCTTCGGGTCGAGTGGCCTGGGGCAAGCCGGGCAGGGGATTTGGATTTTGGAACGAGCCGGCCGGAGCCACGCTTGCTGAACGCTCCTGGTAGTCGCGTACAGCCTCGGGATGCGCGGCCTTGCCGACCGGCGACCCGATCTCTTCGAGCTGAACAAAGCGTGACACACTATGGTCTTCTATTACTAAGACTTTGCACGTTGCGTGGAGGGTGTGGTGTACAGTGTACTGTCACGTTGCCTCTAAGGCCAGTCGAGGTTTTATAACAAGTTTCAATAAATTTGGTGGCGTGTCAGGATCACATCAACAGATTGGAAAAGTCTGGATCACCCCCTCACCTATGAGGTACATAACCCCTCAACCTATAAAACGGTCTATATAACCACTGAACTTTTCAAAACCGGTCAAATTACCCCCTAAAGCAATTTTGAAAAATCATAGTAAATCATAAAAAAATTATAAAATGGAAAATCCAATTGTGTTGGACTCCAAAATGAGTATATCTACACAGTGAACATATAATACGGTATGCGTTAGTACATTTTTTTGCTGTAACTTCAGATCTATACTTTTCTTCATAGCTGTAAAAAAATGTACTGAAGCATATCATATTATATATTCACTGTGTAGATTAACTCATTTGGAGTCCAACACAATTGAATTTTCCAATTTATGATTTTTCTGTGATTTTATGATTTTTTAAAATTGCTTTAGGGGGTAATTTGACTGGGTTTGAAAAGTTCAGAGGTGATATAGACCGTTTAATTTGTTGGGGGTTATGTAGTCCAACCCTCGTAGGTGAGGGGGTGATCTAGATTTTTTCCTCAACAAATTCAATATCCTATTAGTAAATTTGTTAATATTTCAGAATCATTATAAGAAGAGAAGATGAACAATTTTATGAGAAAAGAGAGGAATTTTATTCCCAAAAATCATTTTTAGTGCGAGCTTCGTAGGAGTTTTATATACAATAAATACAGTGACACATCAGATGAGAGAGAAAGAACCAGTTTCATCTATATAAAACTCTCATGGCATAAATAGTAATAAGTTTAGGAGGTCAAATATGTAATTCCAGTCCAGAAATCAGAACAACACTCGAAACTATGTAATTTGCAAATTTAGAGAATGGGACAGGACAACGTGAAAAATTAGGATTGCCGATGCACTTAACTTTGCTTTTCGAACAGGCCATACATCCTTTCTTCATAGAGGAACATCCCGGACTCCCGATGGCCCAGTTCATGCGGGAGGAAATTCGTTTGGTCCGCACTTCAGGACTGGGCTGCCAAAATGGTAGTCACGTCTACTCTAAGCCAACTTGGGCCTATTTATAGGCCGGGCCCATTCTGATGAATCCTTATCCCCTGCTGGCCGGTAATTCAACACGAAAAATATCTCCTCTAAAAATTCCGCAACTGATTCAACATGGGTATCCTCCAGAAAAAAGATTATTTTTTCTGACTCAATATGAATATCCTATCCGTCCATGCCGTCGAATGTTACTCCGTATGCGCAGCAGTGGTGCGCGGTAAGCCGGTAACGAAGGATGGGAATGGGATCCATCCGTTCCACTCCTGGGTGAAGGTTGGTTTACCTAATGCTCTAGCCGGACACACCTAAATCTCCCTCCGGCAACTGTTCCAGTCAAAGCGGCCTTCTTGGGACAGCTTGTGGAATCAGTGAGCTACCACGGCACCAACTGCTCCTCCTCCCTCCGTGTTCGATCCACGCCACCTCCCACCCCACGCTTCTGCGAACAAACTCCGCCCGGGGCTCTGCTGCAGCGGCGCCGCCGGCCAAGAAGTACGTGTGGTTCACTAGTCTTGACGAATTGTATATTTTTTTTTTGAAGTAGATTGACGAATTGTATATGGCAATCCCGTGTCTAGAACTCCAGATAGCTTCAGATCCTTCCGGTGGCTGGCAAATAGTATGTGTTGACTCGGCGCCAGGATTATTATTACAATTTCTTGCTAGATTAAGTTTTTTTTCTCTGGCGCTGTGCAAAGCGGTATAGTATCAGGCTATTAGGCAATTTAATTTGTCTGGTGCGCCTTGTGTGTAGCCCTGCTATCCGGCGACACGATCTTTCTTCCTCTTCTGTCATACGGGCTACTGTAGCACACATTTTTTTTTCTCTGATCGACCATGGTAGCATACTAGCATGACCTCTGATACTGTTGTTCGTAGCTAGTACGTAGCTACCGGTATTGTTTACAGTAGCACCTTGTGACGTCTTGAACTCTTGAGGCATGTGGTAATCAGTATGATTTTCTTTACGGCCCCACGAGTGCGTATGCTTGCGTATGTACGACATGACAAGCTGCCGTCCGTCCCAGGCACGAGTCAAAACGAACACGCGGCGAATAGCGACAGATTTGTCTTTTTATATTTCTCTAACACATACAAAAAATTTCTGATTCGAGAGACACAGAGCCGTTGCCTCGAGCATTTTCCCTCCAATAAGCTAACCAACCCGAACTACTCCTACACTCCACATAACGCTTCTGGTGAGAAAAAAAGGGGGCGCACGAACTCTCTCCCTCCCTCCCCGCGGATGCCAAACCCAACACAACCATCGCGCAAACATCAGATAAAATAAGAACCAGAGTCCAAGCCTCTTTATATGCGCGGTCACCGCTACCTCTACCCCATGATCTCGATCCGTACGAGCTCTCGTGTCTCGCTAATCCTCGTCAGTTACCAAGGAGAGCTAAGAATTCAAGGACCTGTGCAGCGCGAGGGGCTTGGTGCCTGTGCAAGGGAGAAGATGCAGGAGGCGTCGTCTCCTCTCCCGGTGCTCAGCAATGGCTACCAGCCGCTCCCGTCGCTCTACCTGGGGTTCCTGGCGATATGGGCGGCCTCTGGCTTCTCATGGGCATTCAGCTCCTGGAGGAACCGCCATTTCCAGGTACCTTCAGACACTGTATCCCTGAATTTGCACCATTTGGCGTTTTCCGTTTCTCTTCATGTCTCAGGTTCCTTTCAGCGATTTGATTGTAGTGAAGTAGCTCTTGCCTGCTTACAGCACGTTCTGACGAGCATTGTGGTGAAGTAGCGTGCTTGACCGTGTTTCTTTCGTCCCTGGAAAAAAATTTCCAAATGGAATCTTGCATGCATGGAGTACTAAATGAAGTATATTTGCAAAACCCATTTAGAAATAAATGCAACTTTGCCCGACGAATCTAATGAGCCTATTCAATCCATGTTTTGCTACAGTGATGCTACAGTAACCATTCTCTAATCATGCGGTCAAAGGCCTCATTAGATAGGTCTCGCAAAATAGTTTAATGTTGTGAAATTAGTTTTGTAAACTGACTTTATTTAATACCCTTATTTATTGGTCAAAGGGACAGGAAAAAATTTTCACAACTCAAAGAAACGTTGTCCTTTGTTTTGTTTTTGGTTTCAGCAACTTCTCTGAATTTTTGCTCTGCTCTGAAGAAAGAAACCTGATGTAGAGTAATTCTGATGTGGTGATTCTGTTTGCTTCTCGCAGGCGAGTAACTTACAGTGGATCCTGGCTCTAGTCCCATTGATCAAGGCGCTCCAAATGACACTCTCATTCCTGTTCTGGTGAGCTTTCGGGTGCCTTTCTTTCACTCTGCTCTGTCTGGCATCTCTCTCCCTGAACACCTGCAGTTGGTTAGCCAAATCCTTTTAGCAAGGGCTGAATTCAGACGCTGCTGCGCAGGTACTCGTGCGTGCACCTCCAGACATGCTCGCTGTGGATGTCGTTCGGCGCGTATGTGACGGGGATCCTCTTCCAGACGGCTTCCTTCGTCTCCTTCATGCTCATCTCGCACGGCTACTGCATCATGTGCGAGCGCCTCTCCATCCGGGAGAGGCGAACCACCGCCCTTCTGGGGTGTCTGCTGTACTTGAGCCTCATAGGCTACAAGGCCGCAGTCCCTTATTTCACTGTGAGTGCTCGCCGCAAAAAAAAAAATGAAGCAATGTGAAATCTTCTGCTGCAGTATTGCAACATTTCGTCTGAACTCGTGTACAGGAACACTCGGCGGCGGTGTTCTGAATTTTTTCCTGTGACTTGGAACAGGTCATTCTGCTGATCAACTACTTCGCGTCGTTTTACATCATATTCCGGCGCACGTCCCAGAATCTGATAGTTCTGCAGGAGCAGCTCAGCTTCGCAGAGGAGGAGGACATCCATTCACTGCACGGCACTCTGAACACCAAGTACACAATGTTCAAGTACGCTGTTCTTTCCAACCATTTCGTTTCTGATTGCGCCTTGAAAGCATTTTCCTGGTGCAAAACTCCTGAAACTGCTATATGCTTAAGCTCCCGGTCTTCTTTTTCTTCAGGAGGTTTCAGGGCACGATGCAGGTGGCAGCAGTGGCATTCATCATGGTATGAGACTTAGCACGCAGCACTTTCTTGTGGTATGATCAGTTTGGTTTGGCAGTGCTTCTGACTCTGTGATTTCAGGTTTACATGAGAGCTGACGACACGCCGGATAACTACTGGTTCCGCGTATTAGTGCGTGAGTGGGTGCAGTTCTGCATCTTCATGTACATTGGGTGGGTAGAAGATCACGGGGCGACAGTAAACAAAACTCCCTCCAAAATTCAAAAGCGAAGTATTCAGTTTGGTTCCCATCTCTTCTTTTTTTCCAGGTGGAACTTCAGAATCCCTGAAGCATCGCTTCATCTGCCGGTCATACCCCTTGTGACATCAGCATGGGAGATCGTCATGCCTCCCATTTACAGTGTGGTAAGTTTCATACTTTCATCAAGGTTTCTAGCTCTCACACCGGCCATTCAGCAGACAAGACTGAAACTTCCATACTGTTGTTTCTGACGAAACAGGAGATGGACGCAGCCGATTTCAAAGGCCTCGCCTCGGATCAATGGCATGTTGGAGTGGTAGGAACAAGTGACCTCGCAAAAAATATTTATACTATTCTGTATGTGTACAATGCAGGGATCACTGCCTGTCAACTGACGCCTTGCAATGTTGCAGAGGACCGGTTCAGGTTGTTCTGCGCAGCCGCTACTGGTGCTGGTTCAGAACCCTAGTCCAACGGCTTCTCCTTCCGGTAGAGCCCCAAAGTTTCAGTTGGACAAGGACAACCAGGTCTAGTTCTGAAACCGCGATGCACAATATCACATCGACCAATCAACATATTACAAAGCTGACTCAGAAAAGTTGTGCTGGGCACTTGGGCCGAAAAATACTTGATCGTAAGTATTTGTTGGGAAATAATCGGCAATTTCCATGGACCAAGAGTCAGAGAGATTCACACCTTCAACAATGAACCTCCTTTTGTCCTCTTAGAATTCTGTTTCTTTTTACGGTTCGAAATACAGGAAAAATGTAAATAGACAGGAATGGAGAACGTATGGTTTAGAACTTTAGATTGGATCAACGTGCAGAGAAATAGTTTTTTTTTTGAGGAAACAGGAGGGGGAGCCCCCTACTGGTTATATATTAATTAGAAGAAAAGAAGAAACAGAGTACAGCACAAGCCAGGGCTCAAGAAACAAAAAAAGAAAGGAAGAAAACCCAAGGAGTTACAAGATGGACTCTATCCATAACAACATTGAGGCTTTGTCCTGAATTTTTGCTCGAAGCACAGCTAAGGCAAATTCCTCCCTGAAACGAAGTTTAACTGCAGATAACTGGGGCTGAGTGCCTCTGAAGATGAGGTCGTTTCGGGCCATCCAAATGCACCAACTCATTAGGATGACTATTTCCATAAAAAATGCAACATTAAGTTGATTTCTGAAAGAGAGCATCATATCCAAAGGGCTGTCATGGGTAATCTGAATGTTCAGCAGGTTCCAACACGCTTGAGCAAAGGGGCAGTGCAGAAACAAGTGAGCTGTTGTTTCTTCTTCTTGATCTAGGCAGAGAGCGCATTCATATGATGGGAGATCCATTGTCCGACGACGTAATACATTTCTGGTGCTTATCTTATCCTGAACCAGCAACCAAAAAAAGACAACATGCTTCCTTTGGCAGGAGTTTTTCCAGAGCCACTGAAAAACAGGGTGAGCAGCCCTGTGTCCAACTAAGTGTCTGTAAGCTCTTGCAGATGAGAAAATAAAGGACCCCCATATATAACCCCAGCAATCAGTTTCTTCAGTGTTGGGTAGATCTTCAAGCTTTTGTGCTACTATCAACAGCTGATTAAAGGCCTCTTCAGAGAGTGGCAAGTGAAACAGTTGATCTAGATGAACAGTGGACTTGGCCTGCTGAACTGTGATATTCTTGTTCGAAGCATATGAAAACAATTCTGGGAAGGCTTGGGAAGGGACCACCATGTCCCACAAATCATGCCAAAGAAAACAAGAGCTTCCTTCCTTTACCTGCACAGCTGCCAATCCTTTATAGGAGTCCAAGAGTTTAAGAATATCCCGCCACCAAAACGATCTCTTCTTCACATGTGATGGTAGCTTGCCATTGCTGTAGGAAGTCTCCCAGACCAGGTGCACCCAAGGTATGTCCTGCCTGTTGAAGAACTTATGCAGGTACTTTAGCAACAGAGCCTCATTATGAATGCGCAGGTTAATAATACCAAGTCCACCTTCTTCCTTGGGCAAGCAGACAAGCTCCCAAGCTGCTTTTGAGGGATTTCGGGCAGTGATATTTGAGCCCCTCCACAGGCAATGCTTCCTGTACTTGTCGATCTGCTCAAGCACTGTCTTATGCATACGAAAAGTGCAGAGGCTGAAAGTAGGGAGGGAAGAGAGGACTGAGTTGACAATTTGCAGCCTGCCTGCCTGGGATAAGAAACTAGAGGTGCTAATCAGCCTTCTTTCACACTTTGTCACCAAAGGGAGAAAATCCACAACTCGTGGCTTTGAGGTACCTAGAGGCAGGCCAAGGTAGGTGAAGGGCAGGGTTCCTATGGTACAGCCAAAAGTTGATGCCAGCTGCTGCATTCTTTCTGGTTCAATGTTAATAGGAACCATCATCGACTTGCCATAGTTCACCTTAAGCCCTGTTGATACTGCAAACATGTTCAACAGACTTTTCAAGAAGAAAATCTGAGTTGGGCATCCCTCCATGATAATTAAAGTGTCATCTGCGTACTGAAGGACCGGAAAGTCCTGGTTATGGTTCAGAGGCACTGGAAGCTTGAGCAAGTTTAGATATTTTGCTTTATTTAACAAGGTTTGGAGGAGGTCAGCTGCTAACACAAATAGAAGAGGGGACAGGGGGTCACCCTGCCTTACCCCTCTCTTGCAATGGAAAGTCTTGCCCGGGACACCATTCAAAAGAACTGAGGAGGTTCCAGAGTTGAAAATATTGCCCATCCAAGACAGCCATGTTTCACTAAAACCTTTGTGTCTCATGATGTTTAGCATAGCTCTATGATCAACCTTGTCAAATGCCTTCTCAAAATCAAGTTTGAGGATGATGATTTCCTTTCTAGAGTGGTGACACAGATGAATGTATTCAAAAGCCCAGGCTAAACAATCCTGAATAGTCCTTGATTTGATGAATCCATACTGATTTCTATGGATCAAGGACATGATGACTGACTGAAGTCTGTTGGCAAGCAGCTTAGTGATGATCTTGACAGAAGTATTCAGTAAGGAAATTGGTCTGAAATCAGCTACACTCTCTGGTGTTACCACCTTTGGGACTAGGACTATATGAGATCCATTTACACTCTGGAGGCAAACATCACCATTCTGAAATGCAAAACACAGTGCATAGAAATCCTCCTTTATGTATTGCCAGCATCTTTTGACAAAATCAGTATTGAAGCCATCAGGGCCTGGGCATTTGTCAGATGGTAGGTCTCTGACCACCTGATCAATTTCCCCAGTGGTGAAGGGTGTGTGTAACCACTCCAGGTTGTCCAACCTGGGGAGCAGCTCCTCTAAATTAAAAGTCATCTGAACTTGTTCCACTGTCCCTAGTCTTTCTTTGAATGCATCCCATAAGATGCTTGCTTTTGCTGAGTGGGCTGTCTATACATTTCCTGCTTCATCTTTTAGTGCACAGATTACATTTCTTCTATTTTGGATGGTTGCAGTTGCATGGAAGAACTTGGTGCCCTCATCTCCAAATTTGGCCCATTTGATCTTTCCCCTTTGCTTCCAGTAGATTTTCTGCTGCCTAAGCAGGGATAAAAGCTTTTCTTCTAGTAAAGCCTTGAAATTCCATTCTATTAATGAGAGATCTCTGAATTCCTCTAGGACTTCGAGGAATGAGAGGACAATTTTAACATTTGCTATCACAGTTTTCAGACTTGTTAGCTGCGTTTGCCAGGCCTTTAAGACTCTTCTGAGATTTTTGAATTTGGCAGTGAGAATTTTTGCTTTATCAGAGTGATTTGTCGGCAACCCCCAACCATGTTGTAACACATTGAAGAACTGCTCATGATCCATCCAATAGTTCTCAAACCGAAAGACTCTGCCTTTGGGGATTTCAGTGCCAATACTGATTACACACGGTACATGATCAGAGATCTCCATCTCTAGAGGCCAAGCTTTAGTATCCGGGTAACTTAAGGTCCAAGAGCTAGAGGTGAAAAACCAGTCTAATCTTTCAAGTAGTGGTGGGTGCTGTTTGTTTGTCCAAGTAAATTTGCGGCCCTGCAAAGGTATTTCTACCCATCCAAGCACACTGATGGCTTCATTGAACATGAACATCTCTTGAATGTCACCCCCGGGCCTGTTTCTGTCATCTGGGGAACGCATAAGGTTAAAATCACCTACTACCAGCCAGTCTATGTTCTCAGGCATTTCAATCTGCTGCAACGGAGTCCAAGAGTTTAAGAATATCCCGCCACCAAAACGATCTCTTCTTCACATGTGATGGTAGCTTGCCATTGCTGTAGGAAGTCTCCCAGACCAGGTGCACCCAAGGTATGTCCTGCCTGTTGAAGAACTTATGCAGGTACTTTAGCAACAGAGCCTCATTATGAATGCGCAGGTTAATAATACCAAGTCCACCTTCTTCCTTGGGCAAGCAGACAAGCTCCCAAGCTGCTTTTGAGGGATTTCGGGCAGTGATATTTGAGCCCCTCCACAGGCAATGCTTCCTGTACTTGTCGATCTGCTCAAGCACTGTCTTATGCATACGAAAAGTGCAGAGGCTGAAAGTAGGGAGGGAAGAGAGGACTGAGTTGACAATTTGCAGCCTGCCTGCCTGGGATAAGAAACTAGAGGTGCTAATCAGCCTTCTTTCACACTTTGTCACCAAAGGGAGAAAATCCACAACTCGTGGCTTTGAGGTACCTAGAGGCAGGCCAAGGTAGGTGAAGGGCAGGGTTCCTATGGTACAGCCAAAAGTTGATGCCAGCTGCTGCATTCTTTCTGGTTCAATGTTAATAGGAACCATCATCGACTTGCCATAGTTCACCTTAAGCCCTGTTGATACTGCAAACATGTTCAACAGACTTTTCAAGAAGAAAATCTGAGTTGGGCATCCCTCCATGATAATTAAAGTGTCATCTGCGTACTGAAGGACCGGAAAGTCCTGGTTATGGTTCAGAGGCACTGGAAGCTTGAGCAAGTTTAGAGATTTTGCTTTATTTAACAAGGTTTGGAGGAGGTCAGCTGCTAACACAAATAGAAGAGGGGACAGGGGGTCACCCTGCCTTACCCCTCTCTTGCAATGGAAAGTCTTGCCCGGGACACCATTCAAAAGAACTGAGGAGGTTCCAGAGTTGAAAATATTGCCCATCCAAGACAGCCATGTTTCACTAAAACCTTTGTGTCTCATGATGTTTAGCATAGCTCTATGATCAACCTTGTCAAATGCCTTCTCAAAATCAAGTTTGAGGATGATGATTTCCTTTCTAGAGTGGTGACACAGATGAATGTATTCAAAGGCCCAAGCTAAACAATCCTGAATAGTCCTTGATTTGATGAATCCATACTGATTTCTATGAATCAAGGACATGATGACTGACTGAAGTCTGTGGGCAAGCAGCTTAGTGATGATCTTGACAGAAGTATTCAGTAAGGAAATTGGTCTGAAATCAGCTACACTCTCTGGTGTTACCACCTTTGGGACTAGGACTATATGAGATCCATTTACACTCTGGAGGCAAACATCACCATTCTGAAATGCAAAACACAGTGCATACAAATCCTCCTTTATGTATTGCCAGCATCTTTTGACAAAGTCAGTATTGAAGCCATCAGGGCCTGGGGATTTGTCAGATGGTAGGTCTCTGACCACCTGATCAATTTCCCCAGTGGTGAAGGGTGTGTGTAACCACTCCAGGTTGTCCAACCTGGGGAGCAGCTCCTCTAAATTAAAAGTCATCTGAACTTGTTCCACTGTCCCTAGTCTTTCTTTGAATGCATCCCATAAGATGTTTGCTTTTGCTGAGTGGGCTGTCTGTACACTTCCTGCTTCATCTTTTAGTGCACAGATTACATTTCTTCTATTTTGGATGGTTGCAGTTGCATGGAAGAGCTTGGTGCCCTCATCCCCAAATTTGGCCCATTTGATCTTTCCCCTTTGCTTCCAGTAGATTTTCTGCTGCCTAAGCAGGGATAAAAGCTTTTCTTCCAGTAAAGCCTTGAAATTCCATTCTATTAATGAGAGATCTCTGAATTCCTCTAGGACTTCAAGGAATGAGAGGACAATTTTAACATTGGCTATCACAGTTTTCAGACTTGTTAGCTGTGTTTGCCAGGCCTTTAAAACTCTTCTGAGATTTTTGAATTTGGCAGATTGAGAGGAAGGAGCATGTTCCTCAAAATTACATCTGGAATGTGTCTCTAGTTTGTCAATTCGATTCACGAGCCTTCTCGCCCCCGCGTCGCCCCCGCGTCTGGGCGACTCAGGCGGCCCCTCCCCAAGCCACCGCCGCCACCCCTCTCCCCTTCAACCTCGCCGCGCCGCCGCCGCCGCCGGAGCCGGCCGCCGGAAGTCCGTGCGGCCCGCCAGGATGGTGGCGGCGTGGCTCCCTCCCACCTTTTCCTTCCTCTCGAGCTGCTCGCCGGCGTCACCGGGGAGGCCGGATCCGGGCCCCCAATGGCCGGATCCGGTGTGGGCGCCGACGGATCTAACGTCGGGGTGGCGTTTGCCCGCGCGCCGGCGCCTGGGGCTGCGGTCGGCGGTCGGCGAGCGCCGGCGCCTAGGCCGCGGTTTAAAACCCCATGCCTGTGTTCGTCGACGGCGGCCGGAGTGCGTCTTTTCTTGCGGTGGCGGCGTCCTGTGACTGTGCGAAGATGCTAGTGTCCTTCAGGTGAGGGCGACCGTGGTGATGGTGGTGGCGGCGATCTGGGGGAAATCCTTGTCTGGCATGTTGTGCCGGACCGGTGGCTGATGTGTGTGTGACACACACCTTGTTGAAGGCGCTGCTGAAGTCGTTGGTCAGACCGTCCCCTGTTGTGCCCGTGGATGATCAATAACTGGGTGAAAACCTAGCCTGGTTTCTCCAGGCTGGCGGCGGCAGTGCAGGCACGTCGTCGAAGTTCATGGTTGCCAAAGCCGTGTGGACACTATGTTCGGTATTCAGCGCAGGGCGCGTTGGTCAGACCGTCCCCTGTTGTGCCCGTGGATGATCAATAACTGGGTGAAAACCTAGCCTGGTTTCTCCAGGCTGGCGGCGGCAGTGCAGGCACGTCGTCGAAGTTCTTGGTCGTCAAGGCCGGGCAGTTCTCCCGTGTGGACATTATGTTCGGTATTCAGCGCAGGGCGAAGGAGGCATTGGATGGCGTAGCAGTTCGGATGTTGGTTAGCAGTATCTGCACCAAGTCTTCGTGCTGTTGCCTTCGAAGAAGCATCAATGGTGGTTGGTGTC